>CM046665.1:140412788-140496120 GCA_025594165.1 Tamias sibiricus | reverse complement strand
CAGGTGCAGACTCACTCACTTTCCCACTTGTGAGACAAGCCTACTTGTTTCTGCAGGACTCTCCGCATGCAGAGAGAAGGTGGGCCGCCTCCTTGCCCGAGCCTCTGCCCCTTCTCTCAGCTCGTGGAGCCTCACGGTACTGACTGTCCTCTCTCTGCTGGATCTTGGGGCTTCAACCACTTCCTCTCTGTTGGGCACTTCCCATCAGCTTTAACATGCTCATGTCTCTTTCATCCTATGGACAACAGGACACCGTACACCCTTGATTCATTTGCCTCTCCCAGTTGATGCCCTTGTCCTTCCCTGCACAGCCAGACTTGGAAGGCTTGCTCTATTCCTTTCTCCAGTTCCTCACCTCTTCCCAGTCCTCACCTCTTCCCAGTTGGGGCCCTGTTATGGTTTGGATCTGAAATGTCCCTCAAAGTCTCATGTGTTGAAGGTTTGGTCCCTAATGCAGCAATGTTCAGAGGTGGGGCTCTTGGGAAGTGATTGATCATGAGTGCTCTGACATTATCAGTGGATTAATCATTGATAGCTGAATGGATTTTTGAGAGGTGGTGAAAACTGGGCAGGTGGGGCATGGTTGGAGGGAGTAGCTCATTGAGGGCATGCCCTACTAGGGGGTCTATATCTTGTCCTGGGCCCCTTCCTGTCTTTCTTTTCTCTTTAATGCAGCAGGATCAGGCTCAAGATGTCACTCTAGTGAGCAGGACTGGAGATGGAGAGAGAAATGTCTAGGAAAACAGGGAAGAAATAAATGAAAGCTTCTATGCTCCAGAAGGAGGGAGGAACAGCTGGCAGAAAAGAAAGGAAAAAAGAAGAAAGCCTTGTCCTGGGCCCCTTCCTGTCTGTCTTTCTCTCTCTCCTTTTTCCCTGCCATGAACCAAGCAGCTTCCCTCCACCACACCCATTCCCCATGAGGTTCTGGCACACCTTAGGCCCAGAGTAATGGAACGGGCCAATCATGGACTGAGACCTCTGAAACTGTGATCCAAAATAAAATATTTCCTCCTCTAAGTTGTTTTTCTCAGGTATTTGTCATAGCAATAAAAAGTTGACTAACACAGGCCCCTTCCCTGAAATGGTCTTGGCTAAGGTTCTAATGGGCATTTACATTCTTTCTTTTGTTGACATTTAAAAATTTTTTCCCCTTGGTTCTCTTTTTTTATATATTTAACTTTATATTTCCTTCCCCAGGCTGCATGCTAGCTCTCTGGCCACCCCCACTTCTCCCTTGTATTTACCACCATTCTCCTTTACCAACCCCTGTGTGTGTGTGTGTGTGTGTGTGTGTGTGTGTGTGTGTGTTATCAAACCCAAAGCCTTTATATGCTAAGCACATGCTCTACCACTGAGCTACATCCCAGCTCCTAGGAGCCTTTAAATATAAAAATTATGGGCTGGGGTTGTGGCTCAGCGGTAGAGCGCTCGCCTAGCACGTGCGCAGCCCGGGTTCGATCCTCAGCACCACGTAAAAATAAACGCATTGTGTACAACTAAAGCAAATAAATAAATAGTAAAAAAAAAATAAATAATGTAAGAATTACTTAAGTTTTAGTCCTGGGCCGCCTCTCTCCTCACTCTCCTCCCTGTTTATCTAACACATCCCAGGGCTTTGATGGCACCTACAAGCCAGCATCGTTCAGATCAACTCTCCAGTCCCAACCTCTCCTCTGAGCTCTGGGCTCATAAATTCAACAACCCCTGGTGGTATCTCCATTTGTTCTCAAGGAATCTCATAATCAAGTAAAATAAAATTAATGCTCTGACTTCCCTCAAGCCTGTCTTCCTTCCCACTGCTCTCTCTTCTGGTGAATCCATCCAACCACACATGCCAGAGACCTTTTTGTTCTTACTCTATCCAAACCATCAAGTTGTGCCAAATTTGCCCTAAATGCTCAATTCCATCTATTCTTCTCCAGCTCTGCCACCTCCTTTCTTCCAGTTCCAGTATCTCCTGCCTTCTTCCTCCCCAAGCCCAACATTAGCTTTCCTTAAACTCCAGCCAGAGAACTTATTAAAATACCAATCTTGTCATCATCCCCTCCTACCTAAAACTCCTCAGTGGGTTTCCCACTGCTCTTAGTACCAGAATCCTAAATGTGACCTAGGAAGGGCCTGTATATCTTGCTTCTAACTTGCTCTCCATACTCCAGCCTCCCAGCCTCCTCTGCCTCATAGAACACAGCCTCGGGATTTTGTGTATACAATTCCTCTGTGTGGAATTGGCCTCCCCCAGCTTTACCAAGCTGGCAGCTTCTCATCTGTCAGCACCCAATTCCAAAGCTGCTCTCTTAGGAAAACCTTTTGGATGCCCCAGACCCAGGCTCACACGGCACCCTGTTGTTTCTTTCAGGGCACTTGCATGTATTCGTGGGATTATCAAGGACACTCTCCATTGGACAGTAACCTCCCATGAGGGCTGGGGACAGTCAGTGTTTCTAACTGCATTTACCTAGAAACCAGTGCAGTTTTTGGCACACTGTGTACTGAGCGTATACATAAACAATTAGTGAAGAAAACAAAAAGGCTGTAAAAATTCCTTCTCAAGGGGCCAAACTCAAGGCAGAATTCTTCACCTCTGGTGGGAGTAGAGCAGACTGGGGATGATTACCCATTGGCATGCTGGCCGCACCCCAACGTCCCTTTCTTTCTTTTCTAAAAGTCTTGCTCAGAGACAATGGGGCCACGAAGGATGCACTAGAGACCACACTCCTGGACTGCAGATTCTGTTCGATAACTTGTCAGTGGTGAGGCCTGTTTTTCATTAGTGGTCCAATAAAACACACACACTGGCAAGAGGGGGGAATAAAAATGTGTTCATTTACAGAGATTAAAATGTGTAATATGACAACTGGTTCATGTGTTAATGTTAATGTATTTACAGATGAATACAAAGGCAGTGTTTCATTTTTCCATTCTAACTACATAACTGCATTTTAAACTTTTTTTTTTTTTTTTTTTTTTTTTTTTTTGGTACTGGGGATTGAACTCAGGGGCACTGGACCACTGGGCCACATCCCCAGCCCCTTTTTTGTATTTTATTTAGAGACTGGGTCTGAGTTGCTATGTGCCTTGCCATTGCTGAGGCTGGCTTTGAACTCACGATCCTCCTGCCTCAGCCTCCCAAGTCGCTGGGATTACAGGCATGCGCCACCGCGCCTGGCTCCATAACTGCACTTTAAAGTGTTGTGGGATATCAGGAAATAAGGAGGCACAGAAATGTCAGAGGACAATTTGAAACCATACCATGGTGTGTTGGAGCTGATTCACACTGATTCTCTACAGCCAATCACTAAATTTTCAAGAATTTTGTGAGCTGCTTGTAAAGCAGCCATTATTAAGAATTAAATATATTACCATATGACTAATAAAGGTAATAAATATTCAAAATTAATCTCTTCCTAATTTATTTTACATTTTACTATTATCTCTGCTCATGAGGTCATGCATCCACTGCATCTATGTGCTTGATATACTAGATAATGGTGCACTGTGCAGATCTCCCAGTCTGTTTGGTAAGGTCACCTTGGTGATTTGAAATTATCCACGATGGGAGTATTCACACCACGTGAACTGGCAAAAGCTACCAATCAGGGATTCCATATTTGGGAACCAAATGGTACACTTCTGGTAGCATACCACTGAACCAGACCCCTGGTCCATGAAAACATCTTAAGGTGTAAACTTTTACAAGATGGATAGATTAGGCCAGGCATGGGGAGACGCATGCCTGTAATCCCAGCAGTTTGGGAGGCTGAGGCAGGAGGATCTCAGAGTTCAAAGCCAGCCTCAGCAATGCGGCAGAGGCAGGCCAGGTGCTGAGCAACTCAGACCCTGTCTCTAAATAAAATACAAAATAGGACTGGGGATGTGGCTCAGTGGTTGAGTGTCCCTGAGTTCAACCCCTGGTACCCCTCCCCCACAAAAAAAAAAGATGGATAGGTTACAGAAGGACAGAAATATGTCTTTCCAAAACCATTCTCAAAATAGTGTAAGGGTTGTGAGGCTGGGGGTGGTGGCTTAGTGGTAGAGCGCTTGCCTAGCTTGTTTGAGGCACTGGGTTTGATTCTCAGCACCATATATAAATAAATAGAATAAAGGTCCATTGACAACTAAAATAAAAATATTTTTTAAAAAATAGCATAAGGGCTGAAGTTGATTGTTTTCTTTCTCATGATTATAGTCATGCTTATATAATTATTCTATAAACATGAGTTTGGAGTCTCACTATGTTACAATTATCAGTTATTAAAAGTGTCCATAATTTATGGAATGATCCATGTATACCATTACTGCTAGACAATAACAAATGTATTGACAGTCTATATATATAAATTCTTAAAAGTTGGAGAGGTTCCTTTCCTCTCTCCCTGCCAAATTTCTAAGCTTTTACTCAATTTGTTTGCTTTCCTCCTCATTCATGTATTCTCCCCCTATCATTTGACCCATACTACTCTAAAGTAACCAGTGACTGAGTACTACTAAGTTCAACAGCTTCTTCCCAGCTGTCAGTTCTGTGGCTTCTCTGGTTTATTTCTGCCATCTTCACTAGTTAGTAGAACAGAAATCCTATCCTCTATCCTAGGCTCAGTCTTGCACAATGTCTGGGGTCTTCTAAGTGCTCCACAATTGCTCAATCAGTGGCCTGAGTTTTAATCTGTGACACTGAGTATGTCATTTCCCTGGATGTCTATTTACATGAACAGGAGGTGAACAAGATGAGGCTCCTCCTTCTCCTTGTTGGTGAAGAGCTCACCTTTAAGGGTCTTGAGAGGTTAAACCTCTCCCCATTTCAACTGAGCATTACAAGTGGACAAGTCCAGGTCAATGCCAGGAAAGCTCTTGGATTTTCACCTTCTTTTTGCTCTCTGGGCCTACAATTCCTTTGCCTTCTGTTGTTTCTTGGCTCTGGGCCAGGCTGAGTGACCTTGATGAAGTCACAGCACCACCTCCTCAAGCCACACAAATGGAATGAATGGGAGCTGTACAAGACAAGCCCTCAAGCATTCAGAACACCTGTGACATCTGTCAACTGCAGGTACTGGTGCTACATCCCATACTGAAGTCATATGAAGATATTTTATCTTCATAATATTTTTCCCCTAGGGTTGATTCACTTCAACTCCTTCATCATTTCTGTTGCTTGTATTGAATTCCCTCAAGTCTAAATTTTTTTTTTCTCAGAGCTGCAGAAATCAGCACCAAACAGTATTCCAGATGTCACTTTCTACTCTAGCACTACGGGATTTACAGAGGGGGCGCGATCTTCTTGCTAATGGCTTGGTGGCATAGAGATCCCATCAGTCAACAACGTTCAAGTTTCTGTTCCTGTCTGGAGGTCAGAGCTTCTGGTTCTCCCAGCTCATTATCCAGAGACAGATCATCCTACATCTGCTTTCTTGCTTACTGTCTCCACGAGGTGTCCACCTATTGGGTCAAAGGATCCACTGTGGTGCAGTCACCTCCAAAATTAAAAGGAAAAGCACATCTCCCTTGTGTGCACATGTACATAAAGAGCAGCCCAATGCTACTCACCTGAATGTTAGATCAGTCAGCAAGCCATCAGAAATGAATCTAAATGATGGAGGGCAGAGTTCAGTGAAAAGTCATGAGACAAAGGAAACACACAGGGTCCAGGCTGATTAAAAAGATAATTAGTTGTGGAAAATAAGGTTGGGCTCTGGCCAAGTATTTGTCTTTGACCAAGATAAACCAAAGGATCCAATGCAGTCATATTGGGGGAATTGAGTTGTTCTTTTATAGGAGTTGAAGGGCCAGAACAAAGCAACAGTCAGTTCAAAGTGCAGTTCCACTCCCCCTCTGTTTGTTGTTCTGCTCATAAACATACAAGCTGTTTCCTGTCATTTGCACAGGCTCATACAATATGGAGATCCCACAACAGGTTTAAGCTATATTAAAAAGGAAAGCACAGAGTGGACAAGCCAGAGATCTGGTCTAAGAAAGGAGCTTCATGTCCCTGGCTGGAACTAAAAAAAACAAAAAATATAGCAGCAGCAGCAGCAGCAGCAGCTTTGAAAAAAGCTAAAAGCTACCAGCAGCCTCACAGTGAACAGGAAAAGGGGGACATTCTCTTACCCAAACTGTCAAAACCTATAAAGGCATCTGAGCCACCTAATCACAACACAGAAACAATTAATGTCTACACAGGGAATGGGAAAAGTTTTGCCATGGATGGCCAGATATATAGGGGGGGACTGATAATAGGGGAGGAGGGGAGATGGGGATGATGCCAGATACTCTATTTGGACCCAAAAATGCAACTCCAAAGGTTCTGTGAAACTACTTGCCTGAAATACTGTTTTGATAAATAAGCCATATCCTGTGGAATTGAAATCTCCAACTGTTCCACTGACACGGACATCTCTGCAGTGACAGCACATGCCCCAGACTGTGGAGTTAACTTGAATTAAATTTCAGATGTGGGGGAGCTAAGGGAAGGGGTGGTGGCAGTGGGAGGTTTATGAACAGTATGCTGGGACTCTGATGTTGTCATAACCAGATGGCTTCAACTGTATCATTTAAAACAAAAACAAACATGTCCAGAAATAATATCATGGTAGAAGCACTACACAGTTCCACCTGACCTGAAATACTCATAGCTTTATACTCATAGTAGAGACTACATTGGAAATTCCATAAATATTCAAAGTTCCAGAAGAGAACTTCATCCTTTCAGAAGCTAGGTGCCAGGACTGTTACCCTCTGGGGGGGGGGGGGGGGCGGTACTGTCCCCAAACCCACCAGTCCCCAACTCAGAGCTTTCTGTGAATGAAGAGAAAGAAAATCTGGTTTGACCTCCTGGAACCTCTGAAGAACAGGCTAGTAGAGGCACCTTTCCAAAGCTTTGTTCTTGCTATTCCCAGAGGAAGCAAGCTTTACTTCCAATTTTGTACCTAACATTCCAGAAATGGAACTTCCTGCAGTTCATTATGTAATCTTCAGGATGTGACATTAGAGGATCTGGCACTCAATAGTTGCGTGACCTTAGGCATGTTCCTTCCCTGGGTTTCACCTTCTTCCAGCTATAGAATGGGAAGAGACGATCTATCACCTGCCCAACCAAACTCATCAAGTGGTTGGGAAGTTCAATGAGACACTGTAGATGAAGGTTAGCTGAGAACTGAGAAATGCAGAGCAAGTGCAGTTACCCGAGAGACAAAACAGGTAGAGGAGACTGTGTCTGCCCTCATCTCAGGGTCTGTGTGCTGATCTGGAAAGCAGGGCTGAGGCGGCACAGGACAACAGCCAGCACACACAGAACTTGGCACTTCCTTACACAGGTTGTTATCTGAGGAGGAACCTGGGAAGTGCAATGCCTGTTGTTGTTTTTAAATATTTTTTTTTAGTTGTAGATGGACACAATACCTTTTATTTATTTTTTATGTGGTGCTGAGGATCAAACCCAGTGCCTCACATGTGCCAGGCAAGCACTTTACCACTGAGCCACAACCCTAGCCCCAATGCAGTGCTTTTTTTTTTTTTTTGTTTTATGGTGCTGGGGATTGAACCCAGGGCCTTGTGCTTGCAAGGCAGGCACTCTACCAACTGCACAATATCCCAAGCCCCCAATGCAGTGCTTTCTAATAAACAAATTCTGCCCTTGATTATATTGATAATAGATCATGTCTATTCATTTTGGGGTTGGTGAGATAAATGAAAAGTGAAAAATTTGTAAAGGCTAAAGTTCACTGAAAGGAAATGGAAAATGAAATATGTTGAAGTTCCATTGAAACTAAAAAAAAAACAAAAACCTTAGCAAAACAGCCAGTTCATTTTCCAGTGTATCCTGTCCTAACAGTGCTATGAAGCAGGCTAATAGGGAAGAACCCTACGATATTCTTGTGAGCTCACTGGAGTTCAGATAATTTTTCTGGAAACACATCAAGTCAATGACAGGACCAGTCAGAGACAATAACTTCCCTTTATTTAATCTCCACGTTTGTGTCCCCTGGATCTTTTGGGATTAGGTTTTAAAACATACAGGATGCAGAAAAGCCCACTACAATCACTTGCCTTGGCAGAGGTAGGGGCCTGGTCCTTCATTAGGATATGGGCTGTCAATACTCAAGGAGAACAAAAGACTGGCAGATGCTGATAGCTCACAAAGGAAACCTGAGATTATGAAAAACAAATAAATCCCTTCTGCTTATTCGACATTTCAAACATAATCCCTGCAAGATGAACGATCAAACTAGGCCTTCAAAATCCCTTAAGCAAGGAACTCAAGACTCAAGAGAAAAGCCAGGTGAGTGAAACAAAAGACCAGAGATACCACACAGTACAAAATAGTAATTATTTATATTTTCAAAAAGAAAAAATTAACATTTGGAAGTTCTCCCCTGTAGGAAGAGGGCTAAGAAGGAGGAACAGGACTGGCTCCTGTGCAGGTGGCAAGTCAGGTACGAACAGCTGAGCAATCTGTGCTGGGACTTTGTTCACACAGCATTAATAATAAAATTTCCTTGTGTTCTCTTCTCTTCTTTTTTTTTTTTTTTTTTTTGTTTTTTTGTTTTTTCGTGTTTTTTTTTTTTTTTGATTTTTAGAAAAAAAAGGGAGGGGGGAGGGAAGAGAAATAAAATCAGAGAAAAATGCCAAAAAACATTTTACACAATATCTAAAAACAGAGAACCATAGTTCTTGTCAAGACAGCATGAATTCTGGATGAATTATTTTTTCCAGTTTTCAACACCAATAAAGATTTTTGCAAAAGCCACTATCATCAGAACACTTATCTTCCAGATCAAATAACCCTCTTCCCCTTTTGCCTTCGCTTGTCACTTTCATAAGAGGATAAAAGGATGCATTCTGTTCTTGCAAACAATAAGTGCTAACAAGAGAGCTCTTCTGATACTTGTGTGGTGGTGAGGAGTTTTCACAAACATCCAAGCTTCAGCACAGTTGGAAGGACTAAAATTTGCTTCTCTCAACATAAATACTATTAGAATTCACAAACTGATTTTTGAAAAATTCTGCAAAAACTCTTCTTTCCTTTTCCCTTCTCTTAAAACTAAATGTCCTTTTTTTTTTCCTTCTTTTTCCTATTTGCTCCAGGCACCTGACAATTTGTTCTGCTCGGTCAGATGCAGGCAGGTTTCTCTGAAGTACCAGGACTGGGATGTGCTCAGGGCCAGCACCTAAACTGAATCCCAGAGTCAGACTTGGTCAAGCCAAAGGGAACACGGTGACGCAGCAACAGGGTTTTCATTAGGTTGAGTAGCCCCAAGTCCTGGGCTCTTCCCTCCCCCCAGCTTCCCTAAGTTATTTAGTGCTGTTTCAAAAGTCTGGGGCCACGATGCAGTCTCTTCCCCACAAGAGAGTAAAGCTCCACAGATTGCGCTGTCTACCTGGTGGTCAGTGGCAGCAACGGGGGCTGCTGCTTCTGGAAAATCCAGAGTCTTGCAACAGGCAGGATCTTAGGATTGCTTCAGGCGTTTGCTGGGGGGCCCCAGGAAAGGGCACTGTGCTGAAGCCAGAGAGCGATATGCCTCAGCCACCAAGTGGGGATGTGACACCACCATTGACTTCCATCCAGAGGTCTCCAAGACATCCGAAGCATGACTAAGAGAAATGCGCAGAGAGAGGGATTATCAAAGGGAGCAAGCACAAGACAGATGCACAGCCACCTAAACAGCCTAATTTTCCAAGGTTTGGTGTAAAGGGTATTAATGAAAGAACTTAATATACACAAGACTTTGCTTGTTAGACAATGGCAGACTGGTGACCAGACTGTGGCTGTTGTGATTCTGGAAACCAAGGCTTTGAGCCACTATACTATCAAAAACAAAAAGTGGAATGTTCCTTAGCTCTTCTCAACATTGTCCATGTTTTTACATTCACTGATGCCTTTAATAGAGAAGCAAGGGTTGCCTCAGTCAGACAGCTCTGAACTTCCACTGGCTGGTCTGTAACCACAGGGCAGATACACAGTCTGGGGCCTATTTAATTGTCAAAAAAGAGGGAATAATAAACCACTTTTCCTTCAATGGTTGAATTAATTTCTAAAAAAAACACCATGCTAGAATCTAGCACATAGTGAACATTCAATAGTACTAACATTTATTGGTTTCCTCCCTCCCTCTTCTGCCTCAATTGGTAACTCCTTAGAAATAATCTTATGCTGGGCATGGTGGTGCATGCCTGTAATTCCAGCAGATTGAGAGGCTGAGGCAGGAGGATCCCGAGTTTAAAACCAGCTTCAGCCACTGTGTGAAGCCCTAAGCAACTCAGTAAGAACCTGTCTTTAAATAAAATACAAAAAAGGGCTGGGGATGTGGCTCAGTGGTTAAGTGCCCCTGGGTTAAATCCCCTGCACACACACACAAAAAAGAATCTTACAACTACACCTAGAGGACCTTACTTCCTTTCTTTGGGCATTTTTTGTTTTAAGTATTGCTTTTTCATCTACCTGGAATGTCTCTGACCTGTTCCCACCCCAGAGCTGCTGTTATGAGGGCCTCCCCACCCTAACTTTAGTTCCCATCAGGCAAGGGAATAGAATTTTCCCCTGTGAGAAGATGGGCTATATTCACCACTCCTTGTGGCCCCTTTGAAGTTTTTCAAAAAGCACTATGGCCAGGTCACCTGTCACTTAGGATGAAAAGACACATCTAGTTGAATGTTTCTCCAAACAGAATGTTTAAGTCTCACCTACCAATCATCCCTTCTCTTTTTCACCATTCCACAACAGACACATTTTACTAATTCATAAAAAATAGACTTCTATTCTCCCAGAAATCTATGTCTTTTAATAAGTCAGTGAAGGTGAAGTAAAGATGCTCTCATCTAGGGGCACACAGCTTTTTCAGGACAGCAAGCTATCATTTTCATCAATTCCATTCAGTACTTGGAAGGAAAACACTTAACTCACCAATAGGATTCAATCCATGAAAGCAAACCATTTTTTCCATATTCTAAAGCTGAAGGAAAAGATGAGAACTCTATACTTACTACCAAAAGGTTAACAAAGCCACTTGCCTGTTTTACTCACTAATTCAAAGTCTTTCTCATTTCTTTAGCTATCCCAATTATTCTGAAAGAGGAACTTTGAAGATGCCAACTCACTAGTTGATGAAATCCACTGCCTGAGTTTTCAACTGATCTGCGCTGTGGAGGTCAGCCAGGATGAGAATTTCTGCGGCATTCTCCACGGAGAGGTTACTGCAGAGGGCATCCTCACACATGACCTTTAAACGCTCCAGGGCATACTGTAAAACACAAGCACTGCTGTCCTCAGAGCAATAATAGCTCTGGGCTGACTGCTACTGAAGTTGTTTTCTTTAGCAGTACTGCTGTATAACCAGAGACCTGAACAGAATTACACAGAGCATGAAAAGCTACAACTGCAATTATAAAATGTAACCATACTCTGAAGGTTAGTTGTTTAAGCTTGAAATGAAGACAGCTAAAATAACTTGGGCAGCTGCCATTCAAATTTGAAAGTCTACATGTTAGAAAAAAAAAAAAAAAGGCAATGACAGAATCCTAAAGTCACACTCTATTCTGCTGACTATGATTAAAGTCTTTCTTCAACCACTGCCACCTAGCCTTACAATGAGGCATTAATGCTGCAAGCCAACAAGAGCATTAAGCTTTCTGCAATCCTTTTATTTAGAGCTGACTAGGGTGAAGCACAGTTCCTTCTACTTAAGCATTGTCACTACCCTGGCAGGATCTCCCAACTGGCCCATCAAGCAGTGAAAAGGAGCCCCATGGTGACTTTCACCAGCATCTCTGCCACTAGTTGTTCCTGAATGAGGGTCATCCAAGGGCCTCCTTTTCAATAGGAAAGGATAAACAAAGTCCTATTTTATTGGGGTTGAGGTTAAGATTCTCAGGGTAAAAGAACAAAGCAGCAGAGACCCTGGATCCACTTTTGGTTCAAAAACTTCTGTCTTCTAAGTAAAGGGCATAAATGTTCTGGAAATGGAAGGTCTAGGTTAATGCTGGGGCACATTTGATCTAGCTGATTGGGTTTGATGCAACTCTACTACTTACTCTCTATATGAGATTATGAACTTACTAAGGAACTTCAGGGAAACGAAAGAGGAAAGAAATAAAAGGCAGCACAAAATAAAATGTCATTAATCGGTTCACAGGAGAATGGTTTTGCTTTGAGGCTATCCAGTCTCCTTATAGGTCCCATCTTGAGGGCCTTGGAACTCAATGACATGATGCCCCTCCAGGCTGAATCATGGCAATCAAATCAGGACAGGATTTTATTGTTATGAATTCTGGGTGAGGAGGCATATCTGCTGGCACCCATGTGATCTCCTGCAGCAAGAAGAGTTTTATTGGTTTTGAAGCTTTAAGAGTCTTTTTTGTGATTGAAAAAAAGATTTCTCTTACTTTCAGAGTTGTTCAAAATAGATGCATACAAATTCCTTAGAGTAGAAGTCCTTCTGAGCTAACATTCAGCTATGCCCCCCTTTCCCTGCTTCTGGTTCTAAATATAACTGTTATAGAAAAACAATAGTGCTTTGAATTCCACACAGAAAAAATTAACTTCTATCAGGCAAGTGTGCAGAGGATATGGCTTCAGGGAATCCATGAAAAATAAATTTGACCCAGACGAATTAGGTAAGTGTAACAGAATTATAATATGCCCAGACAGTCACATATGACCTCCATCTGTATAGGGCCTTGGAAAGGTGAACATGACCCCATCTGTACAAAACCTTGAAATGTGTAGGGTAAAAAATTAATATGTCTAAGATGTAATCAGTAGATGTTGCCACTTTTCTAAGTCTTATGACTGTGATGTAATCAAAAAAGAATGTGTACTGCCAAGAAATATGCTTACGTTGCAACTTTAATTTTTTACATTTGAGTAACTGAAAAACAGTTTCCATGGAAAATGGGAATGACACTAGACAAGCAAGAAATGAGGCTGCTGTTTTTGTTTTAAAAGGCTGGAAAAGGTTGAGTAAAATGTTCAGTCTTTATACAGTGCTACACAGACTACTCCTCTTATCCTTTCTAATACATTCTTTTAAAAGGACTTTCACTGTGAATAGCTCTGATCCCTACTGCATAATTAGACAAAAGTAGCCATTCTTGTCCCTTGGGGGACAAAGTTTTTTTTTTTTTTTTTTTTTTTTTTTCTTAATTATGCTTCTGAAAAACCTGCCTAATGGCAGTACTTACCCAGGAGATTGAAATTGTGTCTCCCAGGCCTGGGCAACATGTTTTGTTTTGTTTTTGGTCTAATTACACATGTCCCCAGGAGACTGAAAAAGCTCAGAAGAAGCTGTTTCAGCCTCTTGGGTAAATTCTAGATGTTTAGATCCTTCCATGAAAGATTTCTTACTCTGCTTTCCTAAAACTCATAGGGAGGTAAAGGTAAAAATATTTTCAAACAGGATCAGAGCAAAGACCATCTTAGTGGGAAATTCTGAATGGAATTTGAAAATACACCCTTCAGTTATTTCTCATTCATAAATTTGTGATTCAACTGCTTTTTTTTTTTTCTTTTTTGAGTTGCTTTTTCTTTTTTTTTTTTTTTTTTTTTTTTTTTTACTGGGGATTGAACTCAGGGGCACTCGACCACTGGGCCACATCCCAGCCCTTTTTTGTATTTTATTAGAGACAGGGTCTCACTGAGTTGCTAAGTGCCTCACCATTGCTGAGGCTGGCTTTGAACTGGCGATCCTCCTGCCTCAGCCTCCCAAGTGCTGGGATTACAGGTGTGCGCCACTGCGCCCAGCTTGCTTTTTTTTTTTTAAAAATATGTTGTCTTGGAAATACCATCCTTTGCAGGGAAATTCAGGCTGATCTCCCTGCCCTGTGTACTTATAGTGAGTGGCCAGTAGGGTCTATGGTTGAAGAATAAGAACCCAAACTGAGGGATACAGAAGTTTAACCATGGCTCTAAAGGATGCACAACTGTGAGCCTCGGTATATCTGTCTAAAAAGTGGGCCTTGTGGGCTGGGGTTGTGGCTCAGTGGTAGAGTGCTTGCCTAGCATGCATGAGGCACCACATTAAAACAAACAAACAAACAAACAAAAAAGTGGGCCTTTCAATACTACTCATCCTTACCGGGATCTAGAAGATGAGGGGAATAAGTACCTGATGGATGTAAGTACAAGTGACTACTTCACTGAAAACCAGAGAGCAGATGAGGTAGATCTATAGAGGTAAATCTATACAAACTTTATGAAAAGCAAATATTGGGCTGTGTCTCTACCTTTCCAGAACTGGCAGTGAATATATTTCTTGCTGTCTCCATTGAATTCAAGTTTTCCTTGGTCAGAACTGAGGTATATTTGAAGGGTTTGGAGTTTTCACATTGCTAATTGTACTAATAAAATCTTCGAGGTGATAAGGAGGATACAAGCCAGGGCGCGTGGCGCGCACCCTGTAATCCCAGCACTTGGGAGGCTGAGGCAGGAGGAACGGCAGTTCAAAGCCAGCCTCAGCAATGGTGAGGCACTTAGCAACTCAGTGAGACCCTGTCTCTAATAAAATACAAAAAAAAAAGGCTGGGGATGTGGCCCAGTGGTCAAGTGCCCCTGAGTTCAATCCCTGGTACCAAAAAGGAAAAAAAAAAAAAAAAAAAAAAGGAGGATACAGTTATTATTCCAATCTCTACCAGGAGCATTGATTGGATCCACATGCCTCACCCTCTAGAAATATTCCAAAAAGCTGACCAATAAAGAGAAAGCCTCCACTGAAAACCCAGGCAACCTTCCTTTGTCCTCAGGTGTAAAGGAAAATATGAGAAGAACATATCTCCCTGAGCGAATCCTGGGAAGGCTCTTGGACCCTTCAGATGAAGCCCACTTCTCCCTCAGATTGGCGTTGTAGAATCACAGAAGGAAGAGGGGGCACTTCAGCAGAACACCTTCTTTATCTGTTGGGGGTCAGAAGCCCCTTAAACTCCCTCACATCAACCACATCCCACATCTGCCCCCTACACAAGAGAAGCTTCCTCAGGGCAAATACTGATCCTTCTGCTCTGCTCTACAGGTGGCATTTCCACAGTATCCAGAGCCTGGGCGGGCAGGCCACTGAGCTCCATCTGATATGCATACCCAGTGAAAATCGGTTCCTCAGTATGTTTTAGGGACCACTAATCCTCAGGGGTGATCCTTGAGACCGGGCTAACAAAACTGGAGAAATGCTGTCTATCATATTCTTTTTCAGAAAATTTGCAGTGCACACTAACATGTCACAGGTTCTGAGAAATCCTGCAGCAAAATGGAAACTATTTGATTTAGATAAATTCAGTATCTCTTTTGTCCCAAAAAGCTATTAACTGTCTTATAATTTTGAAGAACTATGGTATATTTCAATAGCTACTTAGCTAAAATGCTGAAAATGCTAAACACAGTGAGAGACTATTCTCTCATTGACAAAGTTTAAATAACAATTGTAAAACATCTTGCAAATTATAAAGCACAATTCAAATGTTAGTATGAAACATTACTCTCAATGTGGTTAAATTTGAGATGGGGAAAAGAAGAGAGGTAAATCTCTAACTTATTCTTCTTTTCTGTAGGCTGAGGTGACCCTACAGTTCACCATTCAAAGCAGTACACTTTTGAGAACAAAAAGGATACTATTAATTGCCTTGGAGCAATATATATAAACCAGATTGTCCTGGCCAAACTAGGATACATGTCTATTTTATCCACAATGCAACATAGAAGCCTATTTACAGAACTCAACAGGTCACAATAATTCCTAAGTCCTATGGTCATTTTTCTATTCTTATCTCACCTTGTCAGCAGCTGCCAGCAGATCATCAGCCATTTTGTCAAGATTTGGAGCCTTCCCCGTGTAAATGAAGCACATCATCTCCTTAAAAACTTCAGGCTCCACATCATTGATTTCAACCCGATTCTATGCCAGAAAAATAGAAAATGAGAAACACTCCAACAGAACAAATTTCCTAAACTATTTTCATGATTTTAAACTCTACTGAGGAGAGACTCTTGTATCACTTTAAACCTAGCATGAACAGAAAATGTCTCCCTGTCCTACAGACTGTAATAGTTTTTTTTTTTTTCCCATCATGTGTACCACCCTTTGCTTTCTCAAATACAACAGCAAAACAACTGTATCTTTGACTTTCCACCTTGATTTTCCTGAGTTTTCTGAGTAGAAACACATGCCTCACCCCAAAAATGTTCACATGATCTGCCTGGGAATTAAATGAGTCCACTTTACCTGGAATACTAACAGACCACCTCACTCTGCCTCAGAAGGTGTCTGTTCAGGGAGTTGGGTTCCATTTTAATAACACAGCAAGAAAAATATATACATAGGAAAATAAATCACCTGGATAAGGCACTTTTCCATCTTGTTACATACCTTTTTGCTCTCCTCCATTTCATGTTCAAACATGGCACTAAAAACTGGAGAACGTGCTACAAAGTGAAAGGGGAACAAATAGATATTTATCCCTGAAAATCTCTTGGTTCTCCCCAGTTAAGAGATCATTTTCCTTCCAGTCCCATTACTACAGAAAAGGGATTCAGCCTCAAATTATACCAGAATTATAAAATCCCTTTCTTCACAATTATAAAATTTCTTTCTTCATATATTATGCCATGTATTATTACTACATAAAGGAAAAGAAGGAACCATCATTTTCAAAATTTTTTCTTATTAGCTCTACTCCAAACATCCATATTTTTTTAAGGAAATTATGTCACAGTTACCTATGTTGGAATGACAATGCTATGCCCTTTGTGTAGATATGGAGGATACAAATGGAAGGTCCCTCATGGTCCAAGCAGGGAGTCCTACACCTGGGTTTTGGACTAGACACTGTACATTTCTCTACCTCTAGGGACTGCACAGCAAGAAAGTCAAGAGCTGGGCTCAGTAGCATGCATCAACTAGCTGAAGTACATGCTCATTTATGGCAGGTTGTCTTCTTCCAAGCTATGCATTCTTAACAGAGATACCCCCCTGCAAAGAAGTTAAAAAAAAAAAAAAAAACAGCCTCATATAGCACAGTCATTCATGGCCCTTCAAAGCTCACTCTACCTGATAAAATGACCTTTTTTTTTTTCATTATTAATTTCTCTCATTAGGGAGAATTTAAATTTAGCTTTTCTCCTTAGGAGAGTGGGGTTTATGAAAAAAGGTTGAAAAACAGTTCTCTACCCCATGCACATTCTAGTCTAAAGAACACCATGAAAAATAAATTTAATTTCAATGATAAAATGGCTAAGAACTCAAAATGTTCATGTTGCCAAATCAACTGGGGGTATGGGTCAAAGTTGAGACTACCAACCACTACCTAAGAGTGAAAGAACAGATGGAATATGTAGGAGGCCTTTGAGCTAGCAGGCAACTGGAACTTTTGGTCTACAGTGTATGTCAGAAAGAACTAATTTTAGCTTCACCATTTTCTAACCATTTTCTTGGGCAAATCACTTAATGCTCTGAACCTCAATATTTTAATCTATACCAAAAACACAGTAATTCTCACTGTTCTTATTTCAGAAGACTTAGAGACTGTAAGTCTATAGGTACTAAGTAAACATTAAAATTGAAGATTAAAGGACTAATGCTTTTTAAAAAACAGGGAAGGGTCCACAGCAGTAGATATGTCTTAGAGGGTCATCAGTAGGTCGACAGCAGCTCAAGTGATGGGAATAGATAAAATCATCCAAGGAGAGTCAAGTAAAAACTGAACTGAAGCAGACCCTTAGCCTTCACCAATGTTTGAAGGAATGGTTGAAGAAGAGGGAGGGAGGGAGGCACCACACATTAGAAGCAGCTAGAAAACCAAAGAAAGGAATCATGTAATATATGAACTGAAGAGTCTCTCAAATTTAGGAACAAGCAGGTCATGCATATAACTTTGGAAAACTGCTTTCATAGCCTGGAGGTGAACTGAGGATAAGCAGGAGGAATGAAGTAGAGAATGAATGTGCTAACTCAAGAAATTTAGCTTTGGGGTGGGGGGAGAGAATGAGAATGAATATATATAATAACTGCTAGAGTAAGGTTTCTGGGAAGGCAGAATAGGATCTGAACAGAGAAGAAGTAGAAAGAAACAGTCTGCTCTCCACCTGAGGAGGAACTCCTCCTCCCCTGAGAATGTAGGCGAGAGGCAAGAGTCAAGGGTGTTCCTGTAAAAGGGCTTCAATGTTCTCTTGGAAGAAGTCAGGAAGGTCATCTTATAGGAGTTGGAGGTGAGAGGAGAGTGGCTAAAATATCTATAAAATATCTATTGTTGAGAGAAATAAAGGGAACAAATTCTGTATCCATAGAAAGGTATTTTAGCAGTGTTGAGGGCCTTGCTAAGCATGCACACTAACCTAAGATTTAACAACTTCCTTTAGCATTAACAGTGATGTCTAGTAGGAACAGGGAATGGAAGATGTTAGATGAGGTAGATTACGCTTTGCCAGGTTTATATTTTAGAACGAGGGAGCTGAGTGTCTTAAGAAGCATTCTGCCAGAAGATTCATGTGATCTCCTCACAGATCTTATGATCTGAAGAGAAGTGTGTGTGGCTGTCTGCTACTCTTTCTTGTGTGGTGAAGTCAGTCCTCTCTGGTCAGTTCCTTTTCTGGGTCAATGTTTTTTGTCTTACAGGCCAAAGACCTATTAGATCGAGACCTGACCCTCCGTGTCAGGAACAACAATCTCAGTCTCATGTGTTTATATCAAAGTGAGGGCTAGGCCCTCCAGAGCTGGGACTCAGCAAGATGGTATTTATCCAGAGTACAGAATCCTATCCTTTATATCTGAAGCCCCATCTAGGAGCTGATACCAGCCCCTAACAAGTATCCTGACACTACTCTTGGTGCAAATGCATTCAAAACCTTTGCACATTATTACCTACTCCTTGAAAATGGTGGCCTAAGTCCACTACAGAGAGGGAAAAAGAGAAATGCCATTTTTTATGGACAGCAGCCTTTTGGTTATGAGAACTAATGCCATCATAATATAAAAGTGTATTTATCTGTGGGATTTTTTTGTAGCTAAGTTTAAAAAGCTGAAGTTGTTCAAGAGGAGATTATACAGTCACTGTTTATTTCACCAAAACTATAAACCAAATCCATAAATAAATACCAACCTGCTAAGATGCTTTGTGAGCCTGGAACTCTTGACCAGCAACACAGAGGCAGCAGTCAGTGAACCAGGAATTCTCCCACAGCCCTCCTAACTCATCTGCCAACCGGCATTCAGGAACCTTCACCATATTCATGGTTTTCTGGCCAGAAATGTTTACAGAATCTTGTGCCACACTCACCTGTGAAATAAAGGAAACACAATCCAAGGTTTTTGTTACCAGGTATTTTCTTTCCAGCAGTAGAAAGAGGTTTTGACCTCATTGCCATAGAACATTCAGTCACAGTCTCTTGAAACTACACTGTAAAGCAAGGCTTTTTCCTTTTGATCAAGTAATTTTCTATTTATCACAATCATACTTATTTTAAACCATCTCAGGGCAATGGCAAGAGAGCCCCACAAATCTCCTTCTCCAATTTCTAATATGCTCCACCTCCCCTGCACTCAAACCTGGGCAAAGCCACGAGGGGGAAACACTGACAGAAATAAATGTTAAACTTCAAGTATTTATTTAAATTCTGTCATAGACAAAAAGTTAAATACAAGGAACTCATATAGAAACTACTACTTAAGCTCTCTAAAGAAAAAAATCTAGTAACTTTTTTTTAAAAATATTTTTTTAGTTGTTGATGGACCTTTATTTTATTTATTTATATGGAGTGCTGAAAATCAAACCCAGTGCCTCACACATGCTAGGCAAGCACTCTACCACTGAGCTACAACCGTAGCCCAAGAATCTAGTAACTTAAGTCTAAAAGTACTTCACTTGTTTTAGTTAGGTCAGGAACATGAAAATAAAGTGCAGCTTCTTTCTTGGGGGTACTGGGAATTGAACCCAGGGGTGCTTTTACCATTGAGTTACAATCCCAGTCCTTTTTATTTTTTTTTTTTTCTTTTTCTGAGACAAGGTCTAAGTTATTGAGGGTCTTGCTACGTTGCTGGCCTTAAACTTGTGATCCTCCTGCCTCAGCCTCCTGAGTCCCTAGAATTATAGGCATGTGCCACTACACTGCCCAGTTGAAGTACAGTTTCTAATGGGCCTAGTGAATAACTGGTACTTCCTCAAAAATGATAGTTTAATGAACATTACTGACCCACTACCAGTAAGGACTGGTCTTAGAAGATCTTTCTGGTAGGAATAAATGGGTGCATATCCCACATTTTAACATCTCTATATTCAGTTATCTGAGACAATGACATACCCATAGCTATATATGCACTTATAGCTTTGGAACAGAATGATAACTCAACTCCACTTTTACGGAGGGATCCAACTTCCCACCATGGCTTCAGTGGTAGCATGTTTTAACCAGCTGAATTAACTGTTCAGGCCTAGGTAGAAACCAAGCCAACTTCTAGTTCAATCAGTGAAATTCAGATAAATCTGCAGGGGTACCAAGTTAAGGAGTCAATAAATCACATAACATTATAAAATAAATGTCAGTTACCAAAGAAAAGAAAAAAAATGCTGCAAAGCAGTCATCTGCCTAACAGTGACCGTCATGCTCTATCTCCTACATCACATTAGCGTAGAAAAGTTAAATCTAAAACAGAACTTGCAAACCTTGAGAATTAGCAGAACTTGCAAACCTTGAGAATTAGCTCCCAACTACTGCTATTTCTAATGGTCAGATGAGAAAGACAGCTGAGGAACATCCTTAATGACCCAGATTTCTTTTAACCTTCAAGATGCAAGTCATCCTTTAGTCACAGTCATAAACTAGAGGCAAAGTTAATGCCCATCCAAATGACCTTAGTCCCTTCTGTATCAGAGTGAGATATTAAAGTGCATTGATGATATACTGGTGAGCATAGGTGCCTTCCCAGAGTGAGATACTTACTATCAAGTCAAGAAACTTATTCATTTGTTTAAAACTAGATGTTATGGTCTTGAGATGGAATGTTAATGAGCCAAGCTTTGGAAAATGTGATTTATTCAAGTAATATTCAGAGGTACATCTCATTGTTTACCTTGTGCTGCATTGGGCATCCCCACTTAAAAGAACAGATAATGGTCCCACTTATACGACCCCATCTTTCAAACATTTTGTGCAAAATTCAACATATCCCATGAAACTGGTGCAAACCGCACACTAAAAGTTAATGGATGTTAAAAAACAGAAAGAAGGAAACTTCCTAAGGAAGATTGCAGTTTGCCCCAGTTTACTTTAAATTTTTATTTTTTTTTTTTTAACTTTAGACTCTGATGGTTATTCTGCTGAGACAGAGATTGGAACCCACATCAACAACATAAACCTTTGATTTACTGGAATGAAGTTCTTTCAGGTCCATGGAAGGGTGTAATAGTCAAGTTAATCAATTATGAATGTGCTTAGCATTAGTATCACATTTATCAGAGGCAGATTATAACATTATTTTAATAGCCTGGGATCCAGCACAAATCACCCCACACAGAGATTCTCTCTTGTCCTATGTAAGATTTCTTAGTTCAGCCATTTTCTCATATTAATACCCTCACTCTTTGATATAATATTAACACCAAAAGTAGAAGTTGCCTGTTCCCAGTCATGGATCTAAAATACTGATTTAAAACAAAACAAAACAAAACAAAAAAAGAAAAAAAAGACAAAACAAAAGGAAAAAAAAGGAAAAGAAAAAGAAAGACAAATTAAATCCAACTTCCTCAGAGGGAAAGGCAGGAATCTCTGGGGATGGCCAATGAAGGGAAATGGAGAATGCTTTTTGGCACTGTGTTCCTAGCTTGAATTAAAGCAGGCTGACAGGAGCCCAAAGTCATTAGCACTTGATGGCAATTTAGTAGACTGGGTAAAATGAAATTGGCAAAAGCTAAGCTGAATTTCTCATCAACTAGGGTTACCAGTGGATGTTCTTGATTAGATACATGTTTGGTAATGAGTGGGGCCCAAAGACTGTGACACCTCTCACTGGGACAATTCTTTTCCCTGGACACAGAAAAAAAAAAAAAAAAAAAAAAAAAAAAACAGCAGGAAGGAGAATGTACCTTTACTGTCTGAGCTAGGCTTGTTCTGTAGGTGTATAGATATAGATACCTGAAGTCTCCAGAGCTCTGAATGTCTGGCACCTCTTACCAACATTAAATACGCTTAATTAAAAATAAATTTTAAATGGCACTCACAAATGAGTCGTCAGAGCCAAACTTTTAACTTAGAAAGGGATTGTTTTTTCTCTGCAAACATGATAATGCTAAAATGAGACCATTGAGAAAAAACTAAAGATTTTTTTTTTTAATGCCTATAAACCTGACTACAGAAACTCATTCAGAATTGCAGCTGTGAAGATGACATGACTGTGACATTTATGTCATTTTATAAATGAATGCATAAAAACGTCTCAGAAAGGCTGTATGATCCCCTAAATTTCAAGTTGTAAAAGGGTCTCACTTTTAAAGTCAGTTCCTTTTCTTAAAAAAAAAAAAAAAATTTCATAAAAGACTAAAGACGTGCCAATTCTTATACACTTCATCGACACATAAAGTCAAAGTAAAACCCATGGAAATAGTTTTTTTTTTTTTTTCCGAACTTCTATACAACTAAAAGAATTGGGAAGATAAACAGATACTACATACAAAATTAGTTTATATAGTAACAGCAATATTTCTCACAGCAAAAGACTAGTAACAACCTAAATGTTGATCAATAAGAGGATGAAAAAATATAACCTGACATCATTTTTATAGAGATCAAAACAAGCCAATCTAAACAATATATTATTCATGAAGACAAATAATAAACAAGGGAATGATTAATATAAAATTTAAAATAGCTGTTTCTCATTCTCTGAGTAGGGAGACCAATCTCAGGGAAAGGTTGGGTGGTAGGTTTACTACATCTTCATTTATTATAAACTACAGTGATTTTACACATTAAATCAACATTTATGTAGGTCAAGAACAATCATGGAATGGATGGATTAAAAATTAAAAAAAAAAATATTGTGATAGGCTTTTGCTATGTTGCCCAATCTGGCTTAGAATTTGAGATCCTCCTGCCTCAGACTGGAGTAGCTGGGAATGTACGTGTATGCCACCAAGCTGAGCTGATAGATGGGATGTTTTAAAAAGAGTTAACCAGTATCTGGATATTTGGTACTTTATATTTCTTTCTTTTTTTTTTTTTTTTTTTTTTTTGGTACCGGGGATTAAACTCAGAGGCACTTAACCACTGGGCCACATCCCCAGACCCTTTTTGTATTTTATTAGAGACAGGGTGTCACTGAGTTGCTAACTGCCTCACCATTGCTGAGGCTGGCTTTGAACTCGCAATCCTCCTGCCTCAGCCTCCCTAGTGCTGGGATTACAAGCATGAGCCACCGCGCCCAGCTTGTACTTTATATTTCAAATGGTGTTTTCATTTTTTTTTAATTGCAACATCACAAAGAGGCACTAGAATCTTCTGTTTGTCAAAAGCATATACAGTTAAGGGGGATTACATTGCATCTTTATTACAAACAGCTATTTGTTTTCAACATAAATAGCTAGAGAGAGAACTGAAAAATTTCATGAAGATTTCTGTGGTCCAAATTATTAAAGAGAAAATTAAAGTGTAATTTAAACATGCTTTCATGTCTCTCCTTCATTACCAAAGTAAATACTCTGTCAAGAAAACTTGGGCTGAGAACCCAGTGCTTCCTAGGTAAATGGAGCTCAGCTCCATTTAGCTTGGTGCAGCCGACTAGAGATGGGAACTGCAGAGCTGACATGGCCCTGAGATTAATTTTTTGTACAATGTTAGGAAAAATTACCTGACCTCCTGAGACACTGCTTCTCCCCCTATAACACAAAATGAAGAAAACAGAATTTGACATAGCTCAAAGGATTTCAATAAGGGACAATTCAAATAATGCTTTGAAAATGCTTTCAAACAAGTTAATTAAGCAAAATCAACTCGGAAGAACTGCCACATTTTCCTAACAGACAGACAAAGCATCACTGAAAACTGAAAGTGAACCCAGTGTGACACATTACAAACAAGACCACTCATTTGGCATTTTAAAATTAAACTAATTTCATTTAAACATTCAATAACAACAATATTAAATAAAGGCCAAATACACAAATGTGTGATCCTCAGTCTTTCACCTTAGGATTCCTTCTTTGGGCCTCTGGGAGCAGCAAAAAGTCCTTGAAACAACTGCACTTCCTGCATCAGGACAGCACAGAAGGGCCAGAGGCCAGGGAGGAATGGCGCACAGTGGGCACTCATAACCTAAATTTCCATATGGCTGTCACCTTCATAAAGGTCTCTAAATAATAAGAAAATACCAATTAGGCCTACAGTAAACGACAGGGTCAAAGGGATAGAACTTACACCAAAAATGATTGAGCTATGAAAAATGCTAAGAACTTAGATGAGTTGCAGACATTTTTAAAACCCAGACATCCAATACACACACCCACGCAACCGTCTTGCAATGCTGAATGCTACTAAGTCCACAGAGAGCCTTGGAACAGAAACGAGTCTCTCTAGGCACAAGCCCAAATATGAGAAGCAACACCCAGCACCTGTGGCCAACATAGAAGTGTGAGAGGAACAGATGGCACACCTGATTTGATGGTAAGAAACCGATGACATCAGCAGAACCCAGCAGACGTTTCCCTGTTCAAGATCTCCTCATTTCCAAAGTGTCATCTCACTTCCCTTCTAAGTCAGTAAGGCAAATCTAAACTTAACCACAGGATTTCTCCTAAGAGAATTTCATATGGAGATGTGAAGAGAATGAGTTCTGGAACACAGCCTCAGACTTAACCATAGGATGAGAGATTGCAAAGTGAGGGCAGGCCAACTGGTTTTCAAATCAAGAATGTCAATACAGTGGTTGGAGCAGCTGGAATGGACTGGGGAAAGAAGAGGAAGCCATGTGAGAAAAGGCTGGATCCACTGTGGACTTGGAAATGCTGCAATAAAGGTGATGGCTCTGCCTTAAATGACAGATGCACTATGTAGAGATTTTCTTCAGAGAATGGTTTGAAGATTGGCTTTTGGTTCCAACAAAATTAGACTTCTTCACTATTTTTTAAAATTTATTTATTTTTGTTATAGATGGTCCCAATATCTTTATTTTATTTATTTGTTTTTACATGGTGCTGAGGATCAGACCCAGTGCCTCACATCTGCAAGGCAAACGCTGTACAACAGAGCCATAACCCCAGCCCAAGACTTCTGACTGAGGAGAGGGGCAAAATACAGAAAAGGTAATGGTAAAAAGCAGCAAAGGAAACTTTAATTGCTATAGCCATATTGGGAAGACAAAGGAAGATCCAGCATCTCAGCTCTGTCTTCCTTATTCACTATTTTTAAAGTTTTCTTGAAGTACAAGACTCTAAGATAAGTAAAGATTAAAACTGGTGTTCTTATTATATAACATCTAACCTCAGACTAAACCACTTAATTGTTCTCATTTCTTCACTCAGACAACTGAGTATGATCTGTAACCAGTAGGACTTACATGGAACTCAAATTTCAAGTTCATCAGTCATAAAACAACTGCCACATTTTACATATTTACATAGATGCTATCACTCTAGTATTTCTTTCTTTTACTTAGCAATTAAAATGGAGAGGGAGCAGTTATTATGCAAACTCTATTTTACGTATTCAGTATAGTATTTTAATAAACCATGCGTGCAAAGTATTTTAAACCATTAGTAACCATTCTGTTGAAATACAGAAGCCTCCTATTGTTGGCCAGGCTTCTTTGGCAAAAGGGCAAGATTCCTAAGGGATAGCTTTTCCTGACACATGGGTGATGATATGCCTTTGGAACTATCATTAAAGAAACCAGCTTCTCTTGGTCTGGGAATTTTACTTCATGGGTTCCTCTGTAAAATCTGGAAGGCTCTTAGGTTCTTGGTGAGAAAAAGTTACCTGACTACAGGTAGCTCTCCTAACTATGAGTAAGAAAGCTTTATATAGCATTTACCCTGGAAAGAGTGGCTTCAACTTTCTTATTTCACAATGACTCCACCAAGACAAACCATAGGTATACAACCCAAGGGGAATCACCCAGTTCAAAACAGCAGAAAAGAAAATGCACTGTCAAATACACAGGGACTTCCTACTCCAGGAGGAGCCAGGAAGTTTAAGGAACAGACATATACTTTTAATTGCTGGTCACTTTCCTTAGCTTGAAATGATAGCGCTTCCAAATGCTATTTGAAAAACCCATTGTGAAAAAGCCAAAATCTTGACCCAAGCAACTTAATGTTGACGTATACTAAGACACCACACCATCTTTTTCTTATGAACAGTAAACAAGGGGAAAGCTGAGATGCCAACAACTTGAAATCACGAGGCAATTCAGTTCAGTCACATAAATAACATTTGTACAGTACTACTCCACTTGGGAATTTTTCTCATTCCACATTCTTGATACAATACAAGTCACAAATGCCCAAGAGGGTCTGGGAATGGACAGACTCAAGCAGGGTAAAAGAACTCACCTCGCAAAAGAGGGTAAGCTTGTCATCAGTGAGAAGCCCATTAGCCTCATCCAAAAAGAAAATCTCTACGGATGAATTTTTTGAATCCCCAGTCCTTGCCTTGCACAAACCTATAAGCTCGTTGACTCTCTTAGAAAAAAAAAAAAAAAAAATATTTAGGGTTATGCAAAAACTAGTCAGTGTATGAAGATACTGGGTGTCAGAGTTGAAACAAAAAGAACATTTACTCATAGCTTTGGTTTCTTCTCCCTTAGCATTGAGGATGGAAAATTTGAATTTTGCCCAAACTTCACTCTTTGGACAGCTGACCAATAACAGGTAAAGTGACAGGTAATCTTTGCTTTCTTCATCTAGCCCATCTGGGTTTACTCAAAAACACCTTGCCAAAACAGGAAAAAAAAAATGTGTCAAAAGTATCCTTAAATGCTTGTGAAGTGACAGTATAGAACATCAGAATCAAGAGGGAGCTATTTAAAGAAAAGTCTAGGCCTCATATCAGATTATGATGTAGTAGAATTACTACTTGGGAACCACTTTTCTAGAGCCATTTTGGTCATCTTTCATAAGTAAACAACAAAAATAAAGGGGCTTTCTTGAACCTTTAAATCATCATTTTTTTTCACCCTAAAACATTTTAAAATTCATCCTAGTCTTGCTATATTCTAATCCTCTATGTAGGGAACAGCAACCCTTAATTTTGTTAAGACAATGGAGAAACAATAGAAAAACAAAATCCAATGAACCCTTTAATATCACTGTGGGAGAGAAAAAGTATTCTAGAGAAATATGCAAATAGTACCTAATCTTTTACAGATTACTTATCAATCTGGCAATAACATTTTGAGAATAAAGAAGGAAGTATGGAGGAGGCAAAGACAAAAGTAAATCCCATTATACGGGGCAGAGTTGCAAACTAGGCTTCTAAATAATTAGAGATGCCAATCTGTTAAAATTCAGGCAGAATTGAATAGGTTCAAGTGAGTTAAGTTGTAAATGTCATTAGCTGAACTGCATGTGGTTCAGACACTGCCTCTATCACATAGAATACATAGGCCATATGTATCCTTAGGCCTTGCCAGTATTATGGCACCTCTCTTAAACAGGTGGCCCAATCCAGTGCCTCTCTAGGGAGTACAGATGCCACATATATCACTACACAATATGCTACAGATACGTATTTAAATATAATGCCTAACAATAAACAGTTCTCTCAATACCCAGTGGTTCACAGCTTAATGTACATAGCTAAATAAAAACAATTCTTCAGTTGGTTGTCAAGAGTTCTAAACTGGTTCAGAGATGTGTTTTGGTCTTTGTAATTTAAGTGCCTGCTCTTCTTCCATAAGATGACATATGATTTTGATGGGACTGACCCCCACTCCCAGATCACGTTGCCCTTGCCACAGGGATTAGAGAACTCAGACCTTACCCATTCAGTGCTACGGTGATATTCTTGGCACACAGTGGGTTATGTCTGTTGCTACTACTACTCAGCCTTTAAGCACAAGGAAAGCTACACTTGAGATAGACTTGGAGAGCAGGCAGAGAAGAGAGAGATGGGTCCTTACTCTAACTACTAGCCTGCTGGCTGAATTCCATCCTACATCCTGGTCAGCCCAGTCCATAGGCAAACAAACCCCCCTTTACTGCTTAAAAGTAAACAAGTAAAAAGTCCAAATTTTTTGTTTAAACTAGATTTTTAGCTTTTCTAGAAAAACCAGGAAATCTGGTGATGGTCAGCCCTTATTCAGACGGCTATGGTTGGCTGAGTTGAATAGCCTCTGCTCCTTTTAGGATACCCACTTGATTGCCAAATAGTTACCACTCATACCATGTATGGATATCATTTTTAACATTGGTCCTCTTTATTCATTTGTATTACTCTACAGCTTGAGTTTGCTGATCTCTGATAAGCTCACTGAATTAATTAAACAAATATTTAGTGATCACCTAGTGTGTGCTAGGCACTGTTCTAAGCACTGGGGACAGAGTAAAAACAAAACAAAGTCCCTGCTTTCAAGGAACTTACATTCTAATCAGTGTCCCATAAAACCAAGCAAAACAGGCAACTTATGAAAAATATTTTACAGGTGGAGGTATTCTTCCTCACCATTTCAGTTTATCATTGGCTCCAGATAAAAAGGTTGAACTTTTAATGACTTCACCCATTTCCTCCAGGCAAAAGCTAAAGTTATTAATGGTCCACATGTAGAAGAACTTCACTACCTTGATCTGTTGATAGAAAAATCGGGAAAGCAATTAAATAGGAAGTGAAAAAAACAGCTGAAGATCAGATAAGCATTTTCCCTCCCCTCCCCTCTCTCTACAGGATGCCCAACAGGAAGATAGCAAGGTTGGGCCAGAAAGGAGGTTCAGCATTTTCTTGCTTTAGTTTTCTCATTAAAAAAAAAAATCTCACCCTAAAAAATTGCTTTTCATAACTTTTTTTAGTTTCTGAGAATCACTGGATGGAAAGTGAGAAAAACATGGATCAGAGGAACCAGTATCAAACCAGGGTTGGGAAAGCAGATGATAAAACCAGACCTATAAATGAGTCTCCAGTTGAGATGTTGATAACATTGCCTGGGGTTGCAAATCTCAAAGGTGGATCCCTCAACAGGGGAGCCTTAGAGCATAGTTCCAAAGGGATACAAACAAATCTAGTTTCTAAGATTCCCCCTTTCAACTACCACTGAAAAACACTATACTTGGGGATTCAGAATCAAGAAAAGAATGCAAGGTTGACAAGTACTTTAAATGTCCCAGAGAAAGCAGGAAACCCAACACAGAAAAGCAATCCTATTCTTTTTGTACATCAAATAATCCCAAGATGCAAGATTTACAGGGTGTAACATGAAATTACCTGAGTGTAGCACCAGTTCTCAGCTACAGGGCCACTCGACATTTCTGCTGGAGGTGGGGGACTCGGAACCCTTGACATCGCCATTTTGAAGGTTAAACAAGGTTTCCAAAGTTGGGGAACAAAGATTTCTGTTCTTTCTTCACTCTGATTGGATCCAACAAACAATATTTATTAGATTGATTTACTATCCTGTTATTTGTTTGACATTCTAGAGACTGGAAATTTTGTGGTTTGTCTGGAAAGCTTTATCCTGACCATTCACAAGGCTCTTTACCACTTAGACCACAAATTTAAATATTTACTATAGAGAAGACTACCTAAAGTAGTCTCCTACTCACCGTTATAGCACCCTATCTTAACCCTTGCACAATGCTCAATATTATCTTATCAAATGAACTTATTCAAAGGGTAAAGAACATCTATGAAAAGGCTGCCTGCAAAGGAGCCTGCAAGATTATCAGACACAACTTCATATTTTGAAACTTGCCACTGGCTCCTTCCAAAGGGCACAAATGGTTCCTCTCCTAACACAAAATGACCTTGTTACCCCCCCCCTCTACTCACCCCCCCCAGCACTTTACCAACTGACCTATATCCCTAGCTCTATGCCTCTAACTTTGAGTCATCTCTTATACTTGACTGCTAAAGTAGTACAAATCTTTTACTTCTCAAACTTTGCTAGCTGCTCTCTTAAAGGCAACATTTTTACACCTTTCTTAAATGTGTTCCTTTCTCCACAGCATTAGATGTTTATCCTCACAATTTGTTACCACCTGATTTTCTAGATTCTTCTGTTGCTGATCATTCCTCAATCTGTTACTAGATTCTCTTCCTGTATTGTTGCTTCTCATGGTTTAATCCTTGATCATTTTCTCAATCTCATTGTCTTTATGGCAATTTTATCTGTTTCAACAGTGTCAATTTTTTGGCCTTATACAAATGTTTCCCAAATATCTCTAAGTCTTACCTCTCTCATAAACCCCAGCCTGTTTTTTAAAAAAATTTTTAGTTGTAGACAGACACAATACCTCCATTTATTTATTTTTATGTGGTGCTGAGGATCAAACCGAGTGCCTCACCCATGCTAGACAAGCACTCTACCACTGAGCCACAACCCCAGCTCCAAACCCAGCCTATTTTCAAAATAACTGCTATACATCTCAGTGGGGTGGTATTCTAGCAGCAAAACAAATCATAACTTAAACTTCTTCTCTGTAAGGCCTTTCTAAATACAAAGGACATTCAGAAATTTGGTGGATTTGGGGCAGAAGGTGTTGTGGCATTTTCTATTGCATCTTAGTGGCATCTTCCTTAAGGATAGGGCAAGATCAGTACAGCCTATGGTGGTCCGCCAACAATATGCTGCCCTCAGCAATGATGACTGGGAGCCCTATGAACTAGGCCACGGTCCTTGACAGGATGTGAAAGTCTAAATCATTCATGGGAAGCCTTCCCAAAGGCGTCTGTTCTGTCCCATGTCTTCCTCCCGGCCACTGCAGCTTGCTGGCCTTGGGTAAGTACACCTGAAGTGCTGGGATGGCAGCCAATGACGGGTAACACCCCCAGAGGGGAGGGAACCTAAGACAGGTGCATTCTCGAGTACGGTGGACTCCCATCAACAGAAAAGGGGAAAAGAAATGTTGGGGACATGAGAACACATCAGCCAAAAATATGACTTCCTGATATATGGACTTGGCCTGGCCCAGGGTTGCTGCCCTGACATATGACGAAAAATCAAACCACCACAAGGATTGGCTAATGGCTATTACTCCAATGTGATCTGCTCATATTCTCTATGCTTCCCTATAACCTTTCTGTTGATAAAGCGCTCTCTTTTTTCGTGAAAGATATCATGGTGCTGAAAGAGTTAACTTTGACTTCTATTTACTTGCTATTCAGTTCTTTATTCACATATATGGCCACCAGGTATCACTATTTCAATCCAGCCTAACTCTGTACATTTATTTTTTCTTGAATTTGAGAGACCTAACATAGAAGGAGTAACACAGATCTTTTTCTATAAGTACTTAATTTCTAGTTAATAAGCTTTAAGAGTCTTTTTGTGATTAAAAATAAATTTCTCTTACTTTTAAAGTAAATATAAATCCCTTAGAGCAAAAGGTCCTTCATGAGCTAACATTCAGCCTTGCCTCCCTCTTTTCCCTGCTTCTAGGTTTTATAAACAACTGCTATAAAAGAAAAACAATAGTGCTTTGGAATCCCAGACAGAGAAAGTTGACTTTTATCAGACAGCCTAAATGGTGTGGAGAGAAAACAGTTTCAGGGAATCCGTGAGAAATAAATTTTCACCCAAACTAATTAGATAAATAATGACAAAATTATAACATGCCCAGGCAGTCACGTACAGGGCCTTGAGAAGGTGCAAGTGACCTCAAAACCTTGAAATATATAAAATAAGAAATTTAATGAGTCTAAAATGTAATCTATAAATTAAGTCATGTCTGTAATGAAATCACCAAAGAAAGTATAAACAATCTGTACTGCCAAAATTATGCTTGAAAACCTACAACAAAGTGAAAGTAAAGAGAGAAGATTCCATAGCCTGACTCGTGTGTCGGTGTGTTATTTTCCCCATAGCTGCTTCTGTGCCTTCATACGTCTTTGAGCGCTTCCCCCAGCAAGGAGGGAATAAGGAAATATAGGTCAAAGGGTACAAAGTTGCAGATAGGCTAAGTCTAGAGATCTAACAACATAAAAACTACAGTTAATGGTAATATATTTTGTATTGTATTCTATACTGGAAATTTGCTAAGAGGGTAGACTTCAAGTGCTCTTTTCACAAGTATACATGTGGGCAATAAGTTAATTGTCTTGACTGCAGTAATCATTTTACAATGCATATACATATCAATATATTAGGTTGCAAAACATAAATACACATGATATTAAAACTGGTGAATTTGGCAACAATTTTTTTTGGAGGGGTACTGGGGATTGAACTCAGGGGGCACTTGACTACTGAGCCATATTTCCAGCCCTGTTTTGTATTTTGTTTAGAGAAAGGGTCTCACTGAGTTGTTTAGGGCCTCAATTTTGCTGAGGCTGGCTTTGAACTCATGATCCTCCGGCATCAGCCTCCCAAGCTGCTGGGATTACAGGCATGTACCACCATACTCAGCTAGGCAACAATTTTTAAGTACCATAAATAAAGTCAAAAGACAAATCAGAGGACTGGGTTTGTGGTTCAGCAGTAGAGCGCTTGCCTAGCATGTGCGCAGCCTGGGTTCGATCCTCAGCACCACGTAAAAAAAAAGCACTGTGTATAACTAAAAGCAAATAAATAAATTTTAAAAAAAAGATGAATCAGAAGGAAAGAAAAAACCCTTGTAATGCATATTTTAATAATTTTATTAATATATAAAAATTCATTATAAATTGTTCCTACAAAAATCAATAAGAAAAAGGTCAACTATCCTGTACAAGTTATCACTAGCCATAAAAGAAAGAAGAAAGAAAATATCTCTTAAACATTTTATATCTCCCAAACCAGCAAGAAAAAAATATTCAACCATAGCATGGATGGGAAAATGGGAACTGTCATAAACTATTGGTAAGACTATAAGTCAGTAAGTACACTATATATGGGAATCTGGCTATGTCTAGTAAAACTGAAAGAATATATATCCTATGCCTTAGTAATCCCATTCTTAGCATGTATGCACATGAGCACTGGTTCTCAAGCTTGGAGTGCTTCAGAATCACCTCTGAAACAGACTGCTGGCCCTACCTCCAAAGTTTGTGATTCAGAGGTTTGGGCTAGGTACAAGATGCTGCATTTTAACAAGTTTCCAGGTGATCCTGATGTGCTTGTTCTGAAGCCACACTTGAGAACCACTGCCCTATGAAAACTCTACACTTAGGTATGAGAAGACATAGAGTGTCATATTGAACATTCTTGTCTAACAGTGAAAAACTAGACATAAACTAAAGATCCATTAGAAGAACAGATAATTAAATTATTTACACATAATGGAAAACTATTATTTCATGATTTGAAATTAATGAACTAGATCTATAGCACCATGGACAACAAACACAGAACTAATGAAAAAAGCGAGTTCTGGAATGACATGTGCCATACAGTATATTATTTATGCAAATTTAAGATTTAAGCATTATTACAGATATATGCATGCAGTAAAAGCAAAAAAGAAAAAAAAAAAACCAACAACAATGATATAAGTTTTATGATCAGAGGAGAGGAAGAATAAGACTGGGAAGACAATATAAGACACTTTGACTTTCTCATGTTTGTTTTAAAATAAGGATGACGAGGCAAATATGACAATACAAATATTTGTTAGGGATGACAGGATGTTGGGTATTGTACAACAGTATAAGAATATTGTTTGATTTATAATAACCAAGGGATAATTTTCTTTCCTGAACACCTGGTTAGTTTTCAACTATGGACAAACAATTTAAATATTAATTATAACTGATCATGTTGCCCTCTTTACTGGTCCAGAAGGAAGCTCTAAGACAAATCTGTTACTTATGTCTTAGAACTACAGGCTCACGGGCATAGTGGCACACGCCTATAAGCCCAGCACTTGGGAGGCTAAGGCAGGAGGATCCTGAGTTCAAAGCCAGTCTCACAAAAAAGGGCTGGGGATGTGGCCCAGTGGTTGAGTGGCCCTGAGTTCAATCCCCAGTACCAAAAAAAAAAAAAAAAAAAAAAAAAATCATATACAAATTCACTTTTAAAGTATTGAGTACCTCAATGTTATAAAATGTGGAAAAGTTAACACTTTATCATTATTGCCAGAGGTTGTTAGTCTAAGAATTGTCTTAAAAAGGTCAACTTTTTATTGGGTCTTCCAAAATCAATTCTTCATCATGAGAAATGCACATCAGTTAAATAAAACTTAGAACAAGTCGATACATTTATAAGATACTGCTGTCCTTGGTACCGGAATTGTAGTGCAAATCTTTCATAGATACTTAGATAAACCTGAATTTTCTCATCTGTAAATTAAAGGCAACTGTATAAGAATGTCTAAGGTCCTAACCAGTGCTAAAGCTCTATGCTCCTTTGGAAAACTGTTAAAATTTTATCTGTCTTTTTCTTTTAATTTTTAAAAAATATTTATTTATTTACTTTAGTTGTACACAATGCAATGCATTTATGTTTACGTGGTGCTGAGGATCAAACCCGGGCTGCACACATGCTAGGCGAGCGCTCTGCCGCTGAGCCACAACCCCAGCCCTCTGTCTCTCTCAATATGTGCTTTTTAAAAACTAAAACCAGCACATACACAACATAATTCAAAAATTATAGGAAGCTTTAATTGAAAAATATGTTTCATCCTAAACTCCCGAGTCCCTCTAAAGCCTAAAACAACCACTCTTTGTTGTTTTTTTCTTTAAATATTTATTTATTTACTTTTAGTTGTATACAATGCAACGCATTTATGTTTACGTGGTACTGAGGATCGAACCCGGGCTGCGCACGTGCGAGGCGAGCGCTCTGCCGCTGAGCCACAACCCCAGCCCCAACCACTCTTTGTTTTGTATCTTCAAAAAAATAAAAACAAAAAAGCCATGTACCAGAAATTCCCTGTAGGCCACACATATACCTATGTTATTTCTAAAGGTTGTAAAGAATTCTACTGTACCCTTGCTGTGTGGTTTCCAGATTTTTTTTTGTTTGGGTGGGGGTTATTAGGGATTGAACTCAGGGGTACTTGACCACTGAGCCACATCCCCAGCCATATTTTGTATTTTATTTAGAGACAGGGTCTCACTAAATTGCTTAGCTCCTGGCTTTTTTGTTGAGGCTGGCTTGAACTCGCTATCCTCCTGCCTCAGCCTCCCAATCTGCTGAGATTACAGGGCTGCACTACTACACCGGGTGGTTTCAAGGTTTTTGCTCCTGCAAACTATGTGGCAAACAAGTGACCTGTGCATGAACTAAAAGTGAATGTTGAAGCCACTAGGCATGAAAGCCTGGTATCAGGAACTCCCAGCAGCAACCCTGCTGGTTTGAGAATGCCATGTTCACATGGCCTCCTGCCTAGCTCCATCTCAACCTCTAGCACAGCATCTGAGATGGGCATGACCCACTAAGAGTCAAACAGCCTGTTTATTCCCACCTATATCCTGTTTTTCCAGAAGAAGCAAGCACCTGGAGAAGACTCTTCCCACAACCAAACCTTACACCTACCTTTGATCTATACAGCTATAAATAAGGCAAGTGCAGGCTCCTTCTCTGTTAGACATCCACACCCGTACCCCTCTGATTGGCTTAACCTGGCACTGCCCCTGCTCTGTAAAACATATTTCTGATCTTTCATGGCTGTATCTTGGTTTTACTTTCATAGCTTTTATTTCACAGTCAGCCCATCCTTCTGATGGGAACCCATTCCCTTGCCCACACAAAACATGAATGAGATAACTGAACATAAATGTACAAGGAAGCTCAAGACCCTGCACACATTATTTTGATAGGTACTGCCAATTGCCCTCCAAAGTTATCAATATATGCTTCTAATGTGATTCCCCACTGAGCATCTACCTCTTGTTCACTATCCATTCAGGACAGAGATTAAAAAAGAGAATAAGTACTAAACAAGCAAAGTACAAGAAACAGTGAGATTTAGACTTAAACAAACAAAACAGCCACGACTTTTATTGACAAACTCCAACAAAAAATATAACAAACATAACATATGGTACTTGCCTGCTGGTTGCTTATAAGAGTTTAAGAGTTGATATTTCCTTGTGGTGCTTGTAAAAAAAAAAAAAAGATATTGGCAGAAAATACATTTCTATTCACAGAATAGTCAACTTACATTGCAAATTCTATGAAACTCCACAAAAAACCCAGTTCTGTCTTAGATCAGGATGTGGATTTAATAAGGTGTACTGCAGGCTGGGGCTGTAGCTCAGCCAGTGGTAGAAGGCTTGAACAGCCAACAAGCAGTGGCTAAATTCCTCCACATATAATCTGGCCACTTTCAACCAGAGAAAGTTATCAGCACACATAAAAGAAATTTAGTTCTTTGTCATTGTCAAAAGATTCCCATTAAGTCAAGTGCTTACTCCCAAATTAAAAATAATAGTGCATGATACCAGACCTGATAAATGTGTTAATGAAACATACAGGAAGCAGCTCTTCGAGTGATTTTACTGTTTTTTAAATTAAAACAACTGGTACAATGTCTATAATGTAGTAAATACCCAGTAAATAACTGTTAATTCATAGTATCCACTTTGAAAATTATCATCTCAATTTTACATAAAGTATTTGCAAGGGACCATGTAAACAACAGGCAACTCTAGGACTGTAAGTGTGAGTGGGCACCTATAAGTTCCTAAAATCAAAATAAATATACAAAGTTCCCATTTAAAATTCCTGTAACTATTATATTTATTACATCTTCAAATATATCATGCAAGATTTAAAAGTAACACTTTGTCCTTACACTGAAATGTGAAAAAAATGCATATTACAAAATCAGAGCCAGGTGGTGGCACATGCCTGTAATCCCAGCAGCTCAGGAGGCTGAAGGAGGAGGATTGCAGGTTCAAAGCCAGCTTCAGCAATTTAGTGAGGCCCTAAGCAACTCAGCAAGACCCTGTCTCTAAATAAAATATAAAAAAGGGCTGAAGCCAGGCGCGGTGGCGCACGCCTGTAATCCCAGTACTTGGGAGGCTGAGGCAGGAGAATCGCGGGTTCAAAGCCAGCCTCAGCAATGGCGAGGCACTGAGCAAGTCAGTGAGACCCTGTTTCTAATAAAATACAAAAAAGGGCTGGGGATGTGGCCCAGTGGTCAAGTGCCTCTGAGTTCAATCCCCAGTAACCCCCCCCCAAAAAAGGGCTGGAGATGTGACTCAGTAGTTAGGCGCCCCCTGGTTCAATCCCAGTACCCGCTTCCCCCCTCATAAAAAAAAAAAAAATAAATAAAAAAATAAAAAAAAACTGGGCATGGTTCAAAGCCAGCCTCATCAATGGTGAGGTGCTCAGCAACTCAGTGAGGCCCTGTCTTTAAATATACAAAACAGGGCTGGGGATGTGGTTCAGTGGTTGAGTGCCCTGAGTTCAAGCCCGAGTTACCCGTCCCTCAAAAAAAAAAAAAAAAAAGAAAATAGCATCAGGAAAACACACATCCAATTTGTATGTTTGCAGCATAAGCTCCTCTAATTTTATAAGTGAGAAAATAAAATTTATGAACTCATAAGACTTTCTACCATATTCTTTCCTCACTCAAGTAAACTAGCTGCATCCAACATTAAATCTCTTGAGAAAACTAACCCCCCAGTTTCTTTTACTGTAAGTGATCACTAAAGCACAAGCCCTACTATTTTAGGCATTAACAAGAAGCATTCAGAATCAAAGCCAACCTTAAAAACCTACACATAAAACTAGCCAATCACAACTTCTATGCTGAAGGCCAGAAATACCTTTTCAAAATGAGTATTGTCTTCTAGCCTTTACTATAAGTATGCTACAAATTATTGTCAGGGCTCAACTGAAGATACTGGGCTCACAGTAGATAGTTTGAAGCATCCAACAGGATATCAACAGAAAAGGAGAGGAAGTGACATTAATAGGATTAAAAATCAAATGAGGGTGCTGGGGTTGTGGCTCAGTGGTAGAGCACTCACCTAGCATGTGCAAGGCCCTGAGTTCGATTCTCAGCACCACATAAAAATAACATAAATAAAATAAAGGTATTGTGCCTAAATACAACTAAAAAAATTAATTTTTTAAAAAAAGTCAAATAAGGGTTATTTGGCAAGGATCCTGCCCATGATATAAATAAGTCCTTACCTGCAGATATATGGGTAGGACCGTTAAGATTGAATGCAGCTGAAAAACTATTAATGTCTTCTAGATACTGGCAAATTCTACTTACCAGAGTTCAGTGTCCAGTTTATCAGACTGAACTACAAAGGTAAATAGATAAATTTTTTAGGTTAATAATTTCAAGTGAAAATTTTATACCAAAGGAAAAAAAATCTCAACCATATAAAAAGAGGTAAGCCTCAAACAGAAATAATACCATTTACTCTTTCCAAGACACATAAGAATGTGTTTCTTGGATTGGAGATTGGTATTAAGAGGCAATGGATCAAATGACTACTTGAAACCAGTCCAAAAGTCAAATCCAAAGACACTCAATTTAACACAGCTTGCCAACCACACAGTCAAGAACAAACTGAAGCAATGCTTGGTTGGGTTGCTATGTTACATGCAAACTATTATGACATAAAAGAGAATCCTTAATAGGTCACTACTGGCTGTTACAGACACATAACCAAAGTACACATCTATTGGTTACTGACATTGCTACCAGAATAGTTTATCCAATCAGATCATGTGATGCAAATAACTTTCAAAATCAGCTTCAAAATTGATGTCCAACATTCTTGAGACTTTAATATTATTTGTAATTACCCCAATCACTTCTATAGATAACGTTGACTTTTAAAATTGATGTTCATTTAGTTAATTCATAATGTCTTTATATTGTAGTTGGCAAAAGATACTTTTATTCTTTATTCTGGAATGAAACTATGATCTTTATTTCAATTCCTGTCATAGCTAAAATTAAAAATAATCTCATTTAAGAAGAAATTTAAACAATATTTTAAAACAAAACAGATTTTTATATAGTAATTCATCCACAATTTGTTTGGAAAAAGAAATACTAGAATTAGTACTATACCTTCTTTTCAGTTTGAGAACTCTTCAGGTCCTTCCTTGCTTGCTTAAGTATTGATAACCCAGTAAGAGAAAAACTAACAAACTAACATTCAACATTTAATTATTTGCAAACTTGTTCATAGAACTGTTGGAAAACCTTAGATAATTTTGTTAAAATGAGTTTTTTTTTTTTTACCAGGCATTGTGATGTGCACCTGTAATCCCAGAGACTGTGCAGGTTGAAGCAGGAGGATCACAAGTTGGAGGCCAGCCTCAGGAAATTAGTAAGGCCCTAAGCAACTTAGTGAGACCCTATCTCAAAATAAAAAATGAAAAGAACTGGGAATGTGGTTCAGTGGGAATGTGGTTCAGTGGGTAAGCAACCCTGGATTCAATCCCCAGTACCAAAAAATAAAAATAAATAAATACAATAAAATGAGTTTTTTGTGTTACAAAAAGACCTAACCATATTCTGTTAAAAAGAGTATAAAGAGTAGATGATCCACAGAATTCTGGGATAAAAACTAAAGATACATTTTTTTGTTTACTTTGTGTGTGTGTGTGTGTGTGTGTATGTTGCTGGGGACTGAATCCAGGGCCTTGTGCATGTGAGGCAAGCACTCTATCAAATGAGCTACATCCCCAGCCCTTGTTTGTTATAATTTTTATATACAGTAAAATTACACTTTCTGGTGTACAGTTCCGTGGATTAAAAAGACAAGATTTCTACCAAGTCAAAAGCAGACAAAACAAAATCTAAAAAGCAAGGATTTACTGAAAATAAAATAAATAATGGTTCCTCTCTTCTTTTTATCCTGCCTCCTAGCTACTCTACAATCAATCATTTCATTGATTTCTATGCCAGCTTATCTCTTCTGTACCGTAAATCAACTTTCTACTACTAAACATCTCTACATGACTATCCCATAAGCCCTACTTCCTCCCACAAACTGATTATTTTCCAATGATCCTCTCATTCATTCAACTGTTCAAACTAGAAACCTAGGAGTCAGCCTCTATTCCCTACCTTCCCTTCCCTACCCACCCTCCTACTTCCCATCCCACAATACAGTCATCACATCTTACCAATCTTACCTCAGAAATACATCACAAACTCATCTGTTTCCCTTCATCCCAAACTACAAGCATTCGAGTCCCTGACATTAGCACACAGCAGTATTACTTTAATTGCTATACTTTCTTTTTCTATTCCTACAAACAAAATGATGTATTTTCCCCCACATTTTTTTTTTTATTGGTGGTGCTGGGGATTGAACCCAGGGCCTTGTGCTTTACCAACTGAGCTATATACCCAGCCCCCAAATGAGCTATTTTTTGCTGCCATCTTTTGAGTACGTTTCCTCTACCCAGAAATGTCTCTCCATCATCTTTGTAAACTCTGATCTCTCCAAATAGAATTACATACTTCCTCCTCACTCTCAGTGTGTAGATTTTTTGCTGTTGTAATTATTCTTCTTTCCCACTAGACTAAGAGTCCCTGGAGTGCACCTGCTATGCTATATTAACCAAAGTAAGCCAGGTGTCTAAGCAGTGTCTTGAAAATAGTTAATGCTTGGAAAAGGAATGAGTAATTATAATCACGATCCAGATGAAAATGGCCTTAAGGATTTCATTTCCCCTAGTTAAGATTTCATGCTTACCAACAGACTCTCCCCCACCTCTGCCCACCCTGCCCCGCCATGCTGGGGACTGAACACAGGGTGTCTGTGCATGTTATGCAAGCACTCAACCACTGAGTTACGCCCCCAGCCCCGCAAGTGATCTGTTCACTTGTATGGCACAGTTTAATCTCAGGATCATTAATTATTTAAGAACCTTTCTGTGCCTCAGACTCCTCATCTATAAAATACAGATAAGATTATCTTCCTCATTAAGGTTATTCTAAAGATTAAATGAGTTCAACACATGTAAAATGCTTAGAATAATGCCTGACACATGGTAACTTGCTCAGGAAATATTATTCTTTCTTTTAAAGTAATATCTTGACTCTAGAAAGGGAATGGACTGTAAAGACATATTTTCTATGCCATGGAAAAGGCTATCTCTCAAAATACATTAATAAAATGGCATTCTGTCAGCTCCTTGTGAGTTTAGTTGGCTATTTTACCTGATACCAATCAACTGATATGAATAATTCAAAACAGATAGTAAAAAGAAATCCTTAACATTTTACTTTTGAATACACTGTCATTTGTCCTAAAGATTTACATCCAAATTATCTTTTGGCTGAACTTATAATAATTATTTACATAGTCTGCACATACATTAAAGATATCATGGGACTGAATGCAAAATAAAATAGGAAGCTAACATGAGAAAATTTTGAGGGATAATTTACATGAGGATAATGTTAAATCTGACTATATTGTAATAATCCCTCTTGACCTCACAGCATCCTCTTGTGGCTCTTAGCCATAACATTCTTGCAAATGAATAACTGTCATTTAGAAATAAAAGATGAGAACTGAATTTTTAAAGGTGAGTCAATTTAAATCTGCAAGGCCATTGGAGAATCATTCAGTTGAGGATTTTGCTCCCACAGATGTGGGGGTATATTTACCTACAGAGCTAGAAGTGGGTACCAACCTGGCCACAGGCCAACTTAAAAATCAAGATATTATTCTTCAACAGTTATGTAATAATCTCAGTGTCAGAAAAGGACTTCAGAGACTATCTTGTCTAAACTCTTTGATATTATAAAGACACTAAGATCCACAAAGTTGCAACACATCTACTGAACTACATGGTAAAATAAATATATATTATTAGTTTGTTATTTGAATAATCCACATATAAATAAATGACCCTTCTACATTTCTCATAAAAAGGTACTTTAATATATCTAGTTGCTTAAAATGAGGCCATATCTACACATCTGCTTTATCTTATACTTCCATACTGCACAACTTAAGAAGTAGTAAAAATAAATCAGTCAGGCATACCTGTAATAGCAACAACTCAGGAGGCTGAGGCAGGACGATCACAAGATTGAGACCAACCACAGGAATTTAACGAGGCCCTAAGCAACTTAGTGAGACACTATCTCAAAGTAAAAATAAAACAAACAAACAAACAAACAAACAAAAAATAAATAAATAAATAAAAGGACTGGGGATGTGACTCAGTGGTAAAGTCCCTCTGGGTTAAATACCCAGTATTTTTTAAAAAGCTATTAAAAAAATAAAAGCAAGCCAGGCGCGGTGGCGCATGCCTGTAATCCCAGCACTTTGGGAGGCTGAGGCAGGAGGATCGCGAGTTCAAACCAGCCTCAGCAATGGCAAGGCACTTAGAAACTCAGTGAGACCCTGTCTCCAAATAAAATACAAAAAAGGGCTGGGGATGTGGCCCAGTGGTCGAGTGCCCTTGAGTTCAATCCCCGGTACCACACAAAAAAAAAAAAAATAAATAAATAAATAAAAGCAATCCTCTGGGATATAACTCCACTCCTATACATGCCTGTCTACTATATCATAACATAAACTCTCCTCTCCACTATTAGCTGACTCGAACTTGTTGATCAGATCATTCATATTACTATATACCTTTCTCATATTTATTCATACACTCTGAAAGCCAGGAAGGTCCTCCTACCTCTTATATGAATACTAAACTTCCAGATTCAGGTCAAGACCTACCTTGCCACCCTAGTTCACTCTGAATTGTAATCATATTTACTGTCACCTTCTTAGCAGTTCATAAGTATTACTTAGAACCCATGAGCTGACAATTAACATAGGATGCCCAGACTTATAATCCTTCTATGTATGTCTTTCCTTATCCTAAAATTCTTTATTTTGGGGGGAGTGGGGAACACTAGGATTAAACCCAGGGGCTCTCTACCACTAAGTCACATCCCCAACTCCTTTTGAGACAGGGTTTCACTAAATTGTGGAGGTTGGATTGTGCAGGAGCCCTGTTTGGGGATTGGCTTGAATTGCAGTTGACTATGAGCCGTGGAGATTTGGCCTTTGTCGCCACCCGTAGTCTCACGGGATTGTTGCGGGATCTCGAGCGACTTGGCCGAAATTGCTGATCGGGTCAGGGCCATTTTAGGGTGTGTTTTTGGCGTGTGTTAGTCGTTATTAGAACCAGAGAGAAAAGTTATCAGAATAAAAAGCTGTTTGTCTCCAGTTTGCTTCTGAAGTTTTTCCCGCGGCTCCGTTGCTCCAAGCGCTTCAGGCAGCAACAGGTGGCGGCCCGTACGGGGAACTTCGGAGCGGACAGGTAAGAACTGAAAGGTCTCTAAAGATGGGTTCGAATATAACTGAATCCCAAGTGATAGAGGCTATGCAAAGACTCCTTGATATACCTGACTCTGTTCTCAGTGAGGAGTATATAGACAAAAGTGAAAGTGATCAAAAAAGTGTAGATTCCACTGGGCCAACTGAGACCAGTAAAGAGAGTATTAGAAGAGACCCAAAAATGACAAAAATCCAAGCTATTAAAGCTATTCGGGAGTTATTGGCGAAAGCTGAAGGATACTTGCTCTCACTGGAACCTGGGCCTCAGGATATTGCTGTCAGTGAAATTAGCAGTGGTGAGGAATCTAGTAAAAGTGATCCTGAGAAAATGAGGAAAAAGAAATTAAAAAAGACTGAGAAAAAGGTCCGTCAGGCAGAGGAGTCACTTGTGGAAGTGACTACTCCCCCATGGGTGGAATCCATTACAGAAAATATGAAGGGTATTACTAAGCATTTGCATACCCTAGAAACAGAAATAAAAAGTCTTTCTGATCGCTTATGCGCTCTCGAGGACAACTCACAGATACATTGGGAACCGCCAGCATTTGAAAAGAAAAATGGACAGAGTGTCCATCAGTCAGTAGATTTCAAAACAATAAAAAATCTCAAAGAGGCAGTAATGACTTATGGGCCCCAAGCTCCTTTCACGTTGAGTATGCTGGAGTCCCTTAACACCTTTAGCTTAACCCCCTCAGACTGGAAAAGTCTATGTAAAGCAACATTAAGCGGGGGGCAATTCTTGGTTTGGCGATCGCAATTCCAAGAACTTTGTATAGAAACGGCTAAAAGAAACGCGGCTGCAGGGTTTGAAAACTATAATATAGACATGCTCACAGGAGAAGGGCAATTCGCAGACTTACAGGCTCAAACAGATTATGACCCAGATATATATGCTCAGATAAATGCAGCTGCTTTAGAGGCATGAAAAACTGTACAAGGACCTGGGGATCTACAAGGTAGCTTGTCAAAAGTGATTCAAGGACCTAATGAGCCGTATGCCGACTTTGCTGATCGACTTTTGAGAACTGCAGGTAGTGTGTTTGCAGATGTTGACCAAGCTATGCCATTAGTTGTTCAATTAGCTTATGAAAATGCAAATAAATGGTGCCAAGCAGCCATCAGGCCATGGAGAACTAAAAAGGATCTTTCTGTATATATACAACTATGTAAAGATATAAATGGCGCCTTTGTCACAGGAAATGTGATTGCAGCCTCAATGAGAGGTGCTTCCTCTCGAAATTTCACAAAGGCTAAACGTAGATATTATAATCAATCAGGATATTCCAGGCAAAATTATCATAATCAATCAGGCAATTCTAGGCAAAATCCCAAAAGAGAAATAAGATCAAGCTCATACCGTGCCCCAGGCCGCTGCCCCAGGTGTAAAAAGGGAAATCATTGGGCCAATAAATGCTATTCAAAATTTGACATCCATGGAAATCCTTTGTTCAGGAATTCAAAAAAACGGGGCACGGGGCCCAGTACCCCGGGGCCCACAAATGTACGGGGCATTGCAGAAGGAGTATCCTCAAGCATCCACTCAGATGCTTCCCCGACACAATCCCTACTACCCATCCACTCCCTCGCCAGAGGAACAAGAGGAAATGCAGGATTAGACCTCTGTTCCACCGCCCGAATAGTGTTAACACCTGAAATGGGGGTTCAACTGATTCCCACAGGAGTCAGGGGACCTCTTCCCTCAGGGACTGTAGGACTTATTATCGGGCGTAGTCCTAAAAGCTTATTAGGTTTGCAAGTGACCCCAGGTGTAATAAACTCAGACTACAAAGGGGAAATAAAAATAATGCTTAGCTCACCCCAAAGTGTAAGTTCTGTTAATCAAGGAGATAGAATTGCTCAGTTGCTTCTCCTTCCCAATTTACATAATTCATTTAAAATGGGTATGCCTCAAGAAGGGAACAATAGAGGATTTTGTTCCACTGACTCAAGTCCCATGGCTTGCTGGGTTCGAGACTGTTCAAGGAGGCCTATGTGTAAAATAAAAATCCAAGGAATAGAAATGGAGGGATTAATAGATACTGGAGCTGACTCTTCCATTATTAATTTACGCCAATGGCCCAAGCACTGGCCTCTGCAAAAAGCTTCAACCAGTTTAAGAGGCTTGGGATATAATAACCTCCCAGATAAAAGTGCAGTAATTTTAAAATGGGAGGATGATGAAGGCCATAAAGGAACATTTCAGCCTTATGTTTTACCTAATCTACCGGTTACTTTATGGGGAAGAGATATTTTGCAACAAATGGGAGTACACCTTGCAACCAAGCCTGCAGATGTTAAATGTGAAAGCCTACAGGGTAATCTTAACCATAAAAGAACTCATTATCAAAAAGTACAGAGTAATCTTAACCCTAAAAGTAATCATTGTCATAAAGGAAAAAGATATTTTTTTTCGGGGCCACTGAGAAAATAATTTTGAAAATACCATGGCTTTCTGATAAGCCAGTGTGGGTCCCTCAGTGGCCCCTATCTAAAGAGAAATTACAAGCGGCCCACCAATTAGTTCAGGAACAATTAGAAGCAGGTCATATAGAACCTTCCACCTCTCCTTGGAATTCCCCCATATTTGTGATCAAGAAAAAGTCAGGAAAATGGCGATTGTTACATGATCTTAGACAAATCAATAAAACCATGCAAGTTATGGGGCCTACTCAACCTGGACTACCTAGTCCCGTATCTATTCCAAAAAATTTCCATCTTATTACTCTTGATATAAAGGATTGCTTCTTTTCTATTCCCCTACATCCTCTGGATGCCCCCAGGTTTGCTTTTTCCGTTCCTTCTATGAACAATAATGGCCCTGATCAGAGATATCAATGGAAGGTTTTACCACAGGGAATGGCTAATAGCCCCACCATATGCCAAATATATGTGGACAAGGCTATCCAACCCATTAAAAATAAATATCCAAACCTCATGTGTCTACATTACATGGATGATATTTTATTGGCCCACCCTAATCAAAAAATCTTATTTAATATATTCAGTGATGTGGTAGAAAATTTAAAAAAATATGGATTATATATAGCAGAAGAAAAAGTTCAAACCAGATCTCCCATATTATATTTAGGATTTAAAATCATGGATACTTTTGTTAGACCCCAAAAAATTTTAATAAATAAAGAACATTTGACCACCCTCAATGATTTCCAAAAACTACTGGGAGACATTAATTGGCTTCGCCCTACACTAAATCTCACTACTGGCCAACTAAAACCTTTATTTGACATCCTTCGTGGAGATCCTGATCCATCTTCACCACGAACATTGACTCCTGATGCTAGGAAAGCTTTAAAATTAGTAGAAAAAGCCATCGAAGGAGCTCATTGTGATAGATTTGATTTAACTCAACCGCTGATGTTGATTATTATTTCTTCACAATATACACCCACAGGAGTATTTTGGCAACAAGGGCCTTTATTATGGATACATTTGCCCATCTCTCCTAAAAGTATAATTGAATCTTATACCTCCATGGTGGCTAAACTTATTCTTCAAGGACTTAAGACTTCTACTAAAATATTTGGCATTCACCCTGCTACTATTATTACTCCCTATTCATCATCACAGATTGAATACTTGTGCTTCAATGATAATGATTGGGCTATAGCTAAATGCTCTACTTCTGCAAATTTTGATAATCATCTTCCTAAGTCCCCTATATTATCTTTTTGTATTAATCATCCTATTATATTTCCACAGGTAATAAAAAATCAACCTATTCCTAAGGCATTTAATGTATTTACAGATGGGTCCTCAAATGGTACTGCTACAGTAGTCACTAAAAAAGAAAATATGACTTACCTAACTGCACACAAATCAGCTCAACTAGTGGAACTGGAAGCTGTGGTAAGAGCTCTGGAAAATTTTAGGGACCAGCCCGTAAACATTTTTTCAGATAGCCACTATATTGTACAAGCCGTCCCAAAATTAGAGTTAGCAGGACCAATAGCACCTCATACTCCAGCCTTTAAATTGTTTTATCAAATACAAAAACTTTTGTGGGCAAGAAAAGAACCTCTATTCGTAGGCCATATTAGAGCACATACTAATTTGCCTGGTCCCCTCCATGAAGGTAATCAAAAGGCTGATGAACTTACAAAAACAGTATTTATACTTTCAGCGCTACAACAAGCTACTTTATTTCATTCCCAGTTTCATGTCAACAGCACCACCTTGCAACGTAGGTTTAAAATCACAAAGGAGCAAGCCAGAACAATTGTAAAAGATTGTAAATCTTGTATGACACATTTGCCCAATCCTCATTTCGGAGTTAACCCTAGAGGATTAATGCCCAATCATTTGTGGCAGATGGATGTTACTCATGAGCCAAGTTTTGGAAAATTGCGATTTATTCATGTGACCATAGATACATGCTCAGGCATGATTTTTGCTTCCTTACATTCTGGAGAAAAAGTTAAAGATGTTACATCTCATTGTTTGCAAGCTTTTGCTGCATTGGGCATCCCAAAAATGCTTAAAACAGATAATGGCCCCGCATATACGTCCTCATCTTTCAAACAGTTTTGCGCAAAATTCAATATATCCCATAAAACAGGCATCCCATACAATCCTCAGGGTCAGGGCATTATTGAAAGAGCAAACCGAACACTGAAAATTATGTTATTAAAACAAAAAGAAGGAAATTGGAAAAGTCCTAAGGACAGATTGGCAGTTGTCCTGTTTACCTTAAATTTTTTAACTTTAGACTCTAATGGTTATTCTGCTGGAGACAGACATTGGAATCCACACCAACAACATAAACCTTTGGTTTACTGGAAGGATGTTCTTTCAGGTACATGGAAGGGTCCAGATCCAGTATTAATTTGGGGAAGAGGATCTGTTTGTGTTTTTCCAAAAGACGAATCCTCTCCAATATGGATACCATCTAGATTAATAAAACAGGTACCACATCAAAATGATCAAGATGAAGTTATTGAAGAATCAAGATTAATAAAAAAGGTACAAAATCAAGAGGACCAAGATGAAGGTACAGAATGATTCCCTCAAAAGAGTCCTTCAAAATATTTCACAACTTAAGTGTCATTTCTCCCGGCCGGGACAAGGAGATCTCTCTTTAGTGTGCACACAATTGTATTTTTTTTTCTTTTTATACATGTCTTTATGTCTGTACATTTGTCTACATTTCATGTTAATGTGACGTCACAAATATATGTTTGTATGCTTGTTCGTCTGTCCAGTGTGACGTCACAAAGAACAAAGCGCTTATGAAAAAGAAAAAAAATATATATATATATATATGGATCCAAATAACTTTAATTCATTTTAGGTTAAGAGTATTCAATTTAGGTAAATAATTTTATAAATGAAGGTACTTTCAATTTTGATTTATAGGTGTCCCTGGACTTCTCTTTAGCAAACAATATGACTAGTGCTATATAACCTGATATTTTGGTGTTTTGACATAAGATTGTTTATTTGTTATTAACTTCATTTGTTTAATAGCTCATTAATTTCAATTATCTCAACAGGTAAAAGATTGCTCTGTATACAGAGACTCAAGGGTTCCAGCTAACAAATTATTTCTCTCAAGTGCCTTTACCTTTTCTTTAATCTATCTTTAATGCAGTAATTACCCTCAGTCTTTCTTTGTTTTGTTCTAAATATGACATTTTTCCAACTTATGTTTGTAAAAGCTCAACCAGCGATGTATGTGAACAAAAATCAACTTTAATTTTCTAATCTAATTATTCTATTTTGTAGTTTGACAACTCGCCTCTTGACTCAGTGCTGCAATAGCACTGCCTTTCCTTTAATAATTGATGCTTGAGTTTCTAGGTAGCGGGCCCTGAAGATTTGCCGGTGGCATTGTCTAAACATCAAAAAGACGTCTGCTGCTCAAACATCAAACAACCTCACCAACAGTGTGGCCACTGCTCTACATGCATGGGGCCTCCTACATCAACATGTTATAACAAATGGACATTTTGATCTTTCATTGTTTGGGACTTTACGGGACAATGCCTTGCGGGTATTTGTCTAGAGAATTCAGTGTGTTACTTGATGGAACTTAGGGCAGCTGATTTGTTTAAACAATTTGATATGCTATGCAATTTGGCTCATCACCAAAAGGCTTGTTGCCTTAAAGCCGCAACATCTCCTCACAATTGGACGGCTGTTAGTCATCATATATAGTCGATCCTAAAGGGCTCCATTGGATGGCTGGTTAGCCAATGACGGGTAAGATCCCCAGAGGGGGACAACCTAAGACAGGCACAGTCGCACGGGACAGTCTCATGTGGCCGACATATCAACCTAAGACAGGAGTCAAGGGCACAGCCTTGATTATCCGATGACGGGTAAGAATGTTGGTTGCACATAGACGTCCTAGAGCATTACCTCTTTTAAAACAAAAAGGGGGAAATGCAGGAGCCCTGTTTGGGGATTGGCTTGAATTGCAGTTGACTATGAGCCGTGGAGATTTGGCCTTTGTCGCCACCCGTAGTCTCACGGGATTGTTGCGGGATCTCGAGCGACATGGCCGAAATTGCTGATCGGGTCAGGGCCATTTTAGGGTGTGTTTTTGGCGTGTGTTAGTCGTTATTAGAACCAGAGAGAAAAGTTATCAGAATAAAAAGCTGTTTGTCTCCAGTTTGCTTCTGAAGTTTTTCCCGCGGCTCCGTTGCTCCAAGCGCTTCAGGCAGCAACAGGATTGAGTCATTGAGATTATAGACATGTGCCATAGCAGCTGGCCAAAAATTCTCTTGATAGGTCTAATGAGACCTAGGAAAAAGCACTTTGAAAAAACATAAAAATTTGTTAGATGGTAAGAACAGTTGTTTTAAAAATGTAATTTTTCTTTTATTAAAAAGTTCTTGGGCTGGGGTTGTGGTTCAGTGGTAGAGCACTTGCCTAGCAAGCGTTTAAGACACTGAGTTAGATCCCCAGCACCACATTAGAAAAACTAAGTAGAGAAAATAAAGGTATTGTGAACATCTACAACAAAATATTTTTAAAAACAAAAAAATAAACTGTCTGGTGGGCAATTATTTTTACCTTTTTCTTTATACTTTTCTATTTTTTTCATGAATTACTTTATAATCAGAAAAGGCAAGCTTTTATTCTGAAAAATACAGTGTAGGTTTTTAAATTACATGCAATTCTTTTTAAAACTGTATACAGTATATTACTCCCATTTACTACAGTCGCCACCACTCAGAGTGCCATAATAGCTTATTATGAGTTGTAACTGGGCCTGGGGCTATGGCTCAGCGGTAGAGCGCACACCTGGCTGGGTTTGATCCCTAGTATCACATAAAAATTAAAAAAAAAAAAAGAAGAGTTATAACCCCACTGGGCATGGCACATGCCTGTAAACCCAGTGGTTCAGGAAGCTGAGGCAGGAGGATCATGAGTTCAAAGCCAGCTTCAGCAAAAGCGAGGCACTAAGCAACTCAGTGAGACCCTATTTCAAATATAAAATGAGACTGGGGATGTGGCTCAGTGGTTGAGTGCTCCTGATTTCAATCCTAAATACCAAAAAAAAAAAAAAGTATAACCTCTAAAAGATACGCCAAAATTGAAAGGCAACTAAATTCCCTGCTGTCTTTATATTGTTTCTTCAAGCCAGAAATTTCTGATATAAATTATAGCAAATTTTATTATTATTATTATTATTATGCTTTTTGGGGGGTACCAGAAATTGAACTTAGGGGCACTCGACCACTGGGCCACATCCCCAGCCATTTTTTTGTATTTTATTTAGAGACAGGGTCTCACTGAGTTGCTAAAGTGCCTCACCATTGCTGAGGCTAGCTTTGAACTGGCGATCCTCCTGCCTCAGTCTCCCAAGTGCTGGGATTACAGGCGTGTGCCAGTGCACCTAGTTTATGATAAATTTTACTGAAGGAAGTTTCTCCTTTATGGCGAAGATATTTCCCTAAGTAGTAACATGATAAATGGCAAACAGTCAAGTCATTATCAAGTCAAGTTATATTCCAAATGTCAACCATTACCACCACCACAAAATCACTGACAATCAAGGTTCAGGGAACCACCACTGCTTTGGTACTTCTAGTCAACAGATTTAGAGTACTGGGGTACACAAAACTTGGTGGCTTTGGGTTAGAATTTTAATTTCATGAGCTTCCAGAGCCATTCCATTTCAGATGCTCATCCATACTCCCAGACCTCAGCAAGCATCTCTTGGACTTTCTCCACTTCCCAGATACTAACTTCTGAATTCTGTCTGCATTCCTATCCCTCTACCAAGAGGAAGAGAAGAGTCAATATGAGAAAACAAAAAGTCCAAAAGCCCCAAGAGAGGACTCTGTTGGATATACTAGCACAGAAAGGCAGTGCAGCTTGTACATGGCAACCAAAGGGAAACACTATTGTGCAAGAAATAGGCAAGACCCATACAACGGAAGGCCTAATAAGTCATAATGAAGACTGTGGATGTTGTCATTTTCATAAATCTTGCTGTTCCCATGATGAATCAAGTATACACAAATGCAAGTTTCATTTTCAACGTATGAAAATGGATTTCTAGAGCTGTTTAAAATTTTATCTCCTTTTCCAAAATCCAGTATGAAAGCTCCAACTGCTTGCCTGCTAGGGGGTGGGTGGGGTGTGTGTGTCTCTCTTCTAAATATCAACATATCCAAAACCAAGTGCAGTTTTTCCCCACCCCAGCTCATTCTGACTGGATTATATCTGCTAATAGACCCATCAATTCATCCACGCTTAATATCTTGATGTTATCTTTATTTCCTTGCCTAATGTCCAGCCCTGCTGAATGAATACAGGTTCCACAGGTCCTTAAAATCTCCAACCTACTTCTTCTTTTCCAGTTCCACTGACATTATCCTAGTTTGTGCTAGCACCAATTCATCTCATTACTGGAATAGGCTAAGTAACTAGTTTCCACACATCCAGTTCTTTCTCCATCAAATTTAGTCCATATTATGTCATTAAGACAATTTAAAGACCATCAATAAGCAGATGATATACAAATTTATTACCTCAAGCTCTGCTTCTACTTGAAGTTCCACTCATAGATCTGCCTACTTAACATATTTATACTTAGCCTCATTTGTATCTTGAATTTAACAGATCTAAAATTGAACTCCTAATTTCTGATCCTCCCTCCAAATCCCACACCTACTTCTCCCATTCCTCTTTATCTCCCACCCCCCATCTCAGTAAGTGACACCTATACCCATCCAGTTGTTTGAGCCAGAAACCTGGGAGTCATTCTTTTTTTTTTTTTTAATATTTATTTATTTGCTTTAGTTGTACACAATGGGTTTATTTGTACGTGGTACTGAGGATCGAACCCGGGCCGCGCACGTGCTAGGCGAGTGCTCTCCCGCTGAGCCACAATCCCAGCCCCCTGGGAGTCATTCTTGACACCTTCCTTTCCCTCAACCCCCACATTCAATCTATAATTACTTCTTTCTTCAACATACTTCTTTTGCTCCTGAGTCCCACCAGCAGTTTCTAATTTAAGTGGTATGAGTGCAGCCCAGGTATCAGGAGTTTTTAAAGCTCCACAGGTGATTCTAACACTACGGGATTTGGACTTCACTGTTTTATAGGAACTGGACTTTCATGAACTTCTTTGACTTAATATCTACTACTTTCCCCTTGTTCATTTAACTCTAGCTATACTGAGGCCTGTACCTAAAGTGATAGTTCACTCCTTCACCTTCTACAGGCCATTACTCAAACATTACCTTTGTAGTGATTTTCAGAGGCCTTCCCTGTCTATTCTACCTAACAATCCAACTCCTACTCCCACCCAACATTCCCTATCTATTTCTCTTCTTGGACTTGTGATCACATTTTAACATACCACATACCTTATTTAATCCTGTTTGCTGCCTGAATATGACCTCCATGAGAGAGGGACTTTTGTCTGCTTTGTTCTTTAACTATATTCCCAAGACCCAGAACAGCATCTGGCACCTAGTAGGTACTCAATATTTAATGTATTAGCAAGCTTTCTCTGGCTCCCCAAACTAAATTTAATCTCCCCCATTAACCTACTAGTAAATTATTCCATTCCTTCGTAATATGTATAATTAATAGCTATGTTTACTTGCAGAAACTACTCTCCTAGATTGGAAATTCTGAGAAGAAATTTTTTTTTTGTTTGGCCATTATATATACCTTGGCTCATCCTTACATGGCACAGAAAAACTATTCAAAAACCAGTTAATAAGTGAATTAATAAATTAATAAAGTAAAATAATTTCTGAAAGTACACTGTGACCATGTTATTTCTTCAACTAAAAAAAAATTAAAGCCGGGCGTGGTGGCACACGCCTGTAATCTCAGCACTTGGGAGGCTAAGGCAGGAGGATCACAAGTTCAAAGCCAGCCTTAGCAATGGCAAGGCACTTAGCAACTCAGTGAGACCCTGTCTCTAATAAAATACAAAAAAGGGCGGGGGATGTGACCCAGTGGATGAGTGCCCCTGAATTCAATCCCCGGTACCACAAAAAAAAAAAAAAAAAAAAAAAAAAAAAAAATCAATACTCAAAAAACTAAATAAAAATGAGTTTTATTTTTAAGTTTGGTTTACTTGGATAACAAGTTATTTCTGTTTCAGAACTGCATATTATAAATAACTTGTAAATCCTCTATGCCACTGTGTCAATCCTTTAACCCAGGTCTTAAAAAAAAAAAAATCATCCACGGGGCTGGAGTTGTGGCTCCATGATAGAGAGCTCACCTAGTACGTGCGTGGTCTGGGTTCGATCCTCAGCACCACGTAAAAATAAAGTCATTGTGTACAACTAAAGCAAATAAATAAATATATATTTTTTTTAAATCATCCATGCTCTTAGTATTTCTACATACCCATTAAATCTTTCCTATTTACCGTTCCTATGACACCATGATGTCAGCTTGGACACAATAAGGTGTTCCTACCAACTATTCCACATTATTCCCTAATTTTCAAAACTTTGGTGACTGACTCTCTCCCCAAACCATAATATTTATTCTTCTTTCAAAAAGTATCCTAGAGCCGGGCGTGGTGGCACACGCCTGTAATCCCAGTACTTGGGAGGCTGAGGCAGGAGGATCGCGAGTTCAAAGCCAGCCTCAGCAATAGCTAGGCACTTAGCAACTCAGTGAGACCCTGTCTCTAATAAAATACAAAAAAGGGCTGAGGATGTGGCCCAGTGGTCAAGTGCCCCTGAGTTCAATCCCCGGAAACAACAACAACAAAAAAAAATCCTAGAGGGCTGGGGTTTGTGGCTCAGGGGTGGAGTGCTTACCTCACACCTGTGAGGCACTGGGTTCGATTCTCAGCACACATAAAAACAAGGAAAGATGTTGTGTTCATCACTAAAAATAATATTTTTTTTAAAAAATCATCCTAGATCTGCTTTCTCTCCACTAACACTAGTACTTACAATTCTCTTTTCTCTATGGAGCTATCTTAATTAATCTTAAATATCCTGACAAAATCAATCTTTAAATATTGCTTTCATAAAAATAATTTGTCTTTCTGAAGACTTCTGCTTGACTCAATTATAAGTAAACTGTGGGCACACAGATTTCATCTTACATTTTATTTCTTCAAACACAGCAAAACTACACAATCCCTTAAACGTAAATCTTACCTAGTCTTTTTACTTGGCTATTCACAACTTTCTATCTAAAATGTCTTTCTTCTGACTGTATTTATACAAAATCCAAGCCCAAAGCTCAGTTCAAACTTTACCTTCTCTATGAATCAATCTTCAAAGTACTCCAGTCTATAATGACCTCTCTTTGAATTCCCTATCAGACAGGACCACAAAATAGAACAATGAACATTTCTGGGCTGGGGTTGTGGCTCAGAGGTAGAGCACTCACCTAGCATGCATGAGGCACTGGGTTCGATCCTCAGTACCACATAAAAATAAAATAATGGTATTATGTCCACCTATAACTAAAAACAAATAAATAAATATGTAAAAAAACAAAGACAATCAACATTTCCTTGACTGTTGTGTATTCGTCAATTTTCTTTCCCCAAATAAGATACTCCAAGAGGGTCAAGGAAAATGTAAGGTATGTATATGATTAATACTAAATGAATACAATTTTTCCTATATTAAAAATACTCATGCTCCAGGGCTAGGGTTGTTGCTCAGTGGTGAAGCACTTGCCTACCACATGTGAGGCACTGGGTTTGATTCTCAGCACTGCATAGGAATAAAGGTCCATTAACAACTAAAACAAAAGAGTAAAAAAAAATTCATGCTCCAAACTATTAAGTCAGCTTACTATTTGAAGATATATAGGTTAGAAAAATAAATCTGTCATACAAATTTTTATCTTTATCCTGCCAAATTTAAAGCCTACAACTTACCAAGTATGAAAAAATAATCAGATGAGAAAGTTTAGTTTTATTTCCATCAGTTTTTCTTGTGTAATCTTCTATTTTAGGGATAAAATACAACTGTAAATTTTCTCCAATCTCTTCTAATCCTGATCGAGGTCAGATGCTAAGAAAGGTGATGTTTTTTCTTAACTATATAATTAATATTTTTGCCCATTACAAAAAAGAGATGTTTGACACATAAATTAATCACTTGATAATAAGTGTTTTTGGTCAACTTGGGAAGTTACTGAGTTATGAAACCATTGGTTCAAAGAAACATTGTTAACTCCATGAAGTAATAATGTAGTTCCTCATGGTATCATACCCAATTCTTCCTATCCTCTTTTCCTTTCCTGGTTTGAAGTCCTGTCTGTCTAAAGACCTAACCTTCCCATTCTACCAAACCTAAATCTAATTTGACCCAACCAGAGACATTAAATATTCCATATTTTAGGAATATTAATAGTCTAGATGGTCTTGAGATAAGTACCAAGTTTATATAACATCAGTTAATAAAATAAATATAAACAATAATTCTGTCATTCAGTATAGGTTGGTAACTATATGCAAGCAGGTAGAATTCAGACTGACAAAATGGAAAGTGGAAAAACAAATCTCTAAGAGTATTTGTTAGTTTATCAGAAAATCCAGAAGAGCATCTTTTATATTGAAATGCCAATAAACTATTATACTATATAACATTATGTTACCTGAAGCATGCCTCTCCTGACGTTGTGGCATTCTTTGGAAGGAAGCATGATTATATTCATAATATCTGTAGTCTGATGAATGAAGGCATGAGATCTATAAAAGCAGAAAATCACAATTTCAATAAACTTTTTTAAAGCTGTTCATTTACATCTATGACCCAACAAACTAAATACCTGTGGACTTAAGGAACAAAATTTTGATTTTGATTTAAGACAGTACTTGGGTATTTTAAATTGAGGAAGATTACTATTTTCTTATCCAAATGAATTTATAATATGCATGAATATGCTATATGTAAGCTTGGCCACAACCAAGTGTGTTGTGCATGCAACCATATATAATGATGACATGTCAATAAACCTATCTATGAACTAAATATCAATGAAATGCTCCTGGATTAATGCATAAAAATAGAAAATAATCAAACAAATCAGTACATAGTCTATGGAATACGAGGCTATAATTTATTTCTAAAACTCCATTTTAGAAATTGCCATAAGTTTTTCTTTCAGCAAACACAATTTCAAAGATAATTGGATTTCTTTTAAGATTTAAAATCACCCTATATTTCCAGTTACTTGGGAGCCTGAGGTAGGAGAATTCCAAGTTCAAGGCCAGTCTCAGCAACTTAAATTTCCAGCCTCAAAAAAGGGGGGTTGAGCCAGGCACGGTGGCGCATGCCTGTAATCCCAGCACTTTGGGAGGCTGAGGCAGGAGGATGGAGAGTTCAAAGCCAGCCTCAGCAATGGCGAGGCACTTAGCAACTCAGTGAGACCCTGTCTCTAATAAAAAACACAAAAAAGGGCTGGGGATGTGTCCCAGTGGTCGAGTGCCCCTGAGTTCAATCCCAGGTACCACACACACACACACACAAAAGGGGGGGTCTGTATCTCAGTGGCAAAGAGCCCCTCACTGTAATCCACAATATTAAAAAAAGAAAAATATTTCAAAATTTGTAATTCTGTGTTCCTACCCTTAGAATTAAATAGTACTAGTAAGAGAAAACCGGAAAGCCAGAAATTTAGGTATGAAAATTAAAAAGATCTTACGTGAAAAAAAAGCATAAAATGCTCAATAAAATGTAAACATCAAGGATTAAATTATGGCTCCTTGGAGAACAAATAATTACAATTCAAAACACAAGATGAGGGCAAAACAATAGCTTTCAGCACTACTGAACACAATGTGGAAATGATTTAGACATTGTTGCTAAGTAGATACCTTTAAAATATGAAGAAAATTGGATATGGAACCCATTTAATTAGTTTATTAAATAATACAAAAGGGCACTCCTATTAAAAAGCTTCATAAGGTTACACTGAAACAAATTAATATCAGAATAAATAAGGCTAACATTTGACCGAATCAAAATATTCTCATTATTTGCTTAAATGAAGGAACATATGTCATGTTTTTAAGTAATACTGAATAAACCTTATACACAGCAAATGTAAGCTATCATGTAAAAAACACCTGAAAAACGCAAGAACATGAACAACTGAAAACCAAGCTGTTAAAAACAAGTGTAACAAATAAATTTCAAGTTACAGATATATCCACATCATGAATTTTGTTAAAAGCACAGGAATTACAACAATAAATCTACAAGGCTAAGGATGGTGCCATATGGAAAAGCATGCTCCCCACCCCTTTCTGCGTGATCTTGGACAAATACTAGGAACCCCTACCAACAGTTTCCCAATTACAATATGAGGCAATGCTTAAATCACAAGGTTACTACCACTTTCCAAAAAGGAAACTTACACAAAGAGCCCAACATGCAGTGTGAACATGAAAGAGTCAGTCCTTACTTCATGAAGGGAATGACCTAAGCACTGAACTAAAAAATCAAGAAATTGAGCTACAAAATAGTCAAATATTTAAATTGAGAAGTGGGGGAGGGGAAAATATGCTCTATTAGAAGTAAAACTAAAAGTAAAGATCTTGATAACTTTCCTGATGAGAGAGAAATCATTTTTGAGAAGTTTGTTTTTTGGCATCTCACGAATATGGTCAATACACAAATTATTTGGACACCCCTACTCTGCAATATAAGAGTGATGAGGCTTTTGGCAGTGCTACAAGAGCAATGTCTGCATTTTAGCTTTTCAGATCCAAGTCCTACAGCAGGACTGAGAAATCTGTCCCCAGGGTATGCACTCTATGGGGGATGGGAAAGGGACGCCCACAGTGTTGGCAAACAAAGGCATACCTTGGCATATTTACAAGAGGAAAAAGCGTCCCTGTCTAATCACTTTTATTCCTACAACATCAGGGGATTAGCAATTTATTTCCCAGTCTTTCAGGTTTCCTAAATAACACCACTGTCATGGGAGGCAGAGAAGTTTATTTTTAGGGGCAGCGAGGGGCAGGAGAGGAACTCCTTTCCTACTTTTCACCTACTTTCAATGAACAAACACCATGTCTAGCCAAGAACAAACAAACCACAGGCTGGGGTTGTGACTCACTAGGCCCCTTCCTCCACACACTCTGCCCCTCCCCCATACTCACTACCCCAGTCCCCCACACAAGGCCCCCTCGGTACAACACTCCGACCACTCCCAAACATGCTCAGTCTGCCCCTTCCTCCACACACTCCGCCCCTCCCCCACACACTCCGCCCCTCCCCACACCCTCTCCGCCCTCCCCCCCACACTCTGCCCCTCCCCCACACAAACTCAGACCCCTCCCGCTCGCCCGCCACCAACACTCACTCCACAGCAGAGGCCATGTCTGCTTCATGTACTTCCCCTCAGGTGAGCGTCCTTTCCCACGAGGCCCCAGGTTCGCCAAGCAGCCTCAGGAGCGCTCAGCACCAAACGCCAGCCGCCTCTGCAGCGCTGCCGCTGCCTCTCCACAGCCCATGGTCGCCCTCAGGGACTGCCACATGGTTCATGGCAGACGCTGAGCGAGCAGACCGCCACTCAGTTACCGTCAGTCCCTTCCTGGAAGTCTCCCCACGCCGCGAATCTGCCTGGCGACACCTCGAGGAGCAGCCAAGAACACCAGGCCAGGAGCAAGGCCCACCACAAGAGCTTCATACCACCTACTGCTGCGGCGGCTGCTCACTCCGCCCCCTACGGTGCCGCCCCCACGCCGCCGCCCCCACACCGTCAGTGACGCCACGCCGCCAGCGCCCTAGACACGTTCGGAGTCCGCTGGGAATTCTGGGAAACTCGCAGCGGCGCCACCCCCCCCCTCCCCGCAGCCTGGGGAGCTCACCAGCGAAAGGCACGGTCCTGCGACCAGGACGAGGAGGGTGGAGGGCCGCACGCCCTTGTGCCCTGATGCCCCTCAACAGAGTCTCCTTCTGGACTTGACTCCAGGCATGGCGCCACAGAAGTGTTCCCATGGTCCTGGTCACTGAGTGAGGACATTCCCCCTCAAGTTTCCTGGGCCCACAAATTCAGGTCAGCAACAAGGCAGGATGCATGTGGAGTTTCTCCACCCAATGATCTAGATACCCTTTCTCTGGAAAAGCAATCTGTTCAATACCAATAAAACCCGCTATGAATTGAACCTCACCCAGGTGCCCCAGAGTGCGGCTTTCTGATACAGGAAAAAGAAGCAAAAAAAAAAAAAAAAAAAACTCCAACCACCTTGATAAACCAGCCTAATTCCATCTTAAGACTGGGAGCCATCCTGTCAAAAAGTTATGAAAAGCCCACTTCAGTTTTCTATGAAATGCTAGGATTCTTATTTGGCTTGAGTTTATTGTCTGGCATTCATTCCCAGGCCTTGAGCTCGCTCAGGCCTGGCTTTCCTTGACCAGATAACAACTCTCTCTCTCTCTCAAACTAATGGTGCCTCATAAACTTTTGATGTGGGGTTTGACTTTTACTCCCCTTTTTTCTTGGAATGCAATGCCATGTAGATATTAGTTTGCTACTTGCTTTGAATTACACATGTCTGACCTTGTTATCTGTAAGTTCCCAAGATTTTCTGTAACTCTTTGAACTATAAAAACCTTGTCTTCCCGGAGAGCGGGCTGACCCCAAGCCCAGTGTTTGGGAGGGGCAGCCCTGGCCAGCTCTCTTTATATGTATACAATATAAGCTTGCTTTAATCTAAAATTGGAGTTGGTGGTCTTTTCTTTGCGTCTTGGATCAACATTTTTGGAGGCCGCAGCGAGATTCAGACCACTACAAATTCTGAAGCCGGACCTTCGCTCTGGGACTCCGGGGCGGAGTGCTACCCTAGGGGGTGCGCACCTTGAGACGTTCCAAGGCCCCAGGGTGTGCCTTCAGTCCTTCGGACTACTGGAGTGAACTGCCGCATCAAAAATTAGCAAGCATCCAGTGAAAAAAAAAAAAAAAAAAAAAACCTCCACAGGTAAGTGGCGCCCTAGTAACATCTGGTATCTGGTTTTGAGATCTCTTCTGGGGACAGCGAGGTGCCAGGCGAGGCACATACACTCCTGTCCAGGGCAGTAGCGAAAGGTCGCACTGCTTTCTGGTTCTGGTCGGGAATTCCCACTGGGGACAGAGAGGTGCCTGACGAGGCACATACGCACTCCTGTCCGGAGCATTAGCAAGACGTTGCACTGCTCCCTGGTTGGTCTGGCGCCTTGTTCTTGTTCTTTTGTGTATTGTCTTGTGTTCTGTTTTTTTGTTTTGTTTTGTTTTGTTGTTTTTGTTTTCTACGTTCTCATTGTGTCTTCTCTGTTGTAAATATAAAAATTTGAACAACATGGGTAATAAGTAAGTAAGCCTGATACTCCTTTGAACTGTGTTTTAAGGAATTTTGACAAACTTTATCCCCATTTTGTTAAGCAGGATTATGATTATCCCATCACCAAGAAACGCCTCCGAACATTCTGTGAGGTAGAATGGCCCACCTTCGGAGTCGGCTGGCCCCCTGAGGGCACCTTTGATCCCCAAGTGGCATGGGCTATATCTAACATCACTCTTGGTAATCCTGGCCACCCAGATCAAATAGGATATATTCTACCCTGGGCGGAAGCAACAACTAGTTCCCCCGCCTGGATGAAGGTTTGGATGGTCCGGAACGGACAGGGAGGGCAAGCCTTGGTTATGGCTGGGAGAACTCCCCAGGGTCCCTCAAAAACAAACCATAAATCCACTAAGAGCCCTGTCCTACAGGACTCTCCGGAGGATTCCCTCCTTCCCCCAGATGCTTTGGCTCCTCTTTATCCTCCTGCCGCGGGTGCAGTCGCAGCTGCTCCACTAACTACTCCACCATCTCACTCTCCCTCCCCTCAACCGCTTCCTCAATTGCCCCACTCATCCACTCCTCCAACTCTAGTCTTCCCAAAGGAGCCAGCCCCTGTTCTTTCTCCTCCCCATACCCGACAGAGCCACCCTTATGGAAGGCCTGACTCAATTGCTTCCCCTGGCCGACCTGCCGGCTCCATTTCTATTAATATCTCTGAAGTGGAACCGACTCCGGCCCCTGTTCTTCCTCTCCGCCAGATTCCAGAAGGTCGCTACATGTATGTTCCATTTTCCACAACAGACCTTTATAACTGGAAAAACCAGAATCCCCCTTTTAGCACGGATCCTAGTTCCTTGATTTCTCTGGTTGATTCCGTTTTCTTTAATCACCTCCCCACCTGAGATGACTGTCAACAGATTCTCCATACTCTCTTCACCACGGAGGAAAGGGAGCGAATCCTGGCAGAAGCGGCTAAAGCGCTGCCTGGGATAAGTGCTCTTACAGCGATGAAAAAACAAAAGTGATTGAATGAGCTTTACCTAGGAGAAGACCAAGCTGGGACTATGGGACAACTGAAAGTAAGAGAGCACTCGGTGAGTACCACCAGACTCTGTTAGAGGGCCTTAAGAGGGCAGCTCGAAAACCCACAAATCTTTCTAAGGTAGCAGATGTGAAACAGGGGCCAGATGAGTCGCCTTCAGCGTTTCTCGAGCGCCTCCTGGAGGCATACCGTCTATATACTCCTATAGACCCTGAGGACCCGACAAGCCTCAAGGCAATTAATCTGGCTTTTGTGACTCAGTCAGCCCCAGACATCCGTAAAAAGATTCAAAAGATAGATGGTTTTGCAGGAAAAACCAGGTCAGAATTATTGGAAATAGCCCAAAAGGTATTTGAAAATAGAGATAGCTGAGATGATCTACTGATAAGGAAAGTAAACAGGGCCACAATGTCCACATCACAGGCTTCTGAAACCTCGAATCCTAGACAAAGGCAGACCACATACAACAGAGACAAAAAGCGGTCTTCCCTGCTACAAAACCAGTGTGCTTATTGCAAAGAAATTGGACATTGGAAAAATTAATGCCCCCAACGTGATCCAAAAAGCTTGCCCCGATCACAGGCCAGAGCTCCTCAGCCAAAACCAGTTTTAACTTTAGAAGAATAGGGGGGCCATGGCTCTTTCAAACTAGGCTCCCGAGAGCCCATGGTAACTTTCTCAATTGGGGGCCAACCTGTAAATTTCCTAGTGGATACAGGAGCTTCACATTCAGTGTTACAGAAGCCCATAGGAGCCCTCACTAATGAAACCATGGAAGTGCAAGGGGCAACAGGAGAAATTAAAAAGTATACATGGACTACAGACCAGACTGTTAACATAGGACGAGGAACTGTAACTCACTCCTTCATTGTTATCCCTGAATGCCCTTTCCCGTTGCTGGGACGGGACCTTTTAAGCAAACTTCAGGCAACTATCTCATTTTCTGGAGATATGCCTACATTAGAATTGGGGAATCCTGCAAAGGCCCTAACTATAACCTGCCCATTAAGTGAGGAATATCTGCTTTTTCAAAATCCTATCCAAACTTCAGAAGGAAAATGGGAGAAATTATTAATTCAAGAAATTCCTACAGTTTGGGCTGAGGATAACCCTCCAGGGCTAGCTGAGCATGTGCCACCAGTTGTAATACAACTAACATCTGGGGCTATGCCCATCCGGGTTAAACAATACCCCATCAGTTTTGAAGCCAAAGAAGGAATTAAAACCCACATCAGGCATCTCCTAGAAGTGGGGATACTAATTAGATGTCAATCGGCTTGGAACACCCCCTTGTTGCCTGTCCAAAAGCCTGGGACTCAAGATTACAGACCAGTACAGGACTTAAGGGAAATGAACAAACGGGTAGAAAACTATACACCCAACTGTCCCTAACCCCTACACTTTGCTCAGTTTGTTGCCACCAGAACATACAGTTTATACTGTATTGGATTTGAAAGACGCATTTTTCTCCATCCCTTTGTCAAAACTGAGTCAGCCTATCTTCGCTTTCGAATGGACGGATTTGGAGATGGGGATATCGGGACAACTGACCTGGACTCGACTACCTCAGGGATTTAAAAATTCCCCCACTATCTTTGATGAAACTCTCAATCAAGATCTGAGACTGTTTCGCAAGACGCAGACCTTTACACCGATGGTAGCAGTTATGTCCGGGATGGAATAAGGTATGCGGGAGCAGCAGTAGTTACGGGCCAAAAAGAAATTATCTGGGCACAGGCTTTGCCCAAAGGCTCATCAGCCCAAAAAGCAGAAATCGTTGCAGTAACACAGGCATTGAGATGGGCAGAAGGAAAACGGGTAAACATTTACACGGACAGCCATTATGCTTTTGCTACAGTACATGTGCATGGACAGATATACAAACAAAGGGGATTTTTAACTTCAGATGGAAAGACTATCAAAAATAAACAAGAAATCCTTCAATTACTGGAGGCTATCTGGTTGCCAGATAAACTGGCTATTATCCACTGGCCTGGACACCATAAAGACAATAGCCCCCAGACCCAAGGTAATAACTTGGCCGATCAAACAGCCAGGGAAATAGCCCTTGGGGAGTCAAAATGTCAAACTATTCTTGAACTCTCAAATTGCCCAAACTCCCAGTTAAAATTGAGGAAGAAACTGCTTCATACACTACTGAAGAGATAAACTTATACTCCTCTATGGGAGCCCAACAAAACTGTCACGGCTGGTGGACTCTCCCAGATGGGAAAATTTGCATGCCTAAGCTTTTAGGAAGAAAGTGGTTAACTGATCTTCATCAGGCGATGCATTTATCCCCCAAGAAGACTTCAGAACTAATTTCACCCCACGTTTGGTTCCCGGGACACCGAGGGATACTCCAGAACATTTCAAATCGCTGCATGACATGTGCACAGGTAAATGCTAAAAAGAACCATCTTCCACAGGGAAACAGAAGTCAAGGTACTGTACCTGGTGAATTTTGGGAATTAGACTTTACTGAAATTAAACCAGGACTATATGGATATAAATACTTGTTAGTCTTTGTTGAAACTGTCTCAAGATGGGTAGAAGCCTTTCCTACTCAAACAGAAACAGCACAAATAGTAGTTAAAAAACTAATAACTGAGATTGTTCCTAGATTTGGCCTTCCTCTAACTTTGGGGTCTGACAATGGCCCGGCCTTCACGGCCAAATTATCTCAATTAATTTCAAGAGCCCTGAATATAAACTGGAAATTACATTGTATGTACCATCCTCAAAGTTCAGGAAAGATAGAAAGGATGAATAGAACATTAAAGGAAACTTTGACTAAATTAATACTTGAGACTGGTGGTAACTGGGTTGATCTCCTGCCTTTTGCTCTCTTAAGGGCCCGTTGCACTCCTTACCGGGAAAAATTTACCCCTTATGAAATAATTTATGGGCGGCCACCGCCTTTGGTTCCCAGAGTACACCAAGATCTGGTGGGAGACATTCCAATCTCAGAAACACTCAAAGGGCTACAACTAATCATAGATAAGATCTTTCCCCAGGTCCAGGCTGCTCAGCCCGTTGGACACAGACTGCCCGATCATTCATTCCAACCAGGCGATGCTGTGCTGATACGACGTTTGAGAACTAACAGCCTTGAGCCCAGGTAGAAGGGCCCTTACATCGTGATTCTCCGCACTCCTACTGCCGTCAAAGTTGCTGGTATTCCTGCCTGGATCCATCACTCACAGCTAAAGAAGGCACCTACAGAAACCACGGAGGAAGAACCCACTGGAAGAGAATCCAGCAGCCAGAGATGGAAAATGACTGAGCGTGGGCCTTTTAAAGTTAAAATTACTAAGGTTTAATATTTTGTCACTAGATTCTTATTGCTTTCCCTGTTATTATAAGCATTATGCTAATAATTTTTTGCCTGTTGAAGTATACATGTATCCTTGAGTTTTAGCTATGCTGGCCTCAACAAACCTTGTACCCCATCTGTAGCCCAAGAAGGACCTGCTATTGCAGGATCTCCACTAATACTAAATTGTACTTACTCTTGTCAAGATCCAGTAATTGGCCCTATCAAATGGTATAAAAATAACCAAGAAATTTTTAGTCAGATATTCAGGGAGGGACCATGGAGAAATCTTACAGACCAATCTCGAGGGGATAATATAAATTTTAGAATCTATAAATACTCTGCTCACCCTCAAGATTCAGGACAGTATTCCTGTACTAAGCTAAAAAAAAGGGGCCCCAATAGATACTGTTTATTCAAAAGCTACTTTAAAGGTGGATGTTTCTGTGAGTCCCCTAAATTCTGTAACTACTCAAAATTTTTGGTTACAATTGGCTGTTGACACTATGGACAAAAGTTCCTTCTGTGTACAAGAAGGAAACTCCATCCATCAATTGCTAGCTAACAATCTTATGGGTCTATCTGTAAAATATACTGACTATGTTAAAGTCACTGGTGATAGAGCAATGCAGCAAGACTGGCCAGTATACCATGCAGAGCCAGCTTTGCCAGCTTCACTGGTTATTCAAAAGCATTGTTTATGCATAGATTGCATCCTTCCCCGATCCCCCCCCCCCAATTGTTCTATTGAGCAAAATATCTCCCTACCCAATGGCAAACGACTGCCAACAGGATGGGTTTTTCTCTGTAATAAAGCAACTTTCCAGGCTTTGCCTACAAACTTTTCTGGGATCTGTTCTACTGGACGGATCTTTCCTTTACTGCCATCTCTGACAGCTCCCCACCGAATGGCCCGAAGTCTGCCCTCCAACTGCAATGACAATTTAATCCTCCTAGACCCACTAGACACTACAATTGCAGCAGCCTTTCTTTTGCCACTTCCGGGTCTAGTTGTAGGAATACAAAGAGAAATCACAAAATTAGCCTGTAGTTTTAGCAAAACAGCTAACCTTACTGCACAAGTTTTGGCAGAAATTAATCAAGAGATGAAAAAAACTTCGAACCTCAATGTTACAAAATAGAGCGGCTATTGATTTTCTTTTATTGAAACATCACTTGGGTTGCCAACAATTCCCAGGCATGTGCTGTTTTAATGTTACAGATTATTCTAATGTTATCCAACAACAGGTAGATGAGATAAGACAGGAGATTAACAAAATTAAAACGAGTAATTATTGGTTAGGCTTGGGAGATTGGTTTCCATGATTAACTTCTCTCTTAGGTCCTATAATTTGTATCCTTCTCTTACTAGTTATTGTCCCATGTGTTATTAACTATATGCTCCGGTTTATTGGGCTGCAATTTAATTCTATTATGTACCATCGATAAAATTAGCCTATACGATTACTCCCTTTCAAAGATTTGAAAAGTAAAAAAAAAAAGGGGGGGGGATGATAAACCAGCCTAATTCCATCTTAAGACTGGGAGCCATCTGTCAAAAAGTTATGAAAAGCCCACTTCAGTTTTCTATGAAATGCTAGGATTCTTATTTGGCTTGAGTTTATTGTCTGGCATTCATTCCCAGGCCTTGAGCTCGCTCAGGCCTGGCTTTCCTTGACCAGATAACAAACTCTCTCTCTCTCAAACTAATGGTGCCTCATAAACTTTTGATGTGGGGTTTGACTTTTACTCCCCTTTTTTCTTGGAATGCAATGCCATGTAGATATTAGTTTGCTACTTGCTTTGAATTACACATGTCTGACCTTGTTAGCTGTAAGTTCCCAAGATTTTCTGTAACTCTTTGAACTATAAAAACCTTGTCTTCCCGGAGAGCGGGGCTGACCCCAAGCCCAGTGTTTGGGAGGGGCAACCCTGGCCAGCTCTCTTTATATGTATACAATATAAGCTTGCTTTAATCTAAAATTGGAGTTGGTGGTCTTTTCTTTGCGTCTTGGATCAACACACCTCATATTCAAGATAATTTGATATTTCATCATCACAAATAAGAGCCACATATTTCCTCTCAGTGTTTTAGAATTTGGACTACTTTAGCACCAATGGCCAGGACTTTTAATTTTCTATCTGAAATATTACACCTGCCTATTTTGTTCTCTACAACTTAGTAAAGTGCATAGGATAATATTTGGAAAATTAGAAGGAATTAATTACATAATGACCAAATTAACAAGTATGAAACAACTGACCAATGTACCTGATGAGTATAGATGCAAAAGCCCTCAATATAATACTTGCAAACCAAATTTACTAGCACATTAAAAAGATCACATACCCAGAGCTGGGGTTGTGGCTCAGCCATAAAGCACTCGCCTATCATGTGTGCAGCCTGGGTTCAATCCTCAGCACCATGTAAAAATAAAGGTATTGTGTGCAACTACAAGAAGAAAATAAATATTTTTTAAAAAAATCACATACCATGATCAAAGAGGTTTCATCCCAGGAATGCAAGGATTGTTCATCATAGGCAAATCAATAAGAGCAACATGCCACATAAATAGAATTAAGGACTAAAATCACAAAATCATATCAACAGATGCAGAAAAGGCCTTTTTACAGTTCAACATCCAATCATAATAAAAGCCCTGAAGAAGCTAGATATAAGAGGATCATTGGTCAACAGACTAAAACTATGTATGACAAAACCCAAGTCAACATCATGCCAAATGGGAAAAAAAAAAAAAAAAAACCCACTGGTTCCTTTAAGCTCAGATATAAAACAAAGCAGTTCACTCTCATCACTCCTATTCAATTTTGTGCTTGAAATTTTTGAGCAATTAAATAAGAGAAAGGAATACAGGGAACATAAATTGGAAAGGAAGAAGTCAAATTATTCCCATTTGTAGATATGATCCTATATTTAGAAGACCCTAAAAACTCTACAAGGAAACTTTAAGATGTGATAAATTCAGCAAAGTAGGTGATATTTTTCACTGTTAAGTCACCAGCTTAGAGCCGGGCGCGGTGGCGCACGCCTGTAATCCCAGCACTTTGGGAGGCTGAGGCAGGAGGATCGCGAGTTCAAAGCCAGCCTCAGCAATGGCGAGGCACTTAGTAACTCAGTGAGACCCTGCTTCTAATAAAATACAAAAAAAAAAAAAGTGCTGGGGATGTGGCCCAGTGGTCAAGTGCCCCTGAGTTCAATCCCCGGTACCAAAAAAAAAAAAAAAAAAAAAAAGTCACCAGCTTATTTTGATTGTGCTCAGGAAGTTAGAGAGACATAAATTACAAGGGAATCAATCATTTATTTTAAAAAGCTCTGTTTAGCGATCAAGTTTCTGTCTTACAGAGGAAGCAAGATGTAGATGTATCATTATCTGACAAGCAGTTTTGTATTTCTAAGTTGTCTGTCAAAATTAAGAGTTGTAAAACAAAAACAGCTGAAAATTGCAAGCCTTTCAATTAATATATCATACCATTTTCCTTTGAAACCAAAAATATATATTGGCATTTTACAATTTTAGAATAGTACACGTAATTGTGTTTCCATGAACAAATGACTACTATGCTAAGTGGTTGATTTTTTTAAATGATATTTTCTTATTTATTAAAGCCATGCTTTAATTTTTTTCAATGTTATGGCCACTGTCATCTGGTATTTTTCCTTAAATTCCTAAGTGCAAAACTAGATTTTTTATACAACTTATTGTTTCATTGTTCCTTGCCAGGGCTGCTGTTTAAAAAGGACCCAAACAAAAAAAAGTATGTCCTGTGGAGTATCCCGTTCCCTGAAGAACTTGTGTGTTCTCATACTTGCTTCACATGGCTTCCAGGAACCAAAGTTCTCTTAGTTTCCTTCTTATCTCCCTGGTAATTCTCTTTTACATTTTTTTTATTTTTTCTTTTTAGTTATGCATGACAGTAGAATGTATTTTGACATATACATACATGGAGTATGACTTCCCGTTCTCGTGGTTCGATGTGACATGGAGTTACACAGGTTGTGTATACATAAAAAGGAAAGTTATATCCAATTTTTTCCACTGTCTTTCCCATTCCCATCTCTCTTCTCTTGACCCCTTTCCCACCTGTCCAGTCCCATGAACTTCCAATCCTCCCCACTGCCCACTGCCTACTGTGAGTCAGTATCTCCACATCAAAGAGAACATTTGGCCTTTGGTTTGGGGGTGATTAGCTTATTTCACTTAGCATGATAGTCTCCATTTCCATCCATTAACTGGGCAAATGCCATAATTTCATGCTTCTTTGTGGTTGAGTAATAATCCACCGTGTATATGTACAACATTTTCTTTATCCATTCATCTGTTGAAAAGCACCTAGTTCCATAGCGTAGCTGTTGTGAATTGAGCTGTTACCAACATTGATGTGGCTGTGTCACTGTAGGATTCTGATTTTAAGTCCTTTGGGTATAAATTGAGGAGTGGGGTAGTTGGGTTAAATCTGGTTCCGGGGACTGGGGTTGTGGCTCAGTGGTTAGAGTGCTCGCCTGGCACATGTGAGGCACTGGGTTCGATCCTCAGCACCACATAAAAATGAAATAAAGACATTGTGTCCACCTACAACTAAAAAATAAGTATTTTTTTGCTTTTTTTTTTTTTTTTTTGTGTACTGGGGATTGAACTCAGGAGCACTGGACCACTGGGCCACATCCCCAGCCCTTTTTTGTAATTTATTAGAGACAGGGTCTCACTGAGTTGCTAAGTGCCTCACCATTGCTGAAGCTGGCTTTGAACTCGGGATCCTCCTGCCTCAGCCTCCCAGGTGCTGGAATTACAGGCATGCACCACCGCGCCCTGCTAAAATATTTTCTAAAAATGCTGGTTCCATTCCAAATTTTCTGCAATGTGTGAATATACCTTTTTCCCCACATTTATTGTTCCTTGTAATCCTGATAATTGTCATTCCACAAATTTATTGTTGTTTGTATTCTTGATAATTGCCAACATTTATTGTTACTTGTATTTGTGATAATTGCCATTCTGATTGACTGGAGTGAAAATAAACTCTCAGTGTAGTTTTAATTTTCATTTGTCTAACTGCTGAAGATGTTGAAAATTTTTTTCATAAATTTTTGACCATTAGTATTTCTTTTTCTGTGAAGTGTCTGTTCAGTTCCTTGTCCCATTTATTGATTGGATTATTTGTTATTTTGTTGTTAAGTTTTTTTGAGTTCTTTGACATACTATAGCATAATACTCTATCTGAGTTGAAGGTGGCAAAGATTTTCTCCCATCTTGTAGGCTCTCTCTCTTCACATTCTTGATTATTTCCTTTGCTGTGAAGAAGAATTTTAGTATGATACCAAAACATTTAGAAGTCTTGTTGAGGAAGTCAGTTTCTAAGCCAACATGACGGAAATTTGGGCCTATACTTTTTCTTTAGTAGGCACTGGGACTCTGGTCTCTTGCCCAAGTCCTTGATCTTTTTTGAGTTGAGTTTTGTGCAGGATGAGAAATAGGGGTACAACTTTATTCTGCTACATATGGATTTCCAGTTTTCCCAGATCATTTGTCAATAAACTTATCTCTTCTCCAATGTAAGTTCTTGATGCCTTTTTCTAGTATAACTGTATTTATGCAGGTTTTGTCTCTAAGTCTTCTATTCTTTGCCATTTGTCTTCATGTCTATTTTTGTGCCAGTGCCATGCCATTTTTGATACTAAGCTTTGTAGTATAATTTAAGGCTGGTATTGGGGTTTTATTTTTTAATTTTTTTTGTGTGTGTGTGTGTGTGTGTGTGTGGCTGGACACAATACATTTACTTTATATATTTATTTTTATCTGGTGCTGAAAATCAAACCCAGTACCTCACATGTGTGCTAGGCAGGCGCTCTACCACTGAGCCCCAGCCCCAGCCCAAGGTCTGGTATTGTGATGCTTCATGCTTCACTTTTCTCACCAAGGATTGCTTTGGCTATTCTGGACCTCTTATTTTCCAAAATGAATTTCATGACTGCTAATTATATTTCTATGAAGAATGTCATTGGCATTTTAATAGGAATTACATTAAATCTGTATGGTGCTTTTGTAGTATGGCCATTTTGACAATGTTAATTCTGACTATTCAAGAACATTGGGGATAGTTTTCCTATGCTAATGTGATAGTTTTCCTGATTGCTTTCTCAATTGGTTCATCAATGATGTGTAGGAACACAATTGATTCATGGGTGTTAAGTTTATATCCTATTACTTTGCTGCCTTCATTTTTGAGTTCAGGAAGCTTACTGGTGGATGTTTTTGGATGTTATAAATATAGGATCATGTTGTCAGCAAATAGGGATAATTTGGGTTGTTATTTTCCTATTCATATCCTTTAATTTCTTTCTTCTAATTGCTCTGGAAAGAGTTTCCAGAACTAGGTTGAAGAGAAGTGATGAAAAAGGGATTCCCTGTCTTGTTCCAGTTTCTAGAGGGTATGTTTTCAAATTTTTTCCATTTACCATGAGGTTGGCTTTGGATTTTAGCATATATAGATTTTACAATGTTGAGTTATGTTCTTACTATCCCTAGTTTTTCTAGTATTTTGAGCATGAATGGATGTTATACTTTATCAATTACTTTTTCTGCATATATTGAGATAATCATAGGATTCTTGTCTTCATGTCTATGATGTGACCTTCCTTCCTCAGCCTACTGAGCCGCTGAGGTTATAGGCCTGCACCACCATACCCAGAAGTTATTATATCACTTTCTTATTTATTATGCATATTGTTTATTGTGTGTTTTCCCTAGCAAGATTGCTTTATTATGAGGACTGGGATTCTTGTGTGTTTTGTCCATTGAAGTTTGTAAAGGTCCTATGGTAGTTTCTAGCACTCAGTAGGGTTCAACAATACTTAAGAATTAAAAATAAATAGAGAAATGTAATTCTTGGTGTGTAAATTTTGGCTGCAGCTTTACACAAAACCAAATGACTGTTTTGTTTCATTTATTTGAACTATAGCTTACAAGGGCATGTCTATATGTGTAAACCAGTTTGGTTTCTGAGTAACTTGGTCAAACAGTTCAGTAAAGTCAGTACTTTTAAAATCCCTAGGTTAATAGGGATTTTAATCCCTAGGTTAATAGTTGAATCAGTCAGAATCATTTTTTTTCTGGTTTCCTGCATTGGTTTAGTTTTCAATTCATGATGATAGCACAGAGCGTTATAGATAAAATATTCAACTTAATTTGTGGGTATAGAAAGAGTTGTGATTGATGTGTCAAAATCAACATATCTAGACATAATGATATTCAATCACAGTTAGACCACAAGTCAAAAGAGTATTGTGGGAGAAATTTATAGTCAGCATAGTTTAAGACTAAGAAATAGTAAAACAACCAATTGAGTGTCCTTAAATAAATTAGCACATGCATGTATCTTTTTGAGTAATTTATGAAAAAAAGTCAATCAAATTTGTCAAATATGTTGATTTACTTAAGATATTTTCTAAATTGCTATGTTGTCTGGCTGAAGTACCTGGGTCTTCAGGTGGAAACTATTGAACCTTTTGTTTATAGAGAGGTAACCATATATTATCATATAATGCATTGATTTTTAAAAGCATTCCAATTAGAATTGATCAATCAGTCCAGTAAAGTTGTCAAGAAATGTGAACCAATAGGACTGTCACACCAAAAGCAGAAGTAGGATAATAAAAGTATAGAAGATGTTAAAGTGAGATATTATTAATCCCAGGTCATGGGAGGGTTTGAGGAAATATCAGTAAAAGTTGGAAAAATAGAAACAAATAAAAGTTCATCATTTCAGCCTTGCATAAGTTGTAAACCTGTCAAGTCAGGACATTTTTGCCAGCCTTCCCATACTTATTTCGAGTCAAAATCATGTCATTACTAACATTAGAATACCTCAAAAAGCACCAGAAATAAGAGCAAAACAAAAATCACAATAATGGAAAGGAAAGGAAAGAAATAGATATTAGCTCCCTCTATTAAATATTTAATATGCATTTTTACTTGAGCTCAAAATGCATATGAATAAATTAATTTTTACCGTTGATTATTTTCATTGTACTCCTGGATATATAGGATAACATTTGCCAATTTCGATGACTTCTGTTGGCAGTGGTATAGATTTGGAAATTAATTTTATCTTTAGCCACAAGTGTAGTTTTGTCCCTAAGCTTTGTCATTTGTACATCAAACTAAATTCTGTAACTTTTTATCAGCCTCAGACACTAACTCACCCTACCATCCACCCCACCTGGCCACATCCCTCTGTCCAGCCACCATTGCCACCAGGAGAACCATTATATGCAGCCCATGCCCACCCATCCATCACTGGGTTGGCCCTAGACCTGCTCCCCTGGAATTACTTTTCTAGACTCTACCACACTATTGTGGGAGCCAACTTCCCACATACCTCAGTTCTGATGGTCTCAAAATCCACACACACACACACACACACACACACACACAAAAAAAAAAAAAAAAAAAATTCCTAAAATCTGTTCAATGAAGCTGGCAGTAGGTGGGGGGTGTCTGGGGGCAGGAGGGTCCTACCTAATTGGTAGAATCCTTACTACCCCCCTTAGCTTGGGATCATTCTACCTCAGCCTCCTGAGTTGCTGCAATTATAGGTACACACCATCATGTCTAGCCATTACTAGTTTTCAGAGGGTGGTCATGAGGGTGGAGTAGGGGAATATGTGCGAAGGCCAACTGGACAATCTAAAGCATGGAAAAAATGGGGGAGGGCATCTGCATATCAGTTAATCCCCCCTTAAATAGAAACAGGATCTAATCAAGACAAGAGGACTGGGGAGGTAACTCATGGCAGTGTGCTTGACGCCCTGGGTTTGATTTTCCAGTACTGCCAAAAATAAAAAATAAAATTAATAAAATACCTCATCAGAATTAAGAGGTAGTGCATCTTTTCCCTCCCTGGCAGCTGCAACAAAGAGCCTGCTCTGCCCACCCCAAGGTGATTGTAATCTGGCTTGTCAAGTATCTCCAGCATCTCCAAGGCCACAGCTTTTTCCCTGGTAGAAAGGATCTGGGATTTTTTTTTTTTTTTTTTTTTTTTTTTTGCCAGAGGTAGAGAAGGGGCCTTTATGTGTACCAGCAAAGATCCAATCAGTACTGAGATCAAAGAGGGTGACTTTTCTCAATTATCTCCACTGCCCATCTGGTGTCCATGTTTTAACCTACAGCAAAAAAGCTGCTGTCCCAGGCCTCGTGGCTGCTGCTGTGGAGGCACAGGGGGACCGCAGGTGGCCCTGGGTCCGCAGCAGTGGCCCTCACCTGCCACGGGTGTGGGCGAGGGCGTGGTGGCTTCTGCCCGGGACCAGGGCCACTTCCTCCGACTTCCCACGGGCTCCCTGCTTTTCCCACGGAGGTTAGCCAGGCCTTGGCCTCTCTGCCTCCCTGGGCCTGGCCAGGGTGCTGGACCCTCCATGGGCGGCTGGGCAGAGGAGCGGCTCCCTCCCAGTCCGCGGGCCCGGGAGGCGCCCAGGGCCAAGACCTCCGCGGGCCTGGCGCCCGCCCTGTGCGGAAGAGGGTGCGGCCCACCGGGAGGGGAGGACAGCCTCCACTGCCACCCATACGCTGGGCTCCTGCCAGGAGGCAGCGTCCCTGGTAGGTCCCTGTAGGCGGCTCTGGGTCTCGGGGGCCTTGGCTCAGGCAGGTTCCCGTGTCCCAGCGCCAGCCGGGCTGACTCCTGTCCTCAAGCCTCAGCTCCCGCACAGCCTCCGTCCTGCGGGAGCTTCTCCTCCAGGGGCTCCTTCACTACGCGATGGCCCAGGATTGTCACCCTCTGCGTCCCCAACCAGGCCGGCAGCACAGAGCCGGGCGACGGTGTCCCAGCTTTTGGCCTAGATGTGACCGCGGCCCACGAAGGTGGGACCTACGGGGGAGCCGGCTGCGCGGCCCAGGTTCGGCCCAGGCTGCTGGACGCCCCGCTGCCCCCAGCCCTGCAGAGGCGCAGGGCCCCTCCCCCGCCCCGCCAGCTGTGAGCTCCCGGTGGGCAGCTGCTGACCTCCGGGCAGGGCAGGCGCAGGGCAGCTGCGGGGAACTGCTCCCCCAACAGCGGCCTGGAGGTCCTGGGTCACCAACCAGAGCTTTCGGGACCACGGCGTCGGTTCCCCAGGGGAGAGGAGAGGCTCTGGGGACGGAGCTGGGTCCCTGCGGCAGCAGGACGAGGAGCTCAGGCCTGCAGAGGCGCTGGGCGCTTCTTGGCCGCCCCCTGCACCCCAAGTTGGCCCGCCAGCAGGCCGCCCCATTCCTCCTCCAATTTCCTCCCAATTAATCAAGCTCTGACCTTTTTAATTATCTGCCTGTGGGGTGACTCCCCTCTTCTAGTGAAGTAATGAAGGCCACTTCCAAGAGCTGCGTGGCTGCCCCCAGTGGTGCTGCTGACCAGGCCCTGGTGGAGGAGGTGGGCAGAGGGAGGGGATGGTGACTGAGGGTGACAGGCCAGCAGCTGCTGGGCTGCTGGGAGTTTGTCCTGGGACCTGGGCTGGAGCTGTCCTGGGATCTGGGGCCACCCTGTTGAGTGTCACCCACTCGGGTCCTCCAGGGGCCTCTCTCTGCCTCTGGCCCCAAGACCCCCAGCAGTTCCCAGGTGCCAGGCACTGAGTGCCTTATGGCGGGTGCCACATCTTCCCCAGATCCTGGGGTAGGTGCCCTGTCCATCTTACAGAGGAGGAAAGGCAGCTCCAACTCTAAGGGCAGCCCTTCCCTGGAGGAGACTCTGGCCAAGCTGAAGGCCTGCTGGACAGAAGGTCCCCCTGGCAGGGCTGCAGCAAGAGGGTGCACTGGGCAGAGGGGACAGCCTGTGCACAGTCGGGAGGCCTGACGTGGCCTGGGGGGGGACTGAAAATAGTGCGATGTCACTGGAGCATGAAGTTCGAGGCTGGGAGAGGCAGGAGGTGAGACTGGAGAGACAGGAGGAATCACAGAGCTCTCACCCCTGTTCTGGGCTGAGTCCTCATGTCGTGACTACAGAATACATGGCCCAGACAGGGACAGTAACTTGCCTAAGGTCACACAGCGAGTCAGTGACAACAAGCTGGGGCAGCAGCCCAGGTATCTGGTGCCCAGATTTGGAGGGAAGAAAGGGACTCAAAGGAGAAATGGCATCATATTGGGTGGCCTCCTGACTGGCTTCCTGCTTTCACCCTTGTCCATCACCCCACTTTCTGCCAACTGCAGTCAGCTCCCCACAAGGCAGAAGGAGATCCTGCCCAGCAGGAATTGCTCCCATTGCTGCTGTTCTCAGAGGCCAACAGCTCCCATCCACTTGGAGTAAAAACAAATAACCTACATACTCACCTCCTATCACCCTCCCTTTTATGCACTGACCATTTGGGCGCATGCAGACCTCCTCCAGCCTCAGGACCTTTGCACATGCTGATTTTGTGCGCCTCCTGAGTCACTTCCTCATTATGCCCCACCTCCCCACCTATCCTTGGATTAATGCCACACAGGAGCTGGGCATGGTGGCGCACGCCTGTAATCTAGCACTTGGGAGGCTGAGGCAGGAGGATTGCCAGTTCAAAGCCAGCCTCAGCAATGGCGAGGCACTTAGCAACTCAGTGAGACCCTGTCTCTAATAAAATACCAAAAAGGGCTGGGGATGTGACCCAGTGGTCGAGTGCCCTTGAGTTCAATCCCCGGTACCAAAAGAAAAAAAAAAAATGCCACACATGGCACCCTCTGAGAAAAAAAGGGACGACCAGGAACCCCCTTCACCCCAGCCAGCAGCCATTGCTGCACCAAGGCTGGGGCCCCCCCAGCCTCTAATCCTCAGGACTCAGAGGCTGGAAGAGCGAGTGTTAAAGAACCACACAACGTGCCAAGGGGAAGCGGCCTGTGCTCAGAAAGCGCTTCACATCTGGCAGGGCCGGCCCAGCTCCTGGACACATCTGGCTCTGTATTGACAGGTGTGTGCATCACAGAGGCGGGGAGTGTACCTGGTACCGAAACTCGGGAGGAAATCTCGGAGGCAGAGTAAAGCTTTTACTACTTTTACTTCTACTTTCTTAGAGAGAGCTTAGAGAGGGAAAGAAAGATTTTTAGAGAGAAAGATTAAAGAGAGCTTTTAAGATTAGAGCTTCTTTCTTCTCTCTTCTTTCTTCCTTCTTCTTTCTTCTTTCTTCTGTCTTCTGTCTTCCTTGGGAGCTCGGCCTAACTCTGACCAGTCATTACTTCTTCTATCTGGTTTCTCTTCTGTAACCGCTCTGCCTACGTTCTGGCCGCTCTGATTCTTCTGACCGACCCGAGTGACTGCCCTGACTGACTGAATTCTCCGTTCTCCTAACTCGGACCGCTTTCACCCGGTTATATACCTTCAGCTTTGCGGGTGCCTACAGGTGCATCACATACATATCAGGTGGAAACTTATGGCTTCAGCTAGCTACAACAGCCCTTCCTAATTAGGGCTTCTTCAGGGGTATGAGGCCGGCGCGCAGGAGGCTGTGAGGGCCCCTGACGGAGCTGAGATACGTCCCTGTATCTCCTGCCTGGATCCTAGTTAGGGCCATCAGCTGGTGGCAGTGTCAGGGCCCAGGACAGGGCTGCCAGGCCCCCAAGTCCCCATATTGTCACTGTCAGCCTAGCCACCCCTGGGGTCTGGGAGCCTGGGGAAGGCCCCTCCCCTCTCTAGCCTGCGGGACCTTTCAGGGTCACCTCATGCAGCACTTCCTGTTAGATGGGGCCCAGAACTGCAGCCATCGGCCCCACCTGCGGGAGCCCCTGCCAAGCCTGCCCCCTCCTCCTCTTGTCCCAAGAAAGAAAGCCGGGGTCATTAATAAAGGACACAATTAGCTGTCAGCGGAGAAGGTCTGGAATTCCTTACCTGCTCCTGAGCTGGGTTAAAGCAACACCCCGGGAGCCCCGGAGCGGCTGCCACACACCTTTCAGGGGGTCGCCATCGCCCTGGGAAGGAGGGGCCCTGAGCCTTCTGCGCTGGTTCCGCAGGTCCCAGCCTGCTCCCAGCAGACTTTTTTCCAGGCCAGTGGAGAAAGTGACAGAGCGAGAGGGATTCCTGGCAGAAGCTATTTTTCTCAAACCAACTTGTGGGAGGCTGGGTGTGGAGGCTCCGGGGAAGTGGCCAGCCTCCTCCTCACCTCCCTGTGGAGCCAGCGTGGAGAAGGCACTTTGCTCCTGCCATGGGGGGGACGACTTGGCTTTTCTCTGGGCTCTGTGTGGACCCCACACGCTCCCCAGCCCAGGTAGGACTGCTGCCGAGGTCCCCAGCACGGTCCCAAGCTCTAAGGTGGCTTCTACGCATGGTTGGGTTCTGGGGCCACGGGGGAACGGCAACGGTGGGGACCGCGGTCGCTGCCCCCGTGGACTGGACGGCCCAGTGGGCCCGGGACAGAGGGGAGAACTGATGGAGAGGTGACAGTTCATGGTGGGCCCTGGAGGAGACCGTCACAGGCTCTGGAACATTCTTGGAGACTGGCAACAAATTCTCACCGTGCTAGGAGGCGAGGGGCTCCCTAAAGGTAGGACCTCAGGGAGTCACTTCAGGGCCTGAGACGCATCGGCACCAGGGAGAAGGGTGGTGGGTTTGTGCTGAGGGCCTGCGCCAGCGAGCAGGACTGAGAGCTGGGGGTACTGGGTGCCGGGTACCCTCTCGCCCTCACTCCAGCCAAATATGACCCCGGACAGAAGGTGGCCTGGAAGGGACATCTTGTCTTGTCCTAACAAACACCGTGGCATTGAGATCCATCACGACCATTCCACAGATCAGAGATGAAGGCTCAGAGAAACAAAGCGCCAGTCCCCAGCCTCGCAGACCTCCAGCTCAGGGCCTCGGCCTCCAGCACCAGCATCTCTCTCTTCCTATCTTGTTTGGGAGCTTTCTGGAACCAGTGACCCAAAAGTTGGTCTCCTGGAGCCCTGGTGCCTATGATTTGAATGCTAATGACAATTCTACTCAAGGGTCCTAGCACTGGGCTCCTCAGGGAGGAAGAACCAGGAAATACAAACAGGGAGGAGGGTGCTATCCCACATTCACACTGAGGTCCCTGACTAGGAGGGACTAGAGACCTTCTCCCTCCTATGGGTGCAAAAACCATTCTCCTCCTCCTCCTGTTGGCTTCTGGGGAGCAGGAGTAGGCCTCAGCTAGCCCCAGCCATAAATCAAACGCACAAGATGTGGCTTGGCAGCCATCCCAGTAAAAAAGATCTGGGGGTTTGAGTTGACCACAAGCCAAAAGCTGCTGAAAAAGCCAGTGTGGTCATAGGCTGTTAGAATAGAAGAAGAGTGACAGCCAGGCATCAGGCAGGGCTGGTGAGAGTGGGCAGGGACCGTCCAGCTTGCTGGAGGGGCACTGGGGCATTGGATAGGCACAGGGCAGCGGGCTCCACTGGCCCTGGTACATGCTGTCACTAGCCCTGAGCAGCATGAGCTGGCCTGAGTGCTCCTGGACACCGGTGATTTGAGGTCACATGTGTGGTTTCACCAGGGCCTTCCCTTGACTGCAGGAAGGACAATAAAAACCCTACGGACTTTTTCTAATAATGACTTTGTGCCAGGTCTGCATAGGCACTGAGCTCGGACATGGTCCCCATTCTTGAGGGTCACTGTGGAGCAGGGGAGAGTTACTGCAATCAGCCAGGGGTATCCAGGAAGGCTCTGCAGAGGAGGGGCCATTGGAACAGGGTATTGAAGGATGAATAGGAGTCTGCCAGGCTAGAAGAGAGACAGACAGACCAGTGTGTTCAAGGGCCCTCAGGGGTGCTGGGCATGGCCACCCCATGCGGGAGGGCCTCTCCTTGGGTGACCGGAGACACCCGATGGGACATTCCCACATCTGTGGTCTCCTAGTAAGGTGTGCTGGGTGCTGGGCCGCTTCTGCCCCACGGTGTCTCCGGTACCTTCCGTGGATTAACCTGGGCAGTTTCAAGGCAGGTGGGGATCATCCCACTCACAGGGAGCACGGGGTCAGTCACGGCCAGCGTCACAGACGCAGGCAAGGGCACAGCAGGGGCCTCACTGGAGCCTGACACCACGCGCCTTCCTGCCCCTGCGGCTCACTCTCCCCACATCGGCGGGACCCACTGCTGGGGGCGTGAGGGGGCTGCGGGTCCCAGTGACTCTGCTGGCCCTTCCTGAACCAGGGCTCTGGTGCCCTGACCAGCGTGGTCTCCTGGGAGACCAAGGTCAGTGGGACACACGCAGCGCCAGGCTGCTGCCTGGCCTTACCCCTGCTGCCCTGCTTCCCAGCTGAGGGACTGCGGGCAGCTCCCACAGCCTCCTGGGCCTCAGCCCCACCGTCTGCAAAATGGGGACGCCAGCGCTGGCCCACCTGAGGGTGACCGCTGTCTAGATCAGAGCAAGTGTCCCATATGTGTCAGAGGCTGCCCTCACTCGGTATCCTGGCCTGGGTGTGTCCTGTGTCCAAAGCCCGGGCCACCTGCCAGCCCAGGCCGAGGCCCTGCCACATAAGCACAGGGCTCTGTGTCACTGTCCTCTGGTCGGTGACATGTTTTATGACACAGAGGCAGAGCAGGACTGGAACGAGAGGGCTCTGCGTGTCTGCTGCTTGCTGTCTGCGAGGCCTGGAGGAGGCCGCTCGAGCCCTTGTGTCCTGCTGTAAACTGAGGACGCTCCGTGGAGGGCGCTAGCTGTGAGGACAGGAGGAGATTCGGGTGGATGGAACCAGGCGCCGCCGCGGGGGACTCGTCACGTGGCCCTTCAGGTTACCTGCTTCTTTTTTAGGGGCCGTTCCTCTGACAGACACGATGCCCAGGGAAATGCCAGGCGCTACGCTCACTGCTGGGACAGAGCGGCACACAGCAGGCTGGGTTCCTCTGAGAGCTGGGAAACCAATGAGGGGAGGGTGACGGTAGGAGGGCGAGTGCCCACAGCAGGGTGTGCAGAGGCCCTGGAGGCGGGGCTCAGCGGGGGCAGTCAGGGAGGGCTTCATCGGAGGAGGTGAGGCTCGAGGTGCTGGTTGTGGGGAGAGGGCGGGGAAGGGGATCAGCAAGGAGGTCATGCTGGGATGGCAGTGGATGGACAGTGCGGGGGGACCAAGGGCGCAGAGAGGTGCTGGGTTCAGTGAGGACTTCCCTGTGAGGGGAGGCGTGGCCGGCTGTGTGGCCTGCCTGAGGGCAGCGGGCTGCCTGGGGTGGCCACCCTGAGCCCACGGCCTCTCCCCAGGGCTGGCCATCAGCGCAGGTGCCCACTGAGAGGCAATCACGAGGCTTGCTGGGACAGGTGCCCGGGGGCTGGCAGGAGCCCTCGCGGGGCTGCGCCTTGGCAAAGGGTTGAAACAGGCAAGGAAGTCGCTCCCTCCCGGCAGCTGCTTGCTCCATGTTTTAGGGTCCTCCTGCGGCCCCTCCCCTGGCCACAGGCATGCGCTCCCACAGCCTCCGAGGCCGAGTGCGAGAGCTGGAGGCCTCAGCTCTCGCCGGGCCCCGCGCCCCTGCCCCAGCCTGGCACAATCCTCTGAACCCAGCTCCAGCTGAGAGGGGTCAAAGGGTCAGCTCCGCCTGCGCAGTGATACAGGGCCCCCCCGGAGGCAGCCGGCCTTTCAACTGGAGACCAAGGGTGGACACTCCCAGCTTGTGACAGGAGCGACGCTGTGGCCAGCAGGGTCACCTCTCTACCGCGGCCTCCGCATTCAAGACACGCCTGCCTCCTGAGCACCGCCAACCTCAGTTCTCCAGAACAACCTGCTTATGCTTCCGTGACCGAGGCCTTGGCCCCGCGCGTGTGTCCTTCACCTCGTGACCGAAGGGCCAGGTGCTCCCCTTGTGCTGACGAGGACGAGAAGGCGCAAGAGGGAAAAGTAAACTGTCCCTGACACAGACGGTGACCACGGCAGAGATCGGGCAGGGTGCCCGCCTTGTTAAGCTGGTCTCCTTATTACCCCGACCCTCTGCACCCCCAGGCCGTCCTCAGGCTCTCCCAGGGACTAAGAGGTGGCAGTGGCTCTGGCTAAGAAATAGGAACCACGAGACCATTAATGGGAGGTGACAGGAAAGGACAGCAAAGCATGTGGCCCTAAGCAAGCTTCAGAAAACTGACCAAGACAACTTACTGAGAAAGCAAGCCTCTGAGGTGCTGGAGGCACGAACCCTCCAGACCAGGCCCAAAGCTGAACCACCACGTAGAGAACTGGTGTATCATCATCCACCACAGTCCATCCATCCCTTTCCATCCATTCCACCCATCTTCCTCTCTCCCCTCCATCTGTCCATCCTTCCTTCCATCCATACTGTTAACTTCCTTTCCTTTCCATTCCCATCCAACCCCTTCATTCAATTTCTCACACCATCCATCTGTCCATCCACTCCATCCCCTCAAGGCATCCATCCTTCCTTCCTTCCATCCATTTCACCCATCCATCCCTTCAGTCACTTCATCTACCCCATCCATTCTAGATGTCCATCCATCCATTCCCTTCATCATCCATCCTTTCTTTCCATCATTTCTTTCACCCGTCCTTCCTTCCATCCATCCCTTCTTTCATCCACCTCATCCATCCATCTGTCCATCCATCCATCCCTTCATCCCTTCATCCATTCATCCTTACCTTGCCCATCCATCAATACAATCCATCTCTCCTTCCATCCATTCTTCCTTCCTTTCCAATCCATCCATCCTTTCAACCCATAGTTTCCTTCCACCCATCCTTCCTTCCATCCCTTCATCACACCCACACACATCCCTCCATCTGTCCATACATCCATCCCTTCATCCCTTCATCCATCTATCCTTCCTTCCTTCATTTCCATCAAGTCCATCCATCTATCCTTCCATCCATTCTTCCTTCTTCCAATCCATCCATTCCATCCTTCCTCCCATGTTCCTTCCACCCATCCTTCCTTCCATCCCTTCATCCACCCCACCATCCCTCCATCCTTCCATCCCACTCCGCACAGGCACTGGCAGAACCTGCACTGTGGCAGGCACCTGGCTGAGGGACAGTTAGCACAC
>CM046665.1:140381345-140412688 GCA_025594165.1 Tamias sibiricus | reverse complement strand
GCAGGCAGGCAGGTCCCGTGAGTGAGGTCTTGTCGCCGCCTGAAGCGCTTGGAGCAACGGAGCCGCGGGAAAAACTTCAGAAGCAAACTGGAGACAAACAGCTTTTTATTCTGATAACTTTTCTCTCTGGTTCTAACAATGACTAACACACGCCAAAACACACCCTAAAATGGCGCTGACCCGATTAGCAATTTCGGCCAAGTCACTCGAGATCCCGCAACAAGTCCCGTGAGACTACGGGTGGCGACAAAGGCCAAATCTCCACGGCTCATAGTCAACCGCAATTCAAGTCAATCCCCAAACAGGGCTCCTGCATTTCCCCCTTTTTGTTTTAAAAGAGGTAATGCTCTAGGACGTCTATGTGCAACCAAAATTCTTACCCGTCATCGGATAATCAAGGCTGTGCCCTTGACTCCTGTCTTAGGTTGATATGTCGGCCACATGAGACTGTCCCGTGCGACTGTGCCTGTCTTAGGTTGTCCCCCTCTGGGGATCTTACCCGTCATTGGCTAACCAGCCATCCAATGGAGCCCTTTAGGATCGACTATATATGATGACTAACAGCCGTCCAATTGTGAGGAGATGCTGAGGCTTTAAGGCGACAAGCCTTTTGGTGATGAGCCAAATTGCATAGCATATCAAATTGTTTAAACAAATCAGCTGCCCTAAGTTCCATCAAGTAACACACTGAATTCTCTAGACAAATACCCGTAAGGCATTGTCCCGTAAAGTCCCAAACAATGAAAGATCAAAATGTCCATTTGTTATAACATGTTGATGAAGGAGGCCCCATGCATGTAGAGCAGAGGCCACACTGTTGGTGAGGTTGTTTGATGTTTGAGCAGCAGGATGCTTGCGGCGGCCGCGATCCCTGCAGCTGTAGCAGCAGACGTCTATTTTATGTTTAGACAATGCCACCGGCAAATCTTCAGGGCCCGAGACGTCTATTTTATGTTTAGACAATGCCACCGGCAAATCTTCAGGGCCCGCTACCTAGAAACTCAAGCATCAATTATTAAAGGAAAGGCAGTGCTATTGCAGCACTGAGTCAAGAGGCGAGTTGTCAAACTACAAAATAGAATAATTAGATTAAAAAATTAAAGTTGATTTTTGTTCACACACATCGCTGGTTGAGCTTCTACAAACATAAGTTGGAAAAATATCATATTTAGAACAAAACAAAGAAAGACTGAGGGTAATTACTGCATAAAAGATAGATTAAAGAAAAGGTAAAGGCACTTTAGAGAAATAATTTGTTAGCTGTAACCCTTGAGTCACTGTATACAGAGCAATCTTTTACCTGTTGAGATAATTGAAAATTAATGAGCTATTAAACAAATGAAGTTAATAACAAATAAACAATCTTATGTCAAAACACCAAAATATCAGGTTATATAGCACTAGTCATATTGTTTGCTGAAGAGAAGTCCCAGGGATACCTATAATCAAAATTGAAAGTACCTTCATTTATAAAATTATTTACCTAAATTGAATACTCTTAACCTAAAATGAATTAAAGTTATTTGGATCCATTATATATATATATATCCATATATATATATATATATATATATATATATTCTTTTACATAAGCGCTTTGTTCTTTGTGACGTCACACTGGACAGACGAACAAACATACAAACATATATTTGTGACGTCACATTAACATGAAATGTAGACAAATGTACAGACATAAAGACATGTATAAAAAGAAAAAAAAAAATACAATTGTGTGCACACTAAAGAGAGATCTCCTTGTCCCGGCCGGGAGAAATGACACTTAAGTTGTGAAATATTTTGAAGGACTCTTTTGAGGGAATCATTCTGTACCTTCATCTTGGTCCTCTTGATTTTGTACCTTTTTTATTAATCTTGATTCTTCAATAACTTCATCTTGATCATTTTGATGTGGTACCTGTTTTATTAATCTAGATGGTATCCATATTGGAGAGGATTCGTCTTTTGGAAAAACACAAACAGATCCTCTTCCCCAAATTAATACTGGATCTGGACCCTTCCATGTACCTGAAAGAACATCCTTCCAGTAAACCAAGGGTTTATGTTGTTGGTGTGGATTCCAATGTCTGTCTCCAGCAGAATAACCATTAGAGTCTAAAGTTAAAAAATTTAAGGTAAACAGGGCAACTGCCAATCTGTCCTTAGGACTTTTCCAATTTCCTTCTTTTTGTTTTAATAACATAATTTTCAGTGTTCGGTTTGCTCTTTCAATAATGCCCTGACCCTGAGGATTGTATGGGATGCCTGTTTTATGGGATATATTGAATTTTGCGCAAAACTGTTTGAAAGATGAGGACGTATATGCGGGGCCATTATCTGTTTTAAGCATTTTGGGGATGCCCAATGCAGCAAAAGCTTGCAAACAATGAGATGTAACATCTTTAACTTTTTCTCCAGAATGTAAGGAAGCAAAAATCATGCCTGAGCATGTATGTATGGTCACATGAATAAATCGCAATTTGCCAAAACTTGGCTCATGAGTAACATCCATCTGCCACAAATGATTGGGCATTAATCCTCTAGGGTTAACTCCGAAATGAGGATTGGGCAAATGTGTCATACAAGATTTACAATCTTTTACAATTGTTCTGGCTTGCTCCTTTGTGATTTTAAACCTACATTGCAAGGTGGTGCTGTTGACATGAAACTGGGAGTGAAATAAAATAGCTTGTTGGAGCACTGAAAGTATAAATATTGTTTTTGTAAGTTCATCAGCCTTTTGATTACCTTCATGGAGGGGACCAGGCAAATTAGTATGTGCTCTAATATGGCCTACGAATAGAGGTTCTTTTCTTGCCCACAAAAGTTTTTGTATTTGATAAAACAATTTAAAGGCTGGAGTATGAGGTGCTATTGGTCCTGCTAACTCTAATTTTGGGACGGCTTGTACAATATAGTGGCTATCTGAAAAAAATGTTTACGGGCTGGTCCCTAAAATTTTCCAGAGCTCTTACCACAGCTTCCAATTCCACTAGTTGAGCTGATTTGTGTGCAGTTATGTAAGTCATATTTTCTTTTTTAGTGACTACTGTAGCAGTACCATTTGAGGACCCATCTGTAAATACATTAAATGCCTTAGGAATAGGTTGATTTTTTATGACCTGTGGAAATATAATAGGATGATTAATACAAAAAGATAATATAGGGGACTTAGGAAGATGATTATCAAAATTTGCAGAAGTAGAGCATTTAGCTATAGCCCAATCATTATCATTGAAGCATAAATATTCAATCTGTGATGATGAATAGGGAGTAATAATAGTAGCAGGGTGAAGCCAAATATTTTAGTAGAAGTCTTAAGTCCTTGAAGAATAAGTTTAGCCACCATGGAGGTATAAGATTCAATTATACTTTTAGGAGAGACGGGCAAATGTATCCATAATAAAGGACCTTGTTGCCAAAATACTCCTGTGGGTGTATATTGTGAAGAAATAATAATCAACATCAGCGGTTGAGTTAAATCAAATCTATCACAATGAGCTCCTTCGATGGCTTTTTCTACTAACTTTAAAGCTTTCCTAGCATCAGGAGTCAATGTTCATGGTGAAGATGGATCAGGGTCTCCGCGAAGGATGTCAAATAAAGGTTTTAGTTGGCCAGTAGTGAGATTTAGTGTAGGGCGAAGCCAATTAATGTCTCCCAGTAGTTTTTGGAAATCATTGAGGGTGGTCAAATGTTCTTTATTGATTAGAATTTTTGGGGGTCTAACAAAAGTATCCATGATTTTAAATCCTAAATATAATATGGGAGATCTGGTTTGAACTTTTTCTTCTGCTATATATAATCCATATTTTTTAAAATTTTCTACCACGTCACTGAATATATTAAATAAGATTTTTTGATTAGGGTGGGCCAATAAAATATCATCCATGTAATGTAGACACATGAGGTTTGGATATTTATTTTTAATGGGTTGGATGGCCTTGTCCACATATATTTGGCATATGGTGGGGCTATTAGCCATTCCCTGTGGTAAAACCTTCCATTGATATCTCTGATCAGGGCCATTATTGTTCATAGAAGGAAGTGAAAAGCAAACCTGGGGGCATCCAGAGGATGTAGGGGAATAGAAAAGAAGCAATCCTTTATATCAAGAGTAATAAGATGGAAATTTTTTGGAATAGCTACGGAACTAGGAAGTCCAGGTTGAGTAGGGCCCATAACTTGCATGGTTTTATTAATTTGTCTAAGATCATGTAACAATCGCCATTTTCCTGACTTTTTCTTGTTCACAAATATGGGGGAATTCCAGGGAGAGGTGGAAGGTTCTATATGACCTGCTTCTAATTGTTCCTGAACTAGTAGGTGGGCCGCTTGTAATTTCTCTTTAGATAGGGGCCACTGAGAGACCCACACTGGCTTATCAGAAAGCCATGGTATTTTCAAAATTATTTTCTCAGTGGCCCCGAAAAAAAATATCTTTTTCCTTTATGACAATGATTACTTTTAGGGTTAAGATTATTCTGTAATTTTTGATAATGAGTTCTTTTAGGGTTAAGATTACCCTGTAGGTTTTCATATTTAACATCTGCAGGCTTGGTTGCAAGGTGTACTCCCATTTGTTGCAAAATATCTCTTCCCCATAAAGTAACCGGTAGATTAGGTAAAACATAAGGCTGAAATGTTCCTTTATGGCCTTCATCATCCTCCCATTTTAAAATTACCGCACTTTTATCTGGGAGGTTATTATATCCCAAGCCTCTTAAACTGGTTGAAGCTTTTTGCAGAGGCCAGTGCTTGGGCCATTGGCGTAAACTAATAATGGAAGAGTCAGCTCCAGTATCTATTAATCCCTCCATTTCTATTCCTTGGATTTTTATTTTACACATAGGCCTCCTTGAACAGTCTCGAACCCAGCAAGCCATGGGACTTGAGTCAGTGGAACAAAATCCTCTATTGTTCCCTTCTTGAGGCATACCCATTTTAAATGAATTATGTAAATTGGGAAGGAGAAGCAACTGAGCAATTCTATCTCCTTGATTAACAGAACTTACACTTTGGGGTGAGCTAAGCATTATTTTTATTTCCCCTTTGTAGTCTGAGTTTATTACACCTGGGGTCACTTGCAAACCTAATAAGCTTTTAGGACTACACCCGATAATAAGTCCTACAGTCCCTGAGGGAAGAGGTCCCCTGACTCCTGTGGGAATCAGTTGAACCCCCATTTCAGGTGTTAACACTATTCGGGCGGTGGAACAGAGGTCTAATCCTGCATTTCCTCTTGTTCCTCTGGCGAGGGAGTGGATGGGTAGTAGGGATTGTGTCGGGGAAGCATCTGAGTAGATGCTTGAGGATACTCCGTCTGCAATGCCCCGTACATTTGTGGGCCCCGGGGTATTGGGCCCCGTGCCCCGTTTTTTGAATTCCTGAACAAAGGATTTCCATGGATGTCAAATTTTGAATAGCATTTATTGGCCCAATGATTTCCCTTTTTACACCTGGGGCAGCGGCCTGGGGCACGGTATGAGCTTGGTCTTATTTCTCTTTTGGGATTTTGCCTAGAATAGCCTGATTGATTATGATAATTTTGCCTGGAATATCTTGATTTATTATAATGTCTACGTTTAGCCTTTTGTGAAATTTCGAGGGGAAGCACCTCTCATTGAGGCTGCAATCACATTTCCTGTGACAAAGGCATCATTTATATCTTTACATAGTTGTATATATACGGAAAGATCCTTTTTAGTTCTCCATGGCCTGATGGCTGCTTGGCACCATTTATTTGCATTTTCATAAGCTAATTGAACAACTAATGGCATAGCTTGGTCAACATCTGCAAACACACTACCTGCAGTTCTCAAAAGTCGATCAGCAAAGTCAGCATACGGCTCATTAGGTCCTTGAATCACTTTTGACAAGCTACCTTGTAGATCCCCAGGTCCTTGTACAGTTTTCCATGCCTCTAAGGCAGCTGTGTTTATCTGAGCATATACATCTGGGTCATAATGTGTTTGAGCCTGTAAGTCTGCGAATTGCCCTTCTCCTGTGAGCATGTCTATATCATAGTTTTCAAACCCTGCAGCCGCGTTTCTTTTAGCCGTTTCTATACAAAGTTCTTGGATTTGCGATCGCCAAACCAAGAATTGCCCCCCGCTTAATGTTGCTTTACATAGACTTTTCCAGTCTGAGGGGGTTAAGCTAAAGGTGTTAAGGGACTCCAGCATACTCAACGTGAAAGGAGCTTGGGGCCCATAAGTCATTACTGCCTCTTTGAGATTTTTTATTGTTTTGAAATCTACTGACTGATGGAACCTCTGTCCATTTTTCTTTTCAAATGCTGGCGGTTCCCAATGCATCTGTGAGTTGTCCTCGAGAGCGCATAAGCGATCAGATAGACTTTTTATTTCTGTTTCTAGGGTATGCAAATGCCTAGTAATACCCTTCATATTTTCTGTAATGGATTCCACCCATGGGGGAGTAGAGGACGCAAGTGGTTCCTCTACCTGATGGTCCTTTTTCTTGGTCTTTTTTAGTTTCTTTTTCCTCATTTTCTCAGGATCACTTTTACTAGATTCCTCACCACTGCTAATTTCACTGACAGCAATATCCTGAGGCCCAGGTTCCAGTAAGAGCAAGTATCCTTCAGCTATCACCAATAACTCCCGAATAGCTTTAATAGCTTGGATTTTTGTCATTTTTGGGTCTCTTCTAATACTCTCTTTACTGGTCTTAGTTGGCCCAGTGGAAGCTATGCTTTTTTGATCACTTTCACTTTTTTCTATATACTCCTCACTGAGAACAGAGTCAGGTATATCAAGGAGTCTTTGCATAGCCTCTATCACTTGGGATTCAGTTATATTCGAACCCATCTTTAGAGACCTTTCAGTTCTTACCTGTCCGCTCTGAAGTCTCCGTACGGGCCGCCACCTGTTGCCGCCTGAAGCGCTTGGAGCAACGGAGCCACGGGAAGAATTTCAGAGGCGAACTGGAAACAAACAGCTTTTTATTCTGATAACTTTTCTCTCTGGCTCTAACAACGACTAACACACACCAAACATACCACACAAAATGGCGCTGACCCGATCAGCAATTTCAGCCAAGTCACTCGAGAACCCGGGACAAATCCCGTGAGACTACGGAAGGCGACAATGCCCAAATCTCCACGGCTCATAGTCAACCGCAATTCAAGTCAATTTCCAAACAGGGCTCCTGCAATGATCTATATTCCTTTTCTTTATAACATTGTCAAATTTCAGTATGTTTGATCATACACTGTTTCAAGGGTGAAAGAAAAAAATGTCTTCAGCCTCCACTTTTTTTTTTTTTTTTTTTTTTTTTTTTTTGTGGTACTGGGGATTGAACTCAGGGGCACTCGACCACTGGGCCACATCCCCAGCCCTTTTTTGTATTTTATTAGAGACAGGGTCTCACTGAGTTGCTAAGTGCCTCACCATTGCTGAGACTGGCTTTGAACTCGCGATCCTCCTGCCTCAGCCTCCCAAGTGCTGGGATTACAGGCATGCACTACCGCGCCCGGCCAGCCTCCACTCTTAAAAATACAAATTGTCTTGACAAGTTTGGAAAGCAATTTGACAATACCTATCAAAATATATAATCACAATACCTTTTGATCTAGCAGTGTTATTTCTAGTTTTTAATCATATAAGTGACATCTGGGAATGTTCTTAAAATATATGAAAATTTATTCACTGCTACAGTATTTTTAACATAAAAAGACTAAAAAATGTAAATATCCTGAAATAAAAAATTGGTTATATTTACACAAAGAAATACCATCTAGTCAACAAAAATCAATGTAAATCTCTATTTCTTTTCTTTTCTTTTTTTTTTTTTTTTTGGTACCGGGGATTGAACTCAGGGACAATTGACCACTGGGCCACATCCCCAGCCCTTTTTTGTATTTTTATTAGAGAGAGGGTCTCACTGAGTTGCTAAGTGCCTTGCCATTGCTGAGGCTGGCTTTGAACTCGCAATCCTCCTGCCTCAGCCTCCCAAAGTGCTAGGATTACAGGCGTGCGCCACTGCGCCCGGCGTCTATTTCATTTTTTAAAAATAGTAAGTATGTCTTTGAATGAAGAAAGTAAGTTGTTAAATATTGTAAGCTGGGCATGAAAACAGGCATTTTTAATCTCAGCAACTCAGGAGAGTGAGGCAGGAGGATCACAAGTTCAAGACCTCCTGGGCAGCATAGAGAAACTATGTTAGGAAAAAAATTAAAAGGGCTGGAGATGTAGCACAGTGATAGAATGCCTCTGGGTTTCAATCCCCAGAACCATAAAATAATGTGTTTTTTTAATAAGATGTAACATATATTGTTGTGTATACATATATACAATATATGTATGTATATCATATGTTTATAATATATTTACAAATGTAAACCCGTGATAGACCACATATATATATATATGTGTCATGTAAACATTAGTGTAAATAAGACAAAGAAAATTTTGATCATTGCAAAAATTTCTACACAGCCCTTTGCAATGAACCCTTTCCATATTGTGAACCAAAAAAATCTGCTTTCTGTGAATACAGATTGGTTTTGCCTGTTCTAAAATTTAACATAATGGAAGACAGCTAGATTCTTAAATCAAAAGAAATCACAGATGTAGCAAGTCACTGTTCCCAGTGTAGAATAGTGGAAGATAGAGGCTTTGTCAGAGGATGAAAATAAACATGGGCTTTGTTTACATACTGTGACTTGCCATGAATATTGAGCCTTCCCAAATACCGAGCAAAATACAAATGCCACGTCAATGGTGGTAAAAGTATATTGTTTAGGGGGAAATGACCAAAAAGACTGTATGATCAGTACAGATATAGTTTCTTCAATTAGTCTTGATAGGTAGTTGCTTGGATTTGTGAGATGCGATGACCTCCTCCAGCACTGTGGTTATCTTTTCATCTGTAAACTGGGTCTGTCACAGAAGAAAATGTTGATTTTTAATGTAATAAAATCTAATTTACTGATTGGTTTCTTTTATGTATTCTTTTTGTGTGTATAGTGTAAGAACTTTTCTCCAAGATTTCTTTTCTTTTCTTTCTTTTTTTTTTGTTATTAAAAAAATGGGATTTATTTCTGGGTCACATTTTTGATCAGGGGTCAAGGATTCTTTTTAAAATTATTCTAATTTGTTATACATGCTTTCAGAGTGCAATTCATTTCATCTTACATATAAAGAGCACAATTTTTCAAGTCACTGGTTTTACATAAAGTATTTTCACAATTGTGTCTTCATACATGTACTTAGGGTAATGATATCTAACGCATTCTACCATTACTCCTATCCCCTCATCCCCTTCCCTCCTCTCCCCCACTTTGTTCTTTTTAAAGTTCTTTCATTCCTCTCATCCCCCCTCCCTTGCCATTATAAGTTACTATCTTCAAAACAAGGAAATAATTTGACCTTTGGTTTTTTTGGATTGGCTAACTTCTCTTTCCAAGTCTTTCTTTTAGAGGATATTCACTGGTTTTGTATTCTTGAAGCTTTATTCTAGATTTATTTTATGCATTTAAATCTATGGTGCTTTGTGAGGGACATTTTGTCTTCTCTGTGGATATCTAAGTGCTCCAGCAAGATTTGTTGAAGACTCTTTTTTTCATTAAATTACATTTGTCCCTTTGTCACAAATCAGTCCCAGAGTTCATATGGGACTATTTCCTGATTCCCTATTGATCTGTGTTAATCCCTCTAAGGATATCATATTCTAGAGCATTATACCTATATACATTTTAAACTTGGGTAGAATAATTATCTTCATTCTTTTTAAAAGTTGTTTTGCTAGTTTAAGTTTCTTATAGTTCCATATAAATTTTGGAATAATCTTGTGTGTTAAAGAAATTATTGATGGGAGAAGAAATATGCTAAGCCATATATTAGTTTGAGAATTGACATTGTTACTAGATTTAGGATTCTAATGCATTTAAATTACTAGATTTAGATTTTTTTACTATTTTATATATCAGTGTGGAAGTCCTGTATCTATTTTTTAAAAATTTGTATAAAAGTATTTGATATATTTAGAGCTAGTGTAAATAACATTGCTTTGGTTCCAGTTTCCAAATATTCACCTTTAGAATCTAGATTTATCTAAGTTTATCTTCCTTTTTTTAAAAAAAAACTTGAATTAGTTATTGATGGACCTTTATTTTATTTATTTATATGCAGTGCTGAGACTCAAACCCAGTGCCTCACACATGCTAGACAAGCACTCTACCACTGAGCCACAATCCCAGTCCCACCTAAATTTATCTTTTATACTAACACCTTGCTATATTTATTCATTATTCTGTGAGTTTACTTATAGATTTCTTATACTTTTCTACACTGAGTACCATATCATTGGTAAATAATGAAGAAGCTTATTTCAGTTCTTTATCTATTTGCAATTTACTACATTTCCTCACTGAGTTGTACTATTTAGAATTTTCAGAAATATCTTGAATGATAGTGATAATTGTGAGCATCTTGGACCATGTTAACATGTCCAAACACATGTCAGTGTTTATTACAATAAACTCTATTGCTTTCAATATAATTTTTGAGTTTTTCGATGCTGTTTCTATTTTTAAATGATTTTATCAGACTTTTTAAAATTATCATGTTTTATCCCAAGTTTGCTCAAGAGTAATTAGTAGTTGGTTAATTTCCATTTTTAGAAATCTGTTAGTTTTCCTTGTGCTATTGATTCAAGTTTCATTCCATCATGATCAGATTTTAATCTGCTTAAATGTTTTAAAACTTGTTTTGTAAGAAAAGAAGATCCCTGTGTGTTTGAGTAATATATATTTAAATGTAACTAATAATTAATATTTAAAAGTAACTAATAATTAATATGTAACTCCTAGCGTATTGATCTTATTATCATTATAAAAAATCCTTCTTTGTCTCTTGTAACAAGTTTTTACTTAAAACTGTATTTTATCTGATGCAGGTGTTGCTATCCTGCTGTCTTTTAGTTACCATTTAATGGAACTTTTTTTTCCCCATTGTTTCATTTTTAGCCTCTGTGAGTTAGATCTAAAGTGAGTTTCATGTGGACAGCCTATGGTTGGGTCTCTGTTGATACTGTTCATTCATCCATTCCAGGTATTTTGTTGGAGATGATAAATCAATTTAGAAATTTTAGTTGTAGATGGACACAATACCTTGATTTTATTTACTTATTTTTATGTGATGTTGAGGATATAACCTAGTGCCTCACATGTGCTAAGCAAGTGCTCTACCTCTGAGCTACAGCCTTACCCCTCTATTAATATTCAAGTCAATCATTGATAATGAACATTTCCTACTGCCATTTTGTTAATTGTTTACTGATTGGTAGTTTCTAATACCTTTCTTCTAATTGTGCTGTCTTCCTTTGTGGTTTGTTGATTTTATGTATTATTAATTTGATTCCTTTCATTTTTTTTTCTTTTGCATGACTTCTATTGCCACATCTCTCTCTTGACCTACAGATGAGCAAGGCTCTCCAAGGGCAGATGATGCAAGTCAATTATCCTCTAGGGAGATGTGGCATAAAGATAGTGTTGGGACGATTTGTCTTTGTCTTTTCTGTTCTTGAAATTCTCTTTACAGCTCATATGACCACTAAGTCTGATGAAATATTTCTAGGGAATGAGACTACATGTATAAACTGCAGCAAGGTGGACTCTGTGGAATCAGATATGATAGTACAAAATCCCAAACAGAGTTTTCTTTGATAAACTTAGGATGGTTATGTTGCAAGGCCATAAGACTCCAACCCCTCCTACTCTCCCCTCCTGGGCATAGAAAGGATGTTATGACCTTATGTTAGGACTAGTAGTTAGAGTCAATAGAAAATGAATTTAAGCAGAAACACAATAGTGCTATAAAACCAGTCAGGAAAAATTAACTTCAATCAGGCAGATAAACATGTGATGTGGAGTAGTGGCTTCAGAGAGTCCATGGCTCATAAGAAATGAATCAGACATAGATTGGTTACAAATAAAGTTTGGCAGAGATGCAAAGCATTCAGATAATGTGTAACCATGGTCTCTACAAGACCCTGAAATATGTTGGGTAAAAGATTAAAATGTCTGGAATGTAATCAGCAGATGTTCCCTGGATTTTATGACTGTGATTTTCTTAACTTTCTTCTGATATAACCTTAAAGCTTTGCTACGCTATATAAACCATGTTCAAAAGTAAAGATTAGATTCAGCCCCTGACTTGACTGTCTCTGTTCTGTTTCTCCACCGTTCTTGCTGACTCCTCACCATCCGCTAGTGACTTCACACCCCTGATGGAACTGGACTCTGGCATTCTATAGGTTATATTTTGCATTTGTATTATTACCTTTGGGATAAAAGAGAATATTATATTGTGAACAATAGAGTTTAAGCTGATAAATTACATTCAATGAATGCAAAATATCTACATTTTAATTATCTTTCCCTGCCACACACTCTATTTACAGGTGCCACAATTTATATCTGTTCATATTGTGTTTTCAATATAACATAGTTGTTTACAAAGTTTTTCTTTTTTAACTTTTTAAAAAAAATATTTATTTATTTACTTTAGTTGTACACAATGCAATGCATTTATGTTTACGTGGTGCTGAGGATTGAACCTGGGCCGCGCACGTGCGAGGCGAGTGCTCTGCCGCTGAGCCACAACCCCAGCCCTCTTTTTTTAACTTTTAGAGTGAAAGTTATTTACCTGCCACCATCATATTAGTACAGTGTTCTGTATTTGTCTGTTTATTGAACTTCATCAGTAAGGTTTACATTTTCTTTTGTTTTTATGTTGTTTTAGCACACATTTATTTTAACTGTAAAGACATTAATTAAATCTTGTGTTGTATCAGATCTTCTCTACCAGTACTTCATGTTTGTGGGGATAATGAGACTTCCTCATTAGAGCCAGGTGGGCTATAATCTAATTTTCTACTGCTGTTCTTGACCTTCCAGGGCTGGGAGTGCAGGGGCTCTTTGTTACAGGTGAGTTGGTCGGTGGACAGATTCTTGGACTGGTTTGCTACTTCAGGGTCCTCTTACAGAGGCCCCATCTGCCCCATCAGAAAGAAAGAAGTCACCTCCTTACTGCTTAGCAGTTATATATTATGTATTTTCCCTAGGCTTCCTCTGAAAACACGGCTTGTGGGAAGGAAAAGATACCTCCTTACTGCTAGGTGGGAATAGAGACCTAGTACGAGATTTACCTTTCTGTCTGTTCTCTGGTGATCTTACAGAGTGAGTATAGTGCCCCCAGCTGGAATGGAAGGTCCAAGTCCATTTTCTGACATGACTTGCAAAAATTTGGAGAAATCTTTATGGGCTGATGAGTGAAAAAGACTTGTCTCTCCATTTGGCCTTTTTGGGAGACTCGTGGTGGGTCAACAGTTCTTTGCTATTTTTCTCAAGTACAGCAGTTACTTTTTGTCTCGCTAGGCTGCTCTTTCTTCAGGTCCTTTCACTAGAGAGACTATTTTCTCGGAGAGTCGATCTTTTTATTCTTTTCTACACTCATTCACATTTCTGGTTTGGTAACTTCACTAGCATCCAAGATATATACTGGGCAAAAAGAAAACCCAGAAAGAGCATCATTGTTCTCAGTCCTGAGGTCCATACAGGCTGCACCCTTGTCTTTCCACTTTCTAGAGTCTTATGGCATAATTCAGAGTGCTTTTAAGTTCTCAAAACTCTATATAAAAAATAAACATATAAAATCATAAAATAAAAGCCATTTAGAAAATTATCAAAAGACAGGAAAAGGGATTTTTCTGAAGAGGTAATATAAATGGTAAATGATGGAATGAATCTTTAAAATCACTAGTCATTAGGGACATACAAATTAAGACCTAAAAGAGATACCACTACACATTTATTATAACATCTGAAATTCAAAATAGTGACCATACCAAAAACTGGCAAAGCTATATAGAGAATGGATTTCTTATGCAGTGCTAGTAGGAATGTAAAAGATATTCACTTCGGAAAATAGTTTTCTGGTTTCTTAAAAATAAACAGGTGAAAAAATAAGCATTTACTTACCATATGATCCAGCAACCACATTTTAGATATGTATCCCTGAGAAATGAAAACACCTAAATGGATAGTTACAGAATATTTATTTATTTATTTATTTGTACTGGGACTTGAACTCAGGGGCACTTGAACACTGAACCACATCCCCAGCCCTATTTTGTATTTTATTTAGAGATAGGGTCTCATTGAGACTCGCTGTCACTGAGGGTGGCTTTGAACTCGTGATCCTCCTGCCTCAGCCTTCCTAGCTGCTGGGATTACAGTCATGTGCCACTGTGCCTGGTGCAGCTCTATATTTAATAGGTAAAATATGGAAATAATAAAAATATCTTTTGATAAATGAATGATTAATTAACGTATGATAGCAATAAAAAGAAATGAACTATTGGCACAAGCAACAACTTGAATGGATTAAAAGAGCTATTACTCTGTGAAGGAGCCCCAATTAGGGAGATGGCTATTGCGGTCAGCTGGAAGCCATAAGTTCCACCTGATAATAAGTATGTATGTGACGCACCTGTAAATGCACGTGAGGCACCCGCAAAGCTAAAGGTATATAACCGGGTGAAAGCGGTCGGAGTCAGGAGAAGAATGAATTCATTCAGTCAGTCATGCAGTCACTCGGTCGGAAGAAGAGTTCGGGTCGGAGAAGAAGAAAAGAATCAGAGCGGCCAGAACGTAGGCAGAGCGGTTACAGAAGAGAAACCATATAGAAGAAGTAATTGCTGGTCAGAGTCAAGCCGAGGCTCCCGAGGAAGAAAGAAGAAAGAAGAAAGAAGTTCTAAAAGCTAAGCTCTCTCTCTCTCTAAAGAAGAAATCTCTCTCTTTCAAGCTCTCTCTCTTTCTCTCTAAGCTCTAAGAAGATGAAGAAGAAAAAGCTCTATCTTTCTCTCTAAGCTCTAAGAAGAAGAAGAAGAAAAAGCTATCTCTAATCTTTCTCTCTAAGCTCTTTCTAAGAAGGAGAAAAATCTTTCTTTCTCTCTCTAAGCTCTCTCTAAGAAAGTAGAAGTAAAAGTAGTAATAGCTTTACTCTGCCTCTGAGAGTTTTCCTCCCGCGGCGTTTGTGTCTGGCCACGACAGGCAGCTTACACTCTGACTGAAGAAGACCATTTCAAAAGGTTATTTTTTTTTTTTGCTTATATTTATATAAAATTCTCCAAAGAACAAAATTATAGAGCTATATAGATAAAGAAGTCAGTACTTAAGGATGGGGGTACTTGTTTCTTAGAATTGCTATAATAAAATGCCATGTGCCAAGTGGTTTAAAATAATACAGATGTATTCTTTTATAGTTCTGGAGGTTATATTTCTGAAAGTGATGTGGAATATCCTGAAGAATCTCAGAATCTGTTCTGTGCCTCTCTTAGCTTGTGCTGACTGTGGACAGTCATTGACTTTGTAGCTTGTTGTTGTATAACTCTAGTCACTGCCTGTGTTAGCCATTTTTTTTTATCATTGTGACCATAATAGCCAATAAGAACAACTCATAAGTGGAAACTTTTATTTTGGGTTCATAGCTTGAGAGGTTCATTCCATAGTTGGTCAATTCCATTGGTCTGAACTTGAGGTAAGGAAGAACATGATGGTGAAAGGAGATGGCAGAGAGAAGATGTTCCACTCATGGAACCAAGGAAGGAGAGAGAGAGAGAGAGAAGGGTGGGGGGAGAGTAAAGAAGAAAAGAGGAAAGAGAGAATAGGAGAGGAGAGAAAAGAAGGTTAAAATATTATTTCCCAAGGGATGCTCTCAGTGACCTATCTCCTCCACTCACACCCCATCTGCCTACAGTTACCACCCAGTTATCCATTCAAATTATCAATTCATTAAAAGGATAATTCACTAATGAGGTTACAGCTCTCATGGTCAAGTCATTTAACCTGTGAATATTTCTGCTATAGTACATGAGCTTGGGGAGGGGGCAATATTTCATACCAAAACCACAAGACCATCTCTGTTTCAATATGGCCTTTTTCTTTGTTTTTGTGTATCCTTCCACTTCTTATAAGGACACTAATAATCAGACTGAGTTTCCACCCTAAATATAAGACCATTTCATCTCAAGATTTTTAATCAGTTAGATCCACGAAGACCCTGTATGTACTTGGGTCACATTCGATAATTGTGTCTAGGAATGAATTTTCAAAGGACACTATTCAACTCACCACCATGGTGAAGTGACATAATATGATATAAAGGGGAAGCAACAGGAGAACCTCATGGTGTCGACGTGGATATACCCAACTGATAAAAGGGCGTAAAACTATAAATAAACAATTTCCTAATCTTGTATTCAATTATTATTATAGAGGAAAACAGAGTAAAAAGTATACGGAGACCCTCTGTATTATTATTTTTTTGACTTCTTAAGAATCTAGTATTAATTCAAAATAATTATTTAATTTTCTTACAGATAAAAATCTTTCTCTTATATGCATATGAATGTATGTATTAGGCAACATATGCTTAATTAATATGTATTAATTATATATAATTATGTGCATAATTATATCTATAATACACACATACAAACACACACATACATATATTCCTCATTCCCTGTGCCTGGTACAAGAATTATTTCTGCCTATTCAAAACTGGGGAAAAACCATTGACAATTGCTAAAGTGTACTGTGAATCATGTGTCCAGTATGATAATAAACTGCTCATATTATCAAAGAGTTTATACATCTTCTCAGAATGTGTACGAATGAGATACAGCAATTGTCTTGCTGATTCAGTTCCTTAATTGAATATCAGGCCTAGAGTGTCATTTTCTATAAAATGAAGGTAATGTTAAGCCCAAATTTTTAAAGTGTCAGATTGTATCTTATAGAGCTAAAACTACTTTCTATCCTCCGGGTTTAGTTGAAAATAAGATGAGAGAGGATTAAAGACTTTTGAAAACACAGATTTTCCCTGAAGGTAAAAGGTAGCATGCATTCCCTGTATTTTCATGAAACTTTCACAAAATGCTGAAATACAATGTTGTTCAGGAAAAATTGTTAGCTTTGAAGTTTATACATGCATGCACACACACACACAAGCACACACAGACACACACAGTCAGTGCTAAGTATGTTTTTAAAAAGTGATTCAAACATACTATTACCAAAAATTATTTTAAAATATTTTTTCACACTGAAATTATTTTTTAAATTATCAAATGTATGTGAAGATTTCTCCTGGCTTCAAATCCATTTGATGACTATATTTAGGTCACTAACAGGTGGCTGTCTTTTAGAAATGAGATTCTTCTTCTTTCCACCTCAAATTTAACAGAAACTATTTTACCAAGGAGACTTTAGACCTGATTAGAATTGACATTTCTTTGAAGAGAAAACCCGCATAGGTGAAATCAAAATGTCAAAAGGGAAACAAATCTATACTATAACAGAACTGCAAAGAAAGAAAAAAGAATCATAACTCAAGTTACAGATAATTTGTGAAAAGAAAAATGCTATTTTATAAATAGACTAGAATTTAAATTTTGTATTTACAAAGAAAAATGAGTCATGACTGATCATTTAGAACTCTCATTTTTAATCTTAGTGATCACAGGTTTACAATGAGTTTTTTAAATTATATGTTTTACCACTTAGTATCATAACATAAATATTAATAACTAGAATTGTACCCTGTATTTATCTAGTATCTTCAATGTTAAAATATCAAAAGATACATTACAGATTAAATTGCCTCACCTCTATTATACAACTTACTAGAAATTAAAAACCAGGTACAGTACACTGCAAACTGATCTCATATGTAAAGCAAAATGAATAATTTATTTTTCAAAGTCAAATCAAGTTGAAGTGGCCAGGATAAAATAATTAAATGAGGGAAAGTTTTAAATATTTGCTATAAATAAATGCTAAGCCAAATATGAGAACCATTGCATTAGACAATTCATTTAGAATTTTTAGGATGCTATTCAGGATTTAAATGTGCTTCAGTGCCTTTGTTTTGCAAAATTACCACTACAAAATGTGATGCTGAATATAAATGGTGATTAGTTAAGAATGAGATCTTGAAGACTAGGTTTCTGCATGTAGTGTTCTCCTTTATGTATTACTTTTAATACAAAAATTTAAAGTAACAGGGAAGGTTCATCCCCCTACTCTACCCCCAAAAATTGTTTATAAGATTTCTGTTGAATTGATATTTTGGAGTCTGGTATTCCATTGTCTCATCTCACACCATTGTTCATTCCCGCTTCTACTTTATTTCAACTCTACCCCAAGGAACTAACTGACCAGCAAAAGAGAAGAGTAATTAAATAAACATCAGATAAATTGTTGCACTACAATGCATAACCATAGCTCTGCTTTGTTTAACATGTGTGCATTGTAGTGCAATTATTTATTTAAATGTTGATCTCCATGATTGGTCAGTTATCTCCTTGGACATAAAGACTGTAAATTATTCATATTTATTATCTCATGCACCTAATACAATGTCTAGTTACTTTTGACAGTTTTTTTTTTTTTTTTTTTTGTCTTGGACTATCTTCTCAAAGATATTTTCATAGAGAAATCCATAGAAGGCAGAGATCTTTTCTCTTAAATATACTATCTTCACCCCAGATAAAAAACATATTTGCTTGAAGTCTATTATAAAATACTTGGATCCCAGAGTTTCTCAGCTACAATTCAAATCCACTACATGTATAGTATCTATCTGATCTACCTGAAGTACTACATGGTACTTATGAAGAAAAAAATGATACTGATATAAAGTTCATATACTGCTATGAGTAATAAAAGCCCTTTATCTCTTACCTAGGAATCACAGGTCTCTTCTGTCAGCATCCGTGAAGCTATACCAAATTAACTTTTTAGTATTCAAATAAGATAAAGTCAGACTCTGCACATTTTTTATTAGTTATTCCATAAATGCATGTTAAGTGCATTTTGTTAAATTATGAATGGCAAAAGTAAAAACCTCTTCAATCATCTACTCAATGCTTCTTATCATCCATTTACACATGAGGAATCTGAGGTTCAGAGAAATTGTCTTAATTTCTGAGGTGATAATTAAAGCTTATATTTTGAAAATCCTTAATAATCCATGTGTGGTTATTATTTTTTTAATTTTTAAATTTAAAAATACATAACAAATTTTCTGTTCATGCAGAAACTAACTATAAGTGCAAACTGCCACATAATGTCAATGGTAATATTTATCATTTGCATTGATAATAACATTGATTCCATGGTATACTTTTAAAATTATTCATAATTATTATTCAGAATACTAAAAATAGCAAAGATATATATATGTGTGTGTATATATATGTATATATATATATATATATATATAGTCATGATGAGATAAGGCCATATTATATTATCATATGATATATTAACAAAAGTTCTTCAGTAGTTTAAATTTTCCAAATGATCTAGGGTAGGATAAAATTTTCTACATTGAACCTCTAGATGTATTATCCAACATACTAATCAATATTATTGATTTCAATTTTACTGACTTTTAAGTTAGGTCATATTTAATTGTAATTTTTTACATGGTACTGGGAAAACCATGGTAGGTTTTCAAACCCAGGACCTCACACATGTTAAGCAATGACTCTATCACTGAGCTGTACCCCATTCCCAATTGTGCTGATTTTTAAAATATGTGTGAACATAAACAATCCATACTTATGTTATTTTAAATGTAAGAAATACGGTATTATAAGAATTTAGATGAACAGGGAAAGTTCACAAGAAATTTCCCCTATGAAATTATTATTTTATAGATAAAATTAAGTAAATTCAGTCATTCACATGACTATTTACTAAATAAAAAAGAATCCAAAATATCTTAAAACCAAAAGAAATTTCCCTAAAAAATCTGTGCATATATATTGACTTACATTTTAGAAACCCTGCTCCAAATCAGTTAGCTAATGGCAGAACACATAGTTTATTTAAGCCAATCTTTTTGTGTATTTGATGCCATTGTTACTATTTAGCAAGAGAATAGTTAAAATTTTTCTCGTCTATTAAATGTTGATGAAGTGAAACTCTTTCAGAATCTTATGTAATCTGGTTTTAAAGACTAGCAAAAAATATAATAACCGTGATTAAAATGTTTCAAGTTCTCCTGACAAAAGAACAAAAATATTATTATTATTATTGACCCTGTATTGCAATATACTTGAAAGCAGAAATGTGAAAAATCAATATTCAACTGAATTTGTGCAATCTTTTTATTTTCTCATCAAAAATTATAACTTAAATACGTAGCTAAGATTCTCCCTATTCTCAAACATTTAGTTCATCAAAAGATAAAAGTCATCATTGGTGATACAATCTCACATTCTAGTAATGAGTGCAATTTTCCTTCAGTGTATTTATCCAACGATGTTTATCAAGTCAGGTGCTCACTACCCCTCACTCATTCTCTGTGACACAACCATTTATACTCGAATCGCTTCCCACATACCTCAGCTGTGCTTCTTACTTTTGATAGTTACTGCACTGATAGGATGGCTGACTAAAGTAAAACATTCCTAGAATGCTAGTATACATAACAGAGATAAAAGCATATTTTGAAAACCTACACATTTTAAATTGACTTTACATTTTGAAATGTAATCAGTGATTTCTATTAACATGATTTACACCAACACTAATGGTACTTCTCAATAGCAGAGCCAGAAAGAATTGATCTTTTCCTGACAAATGTTTAACTGGAGGATTTATTTTCCTTAAAACATAGTAACATTTAACCACCAGTGCTGAAATGCCATTGACTTTCATACAATGAAAATCTTAATAACTGAACCCTGTCAAGAAGACTGGATTGATATGATGTCATGCGGAGGATTATTCTGACATCTGGTATGTTAAACTAAATCTGGTTTTCTTAAGGAGAAAAAAAGAAAGGAAGGAAAGAAGGAAGGGAGGAAGGGAGAGAAAGAGAGAAAGTAAGAAGGAAGAAAATAAATGAGTTGAATAAGAAAAAACTATACCGCTTATGAGTAACAATATATTAGCAACCAAAACCCTACAATTTTTCTGTGACTCAAAATCTGTTGATTGCCTTTCATTGATGGTTGAAGCCCCAATAGAACTCAAGGAAACAGCTGGGAGCAGTGGCACATACCTGTAATCCCAGAGACTCCAGAGGGTGAGACAGGAGCATCACAAGTTTGAAGCCAGCATCAGCAACTTGGTGAGGCCCTAAGCAACTGAATGAGACCCTGTCTCAAAATATAAAATAAAAAGGGCTGGAATACGGCTCAATTCCTGCTACTAACAAGAATAGAAAAAAGAAGAAATCATGGAAATAATATTTAACAACCCCCAAGTCCTAAGAGGTGAGCGAAGAAATCATCTGAATGGCCAGAGGGGCTCATTTGTACCCCCATTTAGAGAGATCTTCAGAACTTACTCAGAATTAGCTCAAGAAAGTAAGCTGATAAAAAACAGCTATATTCTGCCAGGCGCAGTGGCGCACGCCTGTAATCCCAGCACTTTGGGAGGCTGAGGCAGGAGGATCACGAGTTCAAAGCCAGCCTCAGCAATGGCGAGGCACTTAGCAACTCAGTGAGACCCTGTCTCCAAATAAAATACAAAAAAGGGCTGGGGATGTGGCCCAGTGGTCAAGTGCCCCTGAGTTCAATCCCTGGTACCAATAAAAAAAAAAAAAAAAAAAAAAAAAAAAACAGCTATATTCTGTAGGCAGGCCCATTCTAACTAACCAGACCACTTTATCAACCAGGAAACTTCCACTGTCACATGAATATGTGACATAGATTTCCCGTGATAACCTTCCTCCACACTCTTCTTATAACTATGTAAAAGATAATGGGGATGGGGTCTTCTTTACTGAACATTAGTCATGATTCTTATGGATTTTTTTTTGCCCAGTGAAAATATAGGAGAATAAAATTTCCTAGATGTGCACTGTACACTTAATTGTTGTAAGCCAGTAAAACTCTTTCTTATTTTAACACACACACACACACACACACACACACACACACAGAGGATGACAACAAATATTATGTGACGTCAGAAGAATCAGAACAGTATTATGTACATATATTACACTTCTAGTTTTTTATCTAACTTTGTCATAGTTCCTGGGGTGGGGGGGGGGTAAACACACAGTTTGCTGTTTATCTCATCCTCTTTATCCTAGAGATATTCAAGGATAAACCACGATGTCAAATATCCTTATAAACAGACTAATCAGGTCTTCACTTAGTATTAGTTAATGGGAATATCACTGATGGAGTTCTTATAGTGGAATATGTCTAGTTTCCTTACGGTAAATAAATGGGAATATATTGATACAATTGGTATGACCAACTGGAAAATATCAGAATAGCTTCTAAATTTGCTTACATATTAAATAGAGATATTTAATGAGTAAAACAGCTCTCTTTGTGTAGGTTTTGTCCTATGTGTATTGTTTAGAGCCCTCACACCTTAAATCTAGGCTGAGGCTTACCTTAATGCTCCTAAGAAGGAGGCTGACCTTCCCAGACTTCTGCATGCTTTCACTGTGACCATTTGGTATATTCTTTGAATTTTTAGCAAAGTGCTGGGGGCTGGCCTCAGCTGGGGGTACAAACGCTAGCGCTCAGCAAAGTACGAAGGCAGAGGAGCAGCGCTGGGGAAAAAATAACACACGGACACACGAGTCAGGCTGTGAAATCTTCTCTCTTTACTTTCACTTTGTTGTAGGTATTTAAACATAATTTTTGTCAGTACAAATTGTTCATACTTTCTTTTGTGATTTTATTACAAACATGACTTAATTTATAGATTACATTTTAGACATATTAAATTTCTTATTTTATATATTTCAAGGTTTTGAGGTCACTTACACCTTTTCAAGGCCCTGTATGTGACTGTCTGGGCATATTATAATTTTGTCATTTTTATCTAATTAGTCTGGGTAAAAGTTTATTTCTCACGGATTCCCTGAAACTGTTTTCTCTGCATACTATTCAGGCTGTCTGATAAAAGTTAACTTTCTCTGTCTGGGATTCCAAAGCACTATTGTTTTTCTTTTATAGCAGTTGTTTATAAAACCTAGAAGCAGGGAAAAGAGGGAGGCAAGGCTGAATGTTAACTCTGAAGGACTTTTTACTCTAAGGAATTTATATCTACTCTAAAAGTAAGAGAAATCTATTTTTAATCACAAAAAGACTCAAAGCTTATTAACTAGGAACTGAGTACTTATAGAAAAAGGTTCTTATTTTTACTTTATGTATTTAGCTTAGATTCCAATAAGGTTAAATTTACAGAATTAGTCTTGATCTAAATAATTGAAATAGCGATATCTGGTGGCTATATATATGAATAAAGAACAGAACAGCAAGTAAATAGGAGAACCTACACAGTCAAAGTTAACTCTTTCAGCACCATGATATCTTTCATGAAAAAAGAGAGGGTTTATCAGCAGAAAGGTTGTAGGGGAGCATAGGGAACACGAGCAGATCACATTGGAGGAACAGCCATTAGCCTATCCTTGTGGTGGTTTGATTTTTTATCACCCCTGGGCTAGGCCAAGTCCATATATCAGGAAGTCATGTTTTTGGCTGACGTGTTCTCAGTGTCCCCAACATTTCTTTTCCTCTTTTCTGTTTTATTGATGGGATCCCATCTTACTCGAGACTGAGCCTGTCTTAGATTGTCTCCTCTCTGGAGATCTTACCCGTCTCTGGCTGCCATTCTAGCACTTCAGGTGGACTTACCCAAGGCCAGCAAGCCGCGGCAGCCAAGGGGAAGACATGGGACAGAACAGTCACCTTTGGGAAGGCTTTCCATGGATGATTTAGACTTCCACATCCTGTCAAGGACTGTGGCCTAGTTCAGAGGGCTCCCAATCATCATTGCTGAGGGCAGCATATTGTTGGCAGACCACCATAGGCTGTACTGATTTTTCCCTGTCCTTAAGGAAGATGCCACTAAGATGCTATAGAAGATGCCACAATAGCAAAGTTTCATTTTTATGAAAAGGATCTAAAAAATATGATCCTTTGCAGTATTTCATATATATTTTGAAAGAGGTCTTCTTTCCTTTGTTCAGAGAAATGATTAATGTTTGTATTCAAGCCACTGTTCCACACAAATGGGAAGACATTTGTTATATAATAAGAAATAAGACATAGCAGAATGACAACTGCTTGCTAGTGTGACCTTAGGTATCTTGAAAATCTTTCAACTTTCTAAAAAAGTTATCTTCCATTTATTGAACCCTTGCTGAGTACTTGGCAGAGACCACATTTTGTCAACAGATCTCATCCATTCATTATAACAAAAACCACAGTCATACATTAGTATCTTCTTTAGTGGCTGAGAAAAATGAGGCTCAGAGAGGCTAGCAAACTATTATTTGGAAGTACAATTATTAACAAATTAGAGTTCCTCTAAGCTATTCTTTCCAAAATACTTTTGCCCAGGATAACTCAAAATTTTCAAAAATAATGCTTGAATTTAATAAACATATTGAGATATTTTTAGCATATTAAATAAAAACTATACAAAATCATATATTACTTCTTTACATGTAAAGAGCTAAGTGATTTGTTTTGCAGTTCTGGGTATCAAACCCAGGGCTTCATGCATTTTAGACAAGCACTCTACCAGTGAGCAAAACCTGGCCCTGGATTTTGTTATTTTTAATTCTATAACTGGAACACAAATGTTTCAAGAAAAATGATTCTTATGGAAGCACTTTAGTAAAAGCAGCAGTTTGGGATTTTTGAATAGATAAAGCAACAAGGTCCCTGGGTATATTAGTTTAATGCCCATAATTTGAAAATATTTGGTTTGATCTGATTAGAAAAAGCACATAGATGCCTGGTAGAATGTTGTGCTCCATGGCCTCATGAAGGGACATTAGCTAATACCTTGGAAAATGTTCTGATAATTAAAGTATCATTTTTAAAGTAAAAAATCATGATATCTATGAAAACATAAAACTAAAACTTCAAGTGTCTTATCCAACTCATTAATTAATGAAGTACAAGTAAGATATTATAACAACCTCAAAGAACATGTGAAAAAACAGGTATTTATAATGTTGGGATAGGATTGCTGATTTAGAAACAAAACTGGTTAATGACCATAAAGGCCATACAATGTAACCTTTATGGCTCCCTGTTTCTCTGGGAAGCAATTATTTGTATCTCTACCAGACAAAGTCAGGCAGGGATGCAGCTCAGTGGCAGTTTGCCTTCCTGGAAAGAACAAGGCCCTGGGTTCCATCCACACCACCACATTATAAAAACAAACAATGGTGACAACAAATGAAGTTAATCACACCACCGCAGAGGTGTGAAATATCTCAGAATATGGGAAAGTCAAGCAGGGCACTGCGATTAAAACACATTTTTAATCTCTGAATTACAATTATGGCTTAGCCTAACATTAGAGGCACCTAAAGAAGCCACTGGAAAAATAAAGAATAAAAATGAAAAGTGAAGATATCCCGAAATTCAGATGAGGAATGTCAAAATAAAGAAAAACAATATAATACAATACTGTTTAAAATGAAAAGCTGAAAAAAAAATTTTTTTAAAGTCTCTTTTTGTTGAAAGTTTTTTTTATGTGCAAACTCTTCTGTATTTACTATAAAGCATTAAAATAGATTATGTTAAAAATCACAGAATAATTTATTCAATTAAAGAATGTTTATGGGCAAAAAAATCATTTTCTTTAAGAAAAAAGATGAAAAATTAATATTTAAAGATCCATACAGTTTTATTGGGGGACAAACAATTTGAAATCATTAAATCATTTTGAAATCTCTGATCCCTCATTATATATATATTTTTACCCTCTGAGTTTTTTATCTGTGTTTGGTCTTCAATGAAATGTACTTATATGTAAGTCACAAAAACTGAAAAAAAAAATTATAAATGTAAATGAAAATAGAGGAAAAAGTTTAAGTGGGAATTATCAAGAATATTATAGTATTTCACTATCAAATCCCAAAAAATCCTTTAAGAGAGTCCACTTAGAAATTTTTTACTTTGAGATGGTGCAACGATTACAACATTCAGATTTGCTACCATATTAAGGATCACTGAAACATTTTCTGACATTTGGACTAAATCTTTATTGCTCCCTTTTCTAATTATTGATTATATTTATTCTCCAAATCAAAATAATCAATCTTCAATATAACAAAATTTCAATATTTAGAGGGAGTTATCATGACTTACCTTAGTTTTTACCTTTTTGTTTATTATACAAACATGTCCAAAATGTTTCTTTTCTCTTCACATGATTACACTGATGTCAAATGTGTTCCTCTTTATTTGACTATTCAAAAAATGATGAAAACATTTCTAAGAAAAGTTGAAGCTTTTTAAAATATACAGAACATGTCTTCAATTTAATGAAAATTAGTAGGCTTTAAATATGATAAGACCATGTGATCTTCAATTAAGAGAAAAAATGACAACAGAAACAAACCAAGTTTTTTATATATATATATATATATATATATATATATATATATATATAGCCATCATTAAAATACATTGTTGAATAGCTATTATTAATGCATTTACAAAAAGGGAAAAGACATTTCATTTTTTTTTCAAATTTATTTTTTATTCTAAGTTGTTAGAAATGAGAGCAGAATGTATTACATTTCATATTATACTCTTAGAGCACATTTTTACATATCTCTGGTTGTATGCAAAGTATATTCACACCATTCATGACTTCATACATGCACTTAGGGTAATGATATCCATCTCATTCTACATCTTTTTTTTCTTCACCCTTTTGCCCCCTCCCCTCCCCTGCCTCCCCATTGGCCATTCTAGTGTTCCTCTAATCCTCCTATGCTCCCCGTCCCAACCCCACTGTGAATCAGCCTCCTTATAGCAGAGAAAACATTTGGCATTTGGCTTTTTGGGATTGGCTAACTTCACTTAGCATGATATTCTCTAACTCCATCCATTTACCTGCAAATGCCATGATTTTATTCTCTCTTATTGCTGAGTAATACTCCATTGTGTGTATATATACCACATTTTCCCTATCCATTTATCTACTGGAGGGCATCTAGGTTGGTTCCACAGTTTAGCTATTGTGAATTCTGCTGCTATAAACATTGATGTGGCTGCATCCCTGTAGTATGCTGTTTTTAAGTCCTTTGGGTATAGACCGAGGAGTGGGATAGCTGGGTCATAAGGTGGTTTCATTCCAAGTTTTCCAAGGAATGTCCATACTGCTTTCCATATTGGCTGCACCATTTTGCAGTCCCACCAACAATGTATGAGCGTGCCTTTTTCTCCACATCCTCGCCAACGTTTATTGTTGTTTGTGTTCTTAATAGCTGCCATTGTGACTGGTGTGAGATGAAATCTTAGAGTGGCTTTGATTTGCATTTCTCTAATTGCCAGAGATGTTGAACATTTTTTCAAGTGTTTGTTGATTGTATATCTTCTTCTGAGATGTGTCTGTTCAATTCCTTGGCCCTTTTATTGATTGGGTTTTTTTTTTTTTTTTTTTTTGGTGTTAAGATTTTTAAGTTCTTTATATATTCTAGAGATTAGTGCTCTATTTGACGTGCATGTGGTAAAGATTTGTTCTCAATTAGTAGGCTCTCTATTCATCTCACTGATTGTTTCTTTTGCTGAGAGGAATCTTTGTAATTTGAATCTATACCATTTATTGATTCTTGATATTAATTCTTGTGCTACAGGAGTCTTATTAAGAAACTTGGGGCCTAATCCAACATGTTGGAGATTAGAGATTACTTTTTCTTCTATTAGGTGTAGTGTCTCTGGTCTAATTCCTAGATCCTTGATCCACTTTGAGTTAATTTTGTGCATGGTGAGAGATAGAGGTTTCATTTCATTTTGTTGCATATGGATTTCCAGTTTTCCCAGAACCATTTGTTGAAGAGGCTATCTTTTCTCCAATGTATGTTTTTGGTGCCTTTGTCTAATATAAGACAACTGATATTATATGTGTTAGTCTCTGTGTCCTCTATTCTGTACCATTGCTCTACCAGCCTATTTTGCTGCCAATACCATGCTGTTTTTGTTACTATTGCTCTGTAGTATAATTTAAGGTCTGGTATAGTGATGCCACCTGCTTCACTCCTCTTGCTAAGGATTGCTTTAGCTATTCTGGGTCTTTTATTTTTCCAGATGAATTTCATGACTGCTTTTTCTATTTTTATGAGGAATGTCATTGGGATTTTGATTGGCATTGCATTAAATCTTTATAGTGCTTTTGGTAGTATGGTCATTTTGACAATATTAGTTCTGCCTATCCAAGAACAGGGTAGATCTTTCCATCTTCTAAGGTCTTCCATAATTTCTTTCTTTAATGTTCTGTAGTTTTTGTTATAGAGGTCTTTAACGTCTTTGGTTAAGTTGATTCCCAAGTATTTTATTTTATTTTTTGATGCTATTGTAAACGGGGTAGTTTTCTTCATTTCTCTTTCAGAGGATTTGTCACTGATATAAAGAAATGCCTTAGATTTATGGATGTTGCTTTTGTATCCTGCTACTTTGATGAATTCATTTATGAGTTCTAGAAGTTTTCTGATGGAAATTTTTGGATATTCTAGGTATAAAATCATATCATCAGCAAATAATGATAATTTGAGTTCAACTTTACCTATCTGTATCCATTTAATTTCTTTCGTCTGTCTTATTGCTCTGGCCAGCATTTCAATTACTATGTTAAACAGAAGTGGTGAAAGAGGGCATCCCTGTCTTGTTCTAGTTTTTAGAGAGAATACTGTCAATTTTTTTCCATTTAAAATAATGTTGCCTGGTGATTAGTATATATAGCTTTTACAATGTTGAGATATGTTCCTGTTCTCATAATTTCATTTTATTCAAATCTTCCATATGGATTTTGTAACAAAAATATTTCCACAATAAGTAGATCCTATGTGCATTCAGTACATCTAATAATAGGTACATTTACATGCCAAGAAGTTATTGGTATTGCTTCTTTTCTCAGATACCAAGGAAGCAGGGGGTGCAATTTTTTATAGCATAATGTACATTCTTTTACTTAACGTTGGTTTTTGTTCATAATATTAATGTGTTTCAGAAACTTTTGTCATACCATATTTCTTTTCTTTTTTCTTTTGGGTACTGGGGATTGAACTCGGGGCACTCAACCACTGGGTCACATCCCCAGCCCCTTTTTTTGTATTTTATTAGAGACAGGGTCTCACTGAGTTGCTAAGTGCCTTGCCATTACTGGGGCTGGCTTTGAACTTGTAATCCTCCTGCCTCAGCCTCCCAAAGTGCTGGGATTACAGGCGTGCACCACCACGCCCGGCTGTTATACAATATTTCTATCACAAAAAGCACCAAAGGTAATTCAACTATATAGTTATTTCATACCTACTATGTGCTAGGCACTTTTGCCTTTATATTGATTTTAAATCTTTGACAAAGCATTATATCAGCATTTCCTAACACCTATTTTAAGTTCAGTGAAACATAAGGGCAATAAATAATTAGAAAATAAAATAAATCCTCAGAATTTCAATCAACTCCAAGAAGAAAATTAATGTATGTTTTTCATGTGGATTTAAAACCTTTCTCCCCTAAGATTTTTGTTGTTAGTATCAGGTACTTGGCTGTTTTACACATATCATATTGAGAGTCTTGTCAGTATTTATTAAGGTGTGTTGAATTATACTCCAGAACTATACATCCAACCCACACAAATGTCTAAAGAAAGATTCCATGTTGCTAAAGGCAAGAAAATTCAATCTTAAGAAAAATATGGGAATTCAAAACAAGAAAGATGCTGAAGGCCGGCTTCAGCAAAAGGGATTACAGGGTCTTCCTTGATCGGTGCTGGTGAAAAGAGTTGGAGAGTGGTGAGAGAGAATCAGCATCAGACACACGAGTCAGGTTGCTGAATCTTCTGCATTTTACTTTCTTTTTTGGCAAGTATATAAATTTTTTTTTTTAATCAATGTACATTATTTTTTTTGTGTGGTTACATCACAGTCATAAGACCCAGGGAAGCAGTAACATCTGTTGATTACATTTCAGACATTTTAATCTTTTACCCAACATGTTTCAAGGTTCCATGCACTCATTATTTGAATGTCCTGCATTATTGTTACTCTTTATCTGCAACTAGCCTGGGTTCAAATCATTTCTCAGGGATTCTCTGAAGCCCTTCCTCCGCACACCTGTTTCGACTGCCTGATAGAAGTTTTTTTCTGTCTGCCTGGATATCAAAGCACTATTGTCTCTCTATAATAGTCTTATTTAGAACCTAAAGGCAGGGAGGGGAATCATAGCCAAATGTTAACTCTGAAGGACTTCTACCCTAAGGAATTTGTATATCTATATTAAACTATTTTAAAAGTAAAAGAAGTCTTTTTCAATCATAAAAGGACTCTTAAAGCTTTTTCTTGGTGCAAGTAATTATAACAAAAGTGGTTAAATGGCAAGCATTTACCAAGATGCTTCTCTAACTAGGAAATAGTCATATTAGTAAAATTATAGAAAATATTATTATGCTTCCAACTTAGATTCCATAAGGAATCTATATTATATATATATTATATATTTCCAGAATTAGTCTTATTCTAATTAATTGAAATAGTGACACCTGGCAGCCATACATATGAACGGAAAACAAAAACAGCAGAAATATACATAGACAGGAGACAGCAAGCACATACACAAAGTTAACTCTCTCAGCGCCGTATTTTGTGTGAACATCTATCCAGTAAGGGGGGTGTGCCATTGCTTCTCCCCCCTTATCTTACAACGAAGAGGATGCTCTGCTCACTCTGTTGCATGGATGATGCCACAGAAAGATACTTTTTTAAACCTTTTACAAAAATGTAGAATAATTTACATTAAATATGATTCAAACCAAAGAACCAAATAGAGCATTTTCCAACCCAGCTTGCATCTTTAACTCGTATTAATAATTCTTGATGTAATTGTGCCTCATGGATGCACATCACAGTGGCCCTGAATCTTGAGAACATGATTTCTTACCCTAAAATTTGAGCTACCAGCCACTATGGAACACCTTACATAAGGATTTAAAATCCATGGACTTCATTTTTCTCATGTGTCATGTAAGATGATTGTCCAATGATTTATATTACTTCTACTAGCAATTTTAGTTGCATTTCAATTATTTCAGGCTTAGAGTTATTTATGTAATTATTTTAGGGTTAAACTAAGAGTAAATTTTTATCATCCTACATAGTTATGTATTATGTCATAAATGTGCACTTATTGCTAAATTAAGCATTAAATATGATAGACATTAAATATGAAGACCTCTGGTCAATGCATAAGATAAAGCTTCACAGGGATCCATTTCTGGATCATAATCCTGGGCTCTTAGACTCTCA
>CM046665.1:140357938-140381245 GCA_025594165.1 Tamias sibiricus | reverse complement strand
CAGAAGACTCCTTGGGAGAGGGACAGGCACACAAAGAGAATGAAAATGACCAAGAGGTGTATATGAAGTACCATTGGGAGGGGATGTTCTGAGAGCATACCAACACAAAGAGTGAACATGGCACGAGTAGTCTGACGGAAACTAGTGCATCAGTGTCTGGCCGTACCGCAAAAGGAGATGCCTTTGTAAAAGGAAGTTAATATTGAGCTTATGTAGAAAGCACAAAGGGCAACAAAATACATAAAATTTGTAATCATTCATACTCTGGCATAAGAATGACATTATGAAAGTAAATAAAATTTGACAGAAAAAAAATGAGTGGAGAATCAATAATCTGCTTTAGAAATAATTTGGTAATAAAAAGCTAGAACTCAAATACTCTTCCTACAGAAAGTAGACATTAGTTTCACCTAGTAAAGTATGTTATGCATTTTATTTATACACATAAACGTGTATTTATTTTTTTTTTTCCTGCAGAATACAAACGAATTAAATTCAATTGTTTTTCTTGGTTAACGACAGAAAATAAAATAAACTAATACCCTACACAATTTTCCATTTTGCTGTGATTTAGTGCTTTCAAAATGAACATCACATTTTTTTTCGTTTGTTTGTTTGGAGTCAGGGATTCCTTATGTGCTTAAGGCCTTGATAAACTTCTGAGGCTAGCCTCTGATCCTTGATGCTTCAGCCTCCTGAGTTGCTGGGATGCTGGGATTACAAGCATGAACCATCACACCTGGCTAACTGTAGTTTTTATTTTTCTATGACTTAGGAATACTATTTTTCCATGTACCCTATGACCAATTTTCCCACTCATTTTAGCTCCATAATCACTACCACTTATTTTTTCATCTCTTTTTTGGTACTGGGGAATGAACCAGGGACATTTAACCACTGAGCCACATCCCCAGTCCTTTTTTTTTTTTTTTTTTTTTTGAGTCAGGGGTTAGGATCTCACTAAGTTGTTTTGGGCCTCCCTAACTTGCTGAGGCTGGTTTGAAGTCATGGTTTGACTGGTTTGATCCTCCTGCCTTAGCCTCCAAAGCCACTGGGAACTATCACTTTTCAATAGTGCTGAATGATATATCTTTTCTATCTGTCCATTTACTGTCATCTACTTACCAACTTACCTAATCAACTTACATTATTGTTGTTATAATTCTATTTGATGCATATGTATATAAAATGTATATGCACATGTAAATGAACATTTACTTATTATTAAATTATATGTGGTCTAGGGAGGCTGAGGATTTTTCCAGTACTAATCCCTACAAAACTTAAGATTTGGAAAGTTTCTGAGGTCTCTGAGGTCTACTCATACATAAAAATCTTACTTTTATTTGGCTTACCTTTAAATTTTCTATTTTGTCAAAAATGGCCCATTTAAAATTGTCCATGGAAACATACTGAATGCTTTCTTTGGTTAAGAAACTGTAAATGAGCTGGGCTTGGTGGCACACACCTGTAATTCCACTATCTCAGGAGGCTAAGGCAGGAGGATCACAAGTTCAAAGCCAGTCACAGCAAAAGCAAGGTGCTAAGCAACTCAGTGAAACCCTGTTTCTAAATAAAATACAAAATAGGGCTGGAGATGTGCCTCAGCGGCCAACTGCACCGTAGTTCAATCCCTATGTGTATATACTTGCACACATTTTTTGGAGTCTAACATATTAATTGATTTTCAGCTTCCAGACCAACACATTAACACAAGTAACTAAGCTTCTTGTTTTCTTCATATGTAAAACAGAACACCTAGTAAAACTTATCCTGAAGTTCTTTCTAATTGAAGTAATAAATGTAAGTATTTAACATAGTGCCTGAATGCATAAAGTACTCAATATTATTATTATTAGTAGTAGTAGTATTAGATGATAATATTCATATGTATATATTCACAGAGCTATGCAAAATTCTAAGGCAATCACATAAAAATTTCAGAACTTTTCACTCAATGTGGTAGGGAGGTAGAGATGAAGATGATTTCAGATATTGGAGGGAGGCTAGTTAGATGGATGGGTAAGATTAATAGAGTAGGAGCAGAATGTTGAAGGCTTCATCAGCAGAAGTACGAGGTAAACAGTGGCACAGAAACAATTTAACACACCTGAATTGTACAAGAACAGGTATGTAAAGTACCTTGTTTGCATAGCAAAATTGATTGCTTTAAATCAAGTGTTGTGTATAATGAGTATATGTATCTTGAATATTTTTTTTTTTTTTTTTTTTTGTGGTACTAGGGATTGAACTCAGGGGCACTCGACCACTGGGCCACATCCCCAGCCCTTTTTTGTATTTTATTAGAGACAGGATCTCACTGAGTTGCTAAGTGCCTCGCCATTGCTGAGGCTGGCTTTGAATTTGCGATCTTCCTGCCTCAGCCTCCCAAGTGCTAGGATTACAGGTGTGCGCCACCACGCCCGGCTTGTATCTTGAATCTTGAATTTTTATTTGGGCCCTACTCAAATGTCATATAGCATGTTTGATGATGTGTTGTTGTCATCAAATATAATTGAGACAACTTTCTAATTGTTTTAACAATCAGAATTGACTTTTGTGAGATAATTTTCAGTATGAGAAGTTTCTGAAAATAGGTTACTTATCTTTGAACTATTTCCTACTCCCAAAATAAAAGAAAAGTCCATATTTAAACTTTTTTCTTGTTGACATTTTTTTCCTGTTATTTCGAAACTCTTCTAAGACATGCCCAGAGGTTTTACTGAAATTTATTATATTGTGGAAATTGAGCTTTGTCAGAAGCAAAAATTAGAACATAATGCTGAGTATTGGCAAATTTTTGAAAATTTATAATCTTATCAAAGTTTGTAGAGACTGTTAAGAAGTTATGTTCAGCAGTCTGTGTGGGATAGTATTTTGTCTATGTGATATAAAAAAGCCTTCTTGTTTCTTCAGAATTGTAGCTGTATCATAGTCCTCTTCTCTAAACTCCAAATTTTAAAAAACTTCAAAAGTTTGTTTCTCCCTGGTTTGCACTGTTGTGTAGCATTCATTGCACAATCTTTAAAGTGGAAAATAAATTGAGAAATATTGATTTATCTTAGGCTTAGAGAGAGTAGTTCAGCAAAATAGAATCATACGATCGGATATTACATCTTTCTTTGGCAATTTCTTTCTTTGAACCAAATGTATTGGTGCAAAGACATATACTCTAAAACAGTCAAAGAAATTATTTTTCAAAATAAATTTATTTTAAATTGATGTAAAATATAAAAATCGTTCATTTTGTTTGGTATGATGTGATATTTCAACACCTGAAGTAATTCTTAATATACACTTCAGAGATTATTTTCAGTTCTTTCAAATTCTGGCACACTAGAGAATAGTGTATAGATTACTAATATTATGTGAGTATGTTACTAATGTTTATGAAAATGTAGTTAAAATATCACTTAAATACTTCTATTTTCCTTTTATGATAAAAATGCTTTGTAGAATGTACAGTGATCAGGTCCTGTGATTTCTTTGAAACTGAGAAGCCACCTTGACTAGCCTTTTAGTCCTCCAACAGAACAGTTCTTGGCAAACTATGATGTTGCCGCCTGAAGCGCTTGGAGCAATGGAGCCGCGGGAAGAAGTTCAGAGGCAAACTGGAGAGGAACAGCTTTTTATTCTGATAACTTTTCTCTCTGGTTCTAACAACGACTAACATACGCCACACACCACCAAAATGGCGCTGACCCGATCAGCAATTTCGGCCAAGTCACTCGAGATCCCGGGACAAGTCCCCTGAGACTAAGGAAGGCGACAATGCCCAAATCTCCACAGCTCATAGTCAACCGCAATTCAAGCCATCTCCCCAAACAGGGCTCCTGCATTTCCCCCTTTTTGTTTTAAAAGAGGTAATGCTCTAGGAAGTCTATGTGCAACCAACATTCTTACCTGTCATCGGATAATCAAGGCTGTGCCCTTGACTCCTGTCTTAGGTTGATATGTCGGCCACATGAGACTGTCCCGTGCGACTATGCCTGTCTTAGGTTGTCCCCCTCTGGGGATCTTACCCGTCATTGGCTAACCAGCCATCCAATGGAGCCCTTTAGGATCGACTGTGTATGATGACTAACAGCCTTCCAATTATGAGGAGATGTTGCGGCTTTAAGGCGACAAGCCTTTTGGTGATGAGCCAAATTGCATAGCATATCAAATTGTTTAAACAAATCAGCTGCCCTAAATTCCATCAAGTAACACACTGAATTCTCTAGACAAATACCCGCAAGGCATTGTCCCGTAAAGTCCCAAACAATGAAAGATCAAAATGTCCATTTGTTATAACATGTTGATGTAGGAGGCCCCATGCATGTAGAGCAGAGGCCACACTGTTGGTGAGGTTGTTTGATGCTTGAGCAGCAGGGATGCTTGCGGCGGCCGTGATCCCTGCAGCTGTAGCAGCAGACGTCTTTTTTATGTTTAGACAATGCCACCGGCAAATCTTCAGGGCCCACTACCTAGAAACTCAAGCATCAATTATTAAAGGAAAGGCAGTGCTATTGCAGCACTGAGTCAAGAGGCGAGTTGTCAAACTACAAAATAGAATAATTAGATTAAAAAATTAAAGTTGATTTTTGTTCACACACATCGCTGGTTGAGCTTCTACAAACATAAGTTGGAAAAATATCATATTTAGAACAAAACAAAGAAAGACTGAGGGTAATTACTGCATTAAAGATCGATTAAAGAAAAGGTAAAGGCACTTTAGAGAAATAATTTGTTAGCTGGAACCCTTGAGTCTCTGTATACAGAGCAATCTTTTACCTGTTGAGATAATTGAAAATAATGAGCTATTAAACAAATGAAATTAATAACAAATAAACAATCTTATGTCAAAACACCAAAATATCAGGTTATATAGCACTAGTCATATTTTTGCTAAAGAGAAGTCCCAGGGACACCTATAAATCAAAATTGAAAATACCTTCATTTATAAAATTATTTACTCTTAATTGAATACTCTTAACCTAGAATGAATTAAAGTTATTTGGATCCATATGTATATATATATATTTTTTTTTTTTCATAAGCGCTTGTTATTTGTGACGTCACACTGGACAGATGCACAAACATACAAACATATATTTGTGACGTCACATTAACATGAAATGTAGACAAATATACAGACATAAAGACATGTATAAAAAGAAAAAAAAATACAATTGTGTGCACACTAAAGAGAGATCGCCTCGTCCCGGCCCGGAAGAATGACACTTAAGTTGTGAAATATTTTGAAGGACTCTTTTGAGGGAATCATTCTATACCTTCATCTTGGTCCTCTTGATTTTGTACCTTTTTTATTAATCTTGATTCTTCAATAACTTCATCTTGATCATTTTGATGTGGTACCTGTTTTATTAATCTAGATGGTATCCATATTGGAGAGGATTCGTCTTTTGGAAAAACACAAACAGATCCTCTTCCCCAAATTAATACTGGATCTGGACCCTTCCATGTACCTGAAAGAACATCCTTCCAGTAAACCAAAGGTTTATGTTGTTGGTGTGGATTCCAATGTCTGTCTCCAGCAGAATAACCATTAGAGTCTAAAGTTAAAAAATTTAAGGTAAACAGGGCAACTGCCAATCTGTCCTTAGGACTTTTCCAATTTCCTTCTTTTTGTTTTAATAACATAATTTTCAGTGTTCGGTTTGCTCTTTCAATAATGCCCTGACCCTGAGGATTGTATGGGATGCCTGTTTTATGGGATATATTGAATTTTGCGCAAAACTGTTTGAAAGATGAGGACGTATATGCGGGGCCATTATCTGTTTTTAAGCATTTTGGGGATGCCCAATGCAGCAAAAGCTTGCAAACAATGAGATGTAACATCTTTAACTTTTTCTCCAGAATGTAAGGAAGCAAAAATCATGCCTGAGCATGTATCTATGGTCACATGAATAAATCGCAATTTTCCAAAACTTGGCTCATGGGTAACATCCATCTGCCACAAATGATTGGGCATTAATCCTCTAGGGTTAACGCCGAAATGAGGATTGGGCAAATGTGTCATACAAGATTTACAATCTTTTACAATTGTTCTGGCTTGCTCCTTTGTGATTTTAAACGTACGCTGCAAGGTGGTGCTGTTGACATGAAACTGGGAGTGAAATAAAGTAGCTTGTTGTAATACTGAAAGTATAAATATTGTTTTTGTAAGTTCATCAGCCTTTTGATTACCTTCATGGAGGGGACCAGGAAAATTAGTATGTGCTCTAATATGGCCTATGAATAGAGGTTCTTTTCTTGCCCACAAAAGTTTTTGTATTTGATAAAACAATTTAAAGGCTGGAGTATGAGGTGCTATTGGTCCTGCTAACTCTAATTTTGGATGGCTTGTACAATATAGTGGCTATCTGAAAAAATGTTTACGGGCTGGTCCCTAAAATTTTCCAGAGCTCTTACCACAGCTTCCAATTCCACTAGTTGAGCTGATTTGTGTGCAGTTATGTAAGTCATTTTTTCTTTCTTAGTGACTACTGTAGCAGTACCATTTGAGGACCCATCTGTAAATACATTAAATGCCTTAGGAATAGGTTGATTTTTTATTACCTGTGGAAATATAATAGGATGATTAATACAAAAAGATAATATAGGGGACTTAGGAAGATGATTATCAAAATTTTCAGAAGTAGAGCATTTAGCTATAGCCCAATCATTATCATTGAAGCATAAATATTCAATCTGTGATGATGAATAGGGAGTAATAATAGTAGCAGGGTGAATGCCAAATATTGTAGTAGAAGTCTTAAGTCCTTGAAGAATAAGTTTAGCCACCATGGAGGTATAAGATTCAATTATACTTTTAGGAGAGACGGGCAAATGTATCCATAATAAAGGCCCTTGTTGCCAAAATACTCCTGTGGGTGTATATTGTGAAGAAATAATAATCAACATCAGCGGTTAAATTAAATCAAATCTATCACAATGAGCTCCTTCGATGGCTTTTTCTACTAACTTTAAAGCTCTCCTAGCATCAGGAGTCAATGTTTGTGGTGAAGATGGATCAGGGTCTCCGCGAAGGATGTCAAATAAAGGTTTTAGTTGGCCAGTAGTGAGATTTAGTGTAGGGCGAAGCCAATTAATGTCTCCCAGTAGTTTTTGGAAATCATTGAGGGTGGTCAAATGTTCTTTATTTATTAGAATTTTTGGGGGTCTAAAAAAAGTATCCATGATTTTAAATCCTAAATATAATATGGGAGATCTGGTTTGAACTTTTTCTTCTGCTATATATAATCCATATTTTTTTTAAAATTTTCTACCACGTCACTGAATATATTAAATAAGATTTTTTGATTAGGGTGGGCCAATAAAATATCATCCATGTAATGTAGACACATGAGGTTTGGATATTTATTTTTAATGGGTTGGATAGCCTTGTCCACATATATTTGGCATATGGTGGGGCTATTAGCCATTCCCTGTGGTAAAACCTTCCATTGATATCTCTGATCAGGGCCATTATTGTTAATAGAAGGAAGTGAAAAAGCAAACCTGGGGGCATCCAGAGGATGTAGGGGAATAGAAAAGAAGCAATCCTTTATATCAAGAGTAAAAAGATGGAAATTTTTTGGAATAGCTACGGGATTAGGAAGTCCAGGTTGAGTAGGGCCCATAACTTGCATGGTTTTATTGATTTGTCTAAGATCATGTAACAATCGCCATTTTCCTGACTTTTTCTTGATCACAAATATGGGGAAATTCCAGGGAGAGGTGGAAGGTTCTATATGACCTGCTTCTAATTGTTCCTGAACTAGTAGGTGGGCCGCTTGTAATTTCTCTTTAGATAGGGGCCACTGAGGGACCCACACTGGCTTATCAGAAAGCCATGGTATTTTCAAAATTATTTTCTCAGTGGCCCCGAAAAAAAAATATCTTTTTCCTTTATGATAATTGTTGCCTCCTGAAGCGCTTGGAGCAACGGAGCCGCGGGAAGAAGTTCAGAGGCAAACTGGAGACGAACAGCTTTTTATTCTGATAACTTTTCTCTCTGGTTCTAACAACGACTAACACACGCCACACACACACACCACCAAAATGGCGCTGACCCGATCAGCAATTTCGGCCAAGTCACTCGAGATCCTGGGACAAGTCCCGTGAGACTACGGAAGGCGACAATGCCCAAATCTCCACGGCTCATAGTCAACAGAAATTCAAGCCATCTCCCCAAACAGGGCTCCTGCAGATAATGATGACTTTTAGGGTTAAGATTACTCTGTACTTTTTGATAATGAGTTCTTTTATGGTTAAGATTACCCTGTAGGTTTTCACATTTAACATCTGCAGGCTTGGTTGCAAGGTGTACTCCCATTTGTTGCAAAATATCTCTTCCCCATAAAGTAACCGGTAGATTAGGTAAAACATAAGGCTGAAATGTTCCTTTATGGCCTTCATCATCCTCCCATTTTAAAATGACCGCACTTTTATCTGGGAGGTTATTATATCCCAAGCCTCTTAAACTGGTTGAAGCTTTTTGCAGAGGCCAGTGCTTGGGCCATTGGCATAAATTAATAATGGAAGAGTCAGCTCCAGTATCTATTAATCCCTCCATTTCTATTCCTTGGATTTTTATTTTACACATAGGCCTCCTTGAACAGTCTCGAACCCAGCAAGCCATGGGACTTGAGTCAGTGGAACAAAATCCTCTATTGTTCCCTTCTTGAGGCATACCCATTTTAAATGATTTATGTAAATTGGGAAGGAGAAGCAACTGAGCAATTCTATCTCCTTGATTAACAGAAGTTATACTTTGGGGTGAGCTAAGCATTATTTTTATTTCCCCTTTGTAGTCTGAGTTTATTACACCTGGGGTCACTTGCAAACCTAATAAGCTTTTAGGACTACGCCCGATAATAAGTCCTACAGTCCCTGAGGGAAGAGGTCCCCTGACTCCTGTGGGAATCAGTTGAACCCCCATTTCAGGTGTTAACACTATTCGGGCGGTTCGGGCGGTGGAACAGAGGTCTAATCCTGCATTTCCTCTTGTTCCTCTGGCGAGGGAGTGGATGGGTAGTAGGGATTGTGTCGGGGAAGCATCTGAGTGGATGCTTGAGGATACTCCTCCTGCAATGCCCCGTACATTTGTGGGCCCCGGGGTATTGGGCCCCGTGCCCCGTTTTTTGAATTCCTGAACAAAGGATTTCCATGGATGTCAAATTTTGGATGGCATTTATTGGCCCAATGATTTCCCTTTTTACACCTGGGGCAGCGGCCTGGGGCACGGTATGAGCTTGGTCTTATTTCTCTTTTGGGATTTTGCCTAGAATAGCCTGATTGATTATGATAATTTTGCCTGGAATATCCTGATTGATTATAATGTCTACGTTTAGCCTTTGTGAAATTTCAAGGGGAAGCACCTCTCATTGAGGCTGCAATCACATTTCCTGTGACAAAGGCGTCATTTATATCTTTACATAGTTGTATATATACGGAAAGATCCTTTTTAGTTCTCCATGGCCTGATGGCTGCTTGGCACCATTTATTAGCATTTTCATAAGCTAATTGAACAATTAATGGCATAGCTTGGTCAACATCTGCAAACACACTACCTGCAGTTCTCAAAAGTCAATCAGCAAAGTCAGCATACGGCTCATCAGGTCCTTGAATCACTTTTGACAAGCTACCTTATAGATCCCCAGGTCCTTGTACAGTTTTCCATGCCTCTAAGGCAGCTGTGTTTATCTGAGCATATACATCTGGGTCATAATCTGTTTGAGCCTGTAAGTCTGCGAATTGCCCTTCTCCTGTGAGCATGTCTATATCATAGTTTTCAAACCCTGCAGCCGTGTTTCTTTTAGCCGTTTCTATACAAAGTTCTTGGAATTGCGATCGCCAAACCAAGAATTGCCCCCCACTTAATGTTGCTTTACATAGACTTTTCCAGTCTGAGGGTGTTAAGCTAAAGGTGTTAAGGGACTCCAGCATACTCAACGTGAAAGGAGCTTGGGGCCCATAAGTCATTACTGCCTCTTTGAGATTTTTTATTGTTTTGAAATCTACTGACTGATGGACCCTCTATCCATTTTTCTTTTCAAATGCTGGCGGTTCCCAATGCATTTGTGAGTTGTCCTCGAGAGCGCATAAGCGATCAGAAAGACTTTTTATTTCTGTTTCTAGGGTATGCAAATGCCTAGTAATACCCTTCATATTTTCTGTAATGGATTCCACCCATGGGGGAGTAGAGGACGCAAGTGGTTCCTCTACCTGACGGTCCTTTTTCTCAGTCTTTTTTAGTTTCTTTTTCCTCATTTTCTCAGGATCACTTTTACTAGATTCCTCACCACTGCTAATTTCACTGACAGCAATATCCTGAGGCCCAGGTTCCAGTAAGAGCAAGTATCCTTCAGCTATCACCAATAACTCCCGAATAGCTTTAATAGCTTGGATTTTTGTCATTTTTGGGTCTCTTCTAATACTCTCTTTACTGGTCTTAGTTGGCCCAGTGGAAGCTACGCTTTTTTGATCACTTTCACTTTTTTCTATATACTCCTCACTGAGAACAGAGTCAGGTATATCAAGGAGTCTTTGCATAGCCTCTATCACTTGGGATTCAGTTATATTCGAACCCATCTTTAGAGACCTTTCAGTTCTTACCTGTCCGCTCCGAAGTTCCCCGTACGGGCCGCCACCTGTTGCCGCCTGAAGCGCTTGGAGCAACGGAGCCGCGGGAAGAAGTTCAGAGGCGAACTGGAAACAAACAGCTTTTTATTCTGATAACTTTTCTCTCTGGCTCTAACAACGACTAACACGCACCACACATACCACCAAAATGGCACTGACCCGATCAGCAATTTCGGCCAAGTCACTCGAGAACCCGGGACAAATCCCGTGAGACTACGGAAGGCGACAATGCCCAAATCTCCACGGCTCATAGTCAACCGCAATTCAAGTCAATCCCCAAACAGGGCTCCTGCAAAAATTGACTTATATTTCTGTAAATCACGCCATAGCTACTGTTAAATTTTGTATTCTATGTTGCATGAAGGAACTGGATTGTACTGTAGAATGTTGATTCTCTTTAGGAAATGGTACGAATGTCAGCTTTCAGAAGTGAGTCAAGCGACACAGCAATATTCCTTTCTATAGTCTTGATCCAAATGTGTCAGTATAAATGCACCAATAGAAAATGCAAAACGTGCTGTGTGTGTGGTAGGCATGAAGGTTTTTATTTTCTGAGGCAGACAACTATTGATTTTTTCTTTAAATGTGTATTGGGCTAATATTTTGTGATTATTTCATAATTGAAATGAAATAATTTACATATTAATTCATATAATTATTCTCTACAGATATTGTATAGATATTGATAAATACCACAAAAAATATGAAGAATTGTGCAACCTATAGTAGGTGTTCTGGGGTAAAAAGTAACTTCTCTGACAGATCTGATTTGAGTGAACATTAAATTTAAAATATCTATATGTATATGCTTACAGCAAAGTTTTGAGAGGCATTATGAAGGAAATTATAGATGTGGCATAATAATAATTAGGAGATTGGTACATAAGACAGTCACATGAGCTTTACAACTGTAAATTTACTGCTTTTTTTCATATATATGCCTATTGTCTTTGTTGCTACTATTTTTATTTCCTAACATCTTATGCAAAACAAAATTCTTTTTATGTCTTTTTTCCCATTTTCTCTGTGATTTACAATACACTTTTCAATAAATCATGGCATACTTTACATAAACACTAACTTAATTACAACAAAACAGGAACTTTGTTCTATTATTGCTCCATATTCATTCTCCTTTTGTTCAATTGTCACATAGATTTCATCCATTTATGTTATAAATATAAAAAACAATATTATAATTAAAATTAAGAGAAGAAAAGAGGGAAATTGTATGGAAATACACTCCATATTTACTATTCCATTCTTTTTCATGTCTTCTGGATTTGAGTTAATTGGTCACTCTGGCTAGCGGTTTATCAATTTTTCTGAAATTTAAAAGAATCAACACTATTTGTTTTTCTATTTTCTGATCTTTATTTAATATTTAAGCTTTTTATTTATGGTCTTCTGTTTGCTTTGTGTTTAATCTTATTTGTTTTGTATCTTTGCTTTACATGAAAAATTAGATGATTTGAAAGGATCCTTCTACCATGCACTTAGAGGTATAAAATTATTCTTTTGGACTGAATGTTTGCATCTAGTCAATTTTGCATGACTATATTGAAATACCTTAAGTAATTAATTTATAAAGAGAAAAGAGTTATTTTAGATCAGGATCTGAAAGTTCCACTATTACTTTGCTTTCAAGCTCTGGAAATGGCAGCACATTATGGCAGGAACATGTGGCAAAGACACTGCCTAAATTATAAGCCAGGAAGCAGAGGAAAACTGGAAGAGGAAGATTTCTTGCATCCCACTGAGGACCTTCCCCTTGTAACCTAAGGACCTCCTTGTATGTTTCACCAACTAAGGGTCTCGTCACCTCCTGATAGTGCCATGATGAATACCAAACCTTTCATATGTGGGCCTTTTGGGGACACTCATCCCAACTACAGCAGTTGTGTATATAGAAACTCATCTGTTGAAATCGAATTTCCAACAGGATAGTGTTTGGAGGTCAGGCTTCTAGGGGGGAATGAGTGGAACATCATGAGTGGGATTAATGTGGTAATGGGAAGAGGTCAGAAAATGTCTTTCTGTCCTGTGAGGATAAGAGAAAAAACTCAGTGACATGCAACCTGGAAGAAATCCTTGACCAGAGCCTGACCATGCTGTAGTCTGATATCCTTCTTCCAGTCTCTGGAACTGTGAGAAACACATCTATGTTGTATGTAAGCCATTCAGTGTATAGTGTATTGTCATTTTTTAAAGCTCTGCTGTACTATATCCCACAAATTCTAATATGTTGTTTTCTTTTCATTCAGTTTAAGACATTTTCTAATTTTCTTCATGAATTTCCATTTAATCCATGTTTTATTTCTAGGTGTTTGTTTACATTCTAAATATCTATGGTTTCCCAAATACCTCTCTATTGCTTACTTCTGTATAGTTCTATAGTGATCACTGCAGAGCCCTGCAATGAACAGTCAGCACATTCCATGGCTCTGGAGATGGCACCCACCAATGAAAACCTCCTTAGACACGCATGGGATCCCCTGGCCAATCAGGCGAGCCCCTTCCCCCTCCTTGCTTCTACCCCTATAAAAACTCAGTCTTTCCTCATTTCTGGGCTCTCAGTACAGATCCACTGTGTTGGTGAGGTCTGAGAGTCCGAGCTTAAGCCCGAATAAAGGCTCTTTGTTCTTGCATGCACTCCAGATTCCTTGGTGGTTTTGGGGGATCCATTCTCTGGGCACAACACAATCCACATATCCTGTCATGATTCTTAATAATTTCAATAGTTTCCATAGGGGGAAGTTTAAAATAAATTTACATAAATTTGAGAGTAAGAAAAATATATATAAATTCAATTCAACATTGAATTTGGAGTTCAAAATATTTCCATTTCTATCAGTCAGTATATATTTCAGTCTCTTCTATGAAAAAGTGCAGTATTGCTAACTGTCTAGGGATTTAAATGGCTCTCGTGACAGCTCTTAACAACCTAGTGTGCTATTTCAACTAGTGTTATTTCATTTGTGTGGATAGTCAGAGGTTTTAACAGGATATATGTGAGTCTTATGGTATTTCACACTGAAAGCATGTGCATAATAGAGTAGAAACCTCTTACAGTTCCTTTATAGCACTGAGATTATCAGGAGACAATATATTCTAGTAAAAATATTAGGGAAAATAATGGTAAAAACGTCTTCAAAATCTTACTATGAATGCAAGGATGAGTAAGAATTTATGATCTCAGGTTTTATATATATATAAATTGTGAAACTTTGAAGGAGTTATTTAATCGTTTTACTTATTATGCAAAACTGAGATAATAAAAATACATAGTCTGTATAGTAACTTTCAAGTTCAAATGAAGCAATAAATGTAGCACCTTACATATTACATGGCTAAATAATTTCAGACATTGTGTCCATTTTATAGTATATATGAAGATGTCTATTCCTTGTTTTACAGAATTTGTCATAGTTTTTTTTATTATTTTCATCAGTTTTCAATATATGGATAGTTATCAAAGTTCAACGTTTTCTAAAATGATATCCTATTTGTAACACAATTGATTCTTGCTTCTGAAAGCTTAAATTTTGCCATATAATATCTGTCAACAGGGTGAATTCTTTTGTAACTGTTTGCCTGATTCCTGTTATGTGACTAATAGGACATTTCCAGGAGACCGGAGATAGGTTCTCTATAACTGCCTCATTTTCTGATTCTTTGAGTAGATGGAATTCAGTCTTTGACATTTTTATATAACTGATTTTCTTAACAATAAACATTCTGAACTGTGTAAAATAAGATTTTTTTTTCTATCTCTCCTTTGCCTCTCATTTCCTTTCAGTTTCATTGATGAAACAAATAGTCTCCTGGTAGAAAAAGACAATAGACGGTAACAATATACTAGATGTGGTACTTGATGTAAGAATGTGGATGGAGAAAAATGAATAAGCATTCCAAGAAGGTGAGTCCATGCACTGAGGTGCAAATTCCCAGATTTCTAGTTTGCAAAATGTGTGCATTTCTAAAGAGAAGGCAGTAATGGGGAGCAACTCCCTTAATTTCTTACTTTACCAATCTCATTCTGCTGCTCTGAGGATAGCATATGTTTTATTTTTGTTGGAATATGAAATGATATTCAAATCAATCTTAAAGTAGCATTTTCAACTTCAAATTTATGTAGAAAAATTGAGGTTTTATGCCCGTATTTTAGCACATGTGTCAGAATTTTGGGATATGATTCCAATCTATATATTTGTCCATGTAAAGTATAGAATTAGTCAAGTTATGGCAAACAGAGGTAGAAGAGATATTCACAAAACACAAATTTTGTTTTAGGTACTGATATGAATTCTTTATTCAAAATAATTCATAAATCATTATCTTCTAAGGAAACTATTATTATTTCAAATCTTAATATAAGGAGGCTAAAGAGATTGGTTGGAATTATATATATATATGTATATATATATACATATATATATATATAGTGATAGAAAAAAAGCAGAGGTATATATATATGTATATATAGGGCCAGCTTCAAACAAATGTAAATTTTTAACTGAAAATTCTACCTATATTTCCTCTGAGGGAGAAAAGGAAAAACTTAGATTTAGCATAAATATATCTTGACATAGGTTCAATGTAGCCAACCTACATAATAAATTGGGTCCTTGACAATTCTATCAGATTATATGATCAAAAGACGATAGTTTATTAAGCTCTGATGTATGGAGATTAAGGTGGGGATATATCTTACAAAATGATCTTCCTTTTTGACATGTTAGACAAGTCTCTTCAAGATGATTTTTTCATCACTCCTCCGCAAGTGACTAAGTAAATGAGCAAACTTATGGATGTACAAAGTAAGCCCCATTTTTCATTGTAATTCCATACCTATCTCTGGAAATTTGTATTATTTAGAGGAATAAGGATACACTTCATTGTTATAGTGAGAAAATGTCAAGGAAGCAAATGATTGACCTTAAAGAGGCAAATTTAAATAAGACCCCAGGAGGACTGAGTCCTTAATAAGGGTGGTTCTTTTGAAACTTCCTGTCCTGATTTTGGCCAATGGCCAATTGTCACCAATCTAGGGCTAGATGTATCCCACCAAACTGAACAGAGCATTTCATAGGGACACAAAAGCAAGATTAAGAGAAAGGTCCTTAAACCTAAGTGTAAAGTCATGACCTGAGGCAGTTTGTCAGAGCAGATTTTCAAAGAGACCTGAATTTTTCCTCTGAGGCTCCAACTCAGAAGTCACTGCTTTGGAATCCCAAATACTGCATAGAAAAAAAAATATGTAAATATTGTGTATTGGTTCTTCACCTTCTCACTGTTCTGATATATTTATGATGATTTTCTTTTTAATATGTGATTTTTTTCACTTATGAAAGTTTGGATTGAAATGAGCTAGTAAACCTTTTCTCGAAACCGAAATCCTTCATTCAATCACTTTATTATCTTGTGACAAAATTACTGTTTAACTGTACTTTTGTTGAGAATTTTTAGGATATACTTCCATTTTCTCTGAACTCTCTTATTTTTGTTTATAAGTCACTCTCATTTGCATTTTTCTCCCGTGAAATTAGTATGTGTTTTTATTTTCATTTGCCTACTCCTCATATTTTGCCTTTATTTTTTTCCCTGTTAGTTTTACTGCAATGTGTACAAGTTATTTTCTTCATTTGATTATTTTCTTTGGTGTTCATAATGGATTTTGAGTCTCTTGCTTGATACCTTTGGTTGATGTTAAGAAATTCTTAGTAAATTAGCTCTTCAAATACTCTCTGTGGGTTACTTATTGAACACATTAGCAAAGCAGCCAGATATCCAATACATCAATCCACTTATAGTGTGCATCTTAAATATGTCATCTTTCCAATCTTTCATTGTTTCTGTTTTTCTCATGTTTTAGTGTAATTTTTATTTGATGTGCGATATGGTTTATTAATTCAACTTAGAGGTGTCTAATGTGAAGGCAAACATGTTTATTGACTTCTTAAATTCAGTTCCCCAAATTCCAGCAGTAGAAGTCTTTTCACTTCCTATTTCTCTGCCAAATATTTCTTTTTGACTGTTAACACATTGCCTATATTAACAGTGGCTATTTGAGTCTGTGTCTGACAGTTACATTATCTGTCTCCTTTGGATGTTTTTATTTTCTGTATGTCCTTATGGCTTTCAGCCAGTACTATCTCCATATTTTCTTTCTATGTTTTTATGTAAAAAAAAGTAGGTAGGTTGGGACATTGAATTATATATTATCTCCTCCCTCTGTAGAAAATATACTTTTACGTCTAATATGCATCGAGGCTAGGGGCATTCACAATTCTTGTGGGTTACTTATTAAACACAATAGCAAAGCAGCCAGGTATCCAATACATTTCAAAATCAGTCTTAATGTGAAATTAGACTATTCCAGTAGGTTTGGTCATTAATTTCTCTGCTTTCCTGCTTGCTGCAATGTCTTAATGTCTTATAGCTAATGTGTATGAGCAATACTAAAAACACCTATACATTATATAAAGGGCTATATTCTTTCACTGAGTTTTGTAATAACTTACCCTACATTGTCTATTGAGAAAAATATTTTAGTTTTATAAAAATATAGATACCGTCTTTGAATTTTAGGTAATAAAAAGAGGATATTATATTTTCCTTCTGCTCACATTAACAATCCCTGTCAGAAAATCTCAAGTATAGTGTTTCTTTCTTTTAGAAAGTGTAGAATATGGAAACCAAATTGTTGTGTGCATGCTCACATGTACATTCACATAGAAATACAGCCAATTTGCTAATTTATTATCAAAAAATAAAATATTTCAAGTTGAATATTTCAACATATATGAAACCAAATTCCATCTAATGTAATTAATAATATTAATGGATTTTTTTAGATTCACAAAATAGTTTGCCTGGCCAAAGAAAAATACACACAAAAACAAAAATGCAGAGCGGGCTGGGCACAGTGGTGCTGGTGCATGCCTGTAATCCCATCATCTCAGGAGGCTGAGGAAGGAGGATGGCGAGTTCAAAGCCAGCATCACCAAAATTGAGGCGCTAAGCAACTCAGTGAGGCCTGTCTCTAAAAAAAAAAAAAACAAATAGGGCTGGGAATGTGGCTCAGTGGTTGGGTGACCCTGAATTCAATCCTCAATAACCCCATGCCCCCCCCCCCACACACAAAAAGATTGGTTCCCATTCTAAACAATTCTTTAAGAAAAAAGGAGTCATAAGTCATCTAAATTCTAGGATGTGAAATGTCACCAAAGAAGCCAATGCTCCTGAAACTAAAGGAAATACAGTGCTATTTTCGACTAGATGTGTCTTCATACAGGAATAGGTATTCCATTTGGTCATTGTAAGATGACAGCCACAAATCAATCCTCGCAATATTTTCATGGAAGCAGCTATTCTTTACAGTGTTAATCAGTTTAGGGGATTTTGACCAGTGTGTTCCCTGAGTTTGCAGCAGGTTTTCTAAATGACTCTCTTATTCACCAAAGAACCTTCAAATCTCACTCACTCTCCATTTTTAGAGGAAGGCAGCTTCTCCATGTTTTTGACCAAGTCAGAGTGTCAATAACCTTTCCTTTTCATGGAAAGAAAATTAAACATAGAATTTTTTCCTTTAAAATACCTTAAAGATAAGAAAATAATTGTGTCCAGAAGAAAAAAAAAACACCCTTTGATTTAGTCTGGGATATTATTTAATTTGATTAATACATTTATCTCAACCAAAATGCTTCCATTTTAGGTAGCCAAAAGCATGGGTATGAATACATTATATAAAGGGCTATATTCTTTCACTGAGTTTTGTAATAACTTACCCTACATTGTCTATTGAGAAAAATATTTTAGTTTTATAAAAATATAGATACCGTCTTTGAATTTTAGGTAATAAAAAGAGGATATTATATTTTCCTTCTGCTCACATTAACAATCCCTGTCAGAAATACTTGAATATTTATTGAATAAGATGGACTCTGATCATAATAAAAGAAATTTTATGCAAAATACAACTTTTCTATGATTATCAAATGTGTGAATCTACCATTTAGGCAGTTGAACCTGATATTGCAAAACTGCAATTGCATTTATCATTGACCACTTGGTACAGACAACTTGTTTCTCACATTTGCTGATTAACAAAGATTTGGGGGATGCCAATATCAATTACCTGCTTCAGAGCCTTTTCATTTCACGTTCTCTTTGGATGCACAGCTTCTCCTCCAATATTCATACCACTTGTTTCTTCACCCTCCTCTAATCCCTTCTCCAAGGTGACCTTTTCCAAATGGCTTGAAAATAGACTTTAATTTGTAAAAATCTACTTGCTGGTTAAGAAGTATTGTCTTTACTCTGAAAACCTTTACTTTTGTGCCAAACGAGTGTGCTCTACCCCAAACTGCCAAATCACTTCCTGTACATATGACACACCCCCTCTATTCCCCCAAATACCATTGCTTTCTACTTCATGGATAAAGCGGGACATCTCTGTATTAAGCTTTGAAAAACTGTAGGAAACACAGCCACATTGCACATTTTTCACTTCAAGGGACTAAAATTGAGCCATTGTTCTTAGAATATCACTTTGTGCTATTTTTGTCTTCCATGTGTCTTGCTTTGTGATATCCCCGTGAATTAGAACAAATAAGAAGGGCTCAGAGTTGCAAAACTAAATGGATATATTCTCACCAGTCTTCTTACTGCACCCAAAATAAACCTTGTATAGGTCAGATAGAGAAAGAAGAAAAGAAAGTTGAAATGTTATTTTTTAAATTTCTTTTATACAGTTGCGTCACTTCCAAAAGATCTGCTTGCTAATTCAGAGAAACATATTTAAAAATAGTTTATAAGATACCAACATATACCCAACAAAGTATTCAATCCTAAAGGAAGGCTTAATATATGCTCAAAAATCCTTTATTTAATAATCTCTAAAAATTTATATCAATAATTGAAGAATCACATTTAACATTAATATTCATTAATCTAAAATTGAATAGTAATATTCTCATAACATCTCAAAGTGCATTTTAAAGTATATGTTGTGCAGTAATTTGCAAACTATAATAGTTAATAGTTATAGTTAAGTAATTTTTAATAGTTAATAATAGTTAATAAATTATAATAGTTAATAGTTAATAATATTAGCTAATAGTTAATAATATGGTAATAATAAGTTATAGTAATAATAATAGTTAAGTAATTTTTAAACAAATTTGAGTAAAAATAAGTAATAGTAAAGATTTCATGGACACAAACATAGTATTTTGCCATTAAAATATGCTTGATCATTCTCAGAAATATAGCATTCTCAGAAGACTGACATTTAAAGATGTGGATATGTAGAAAAGAATTCCTTAAAAGTTTGCTCCATTAAAGTAAACTTGAGCTATATTATCAGGATTCAAAAAGAAAAAGAAAAAGGCAATCATAGACAAATAAGCTTATTGTATATTACACAGAGTATTTTTTTTCTATGACTTATTCTCAATATTTTATAGGACTTCCAAGGAAAGTCTTTTGGATCAGGTGGAAAGAGGTGATGTCTCATTCCCTGATTGCAGTTAAGATAGTAATTGATACTAGTACATATTCACTATGCACATCTTATCTTCTGGAAATGGGTGGAAGGTAGCCAAAAGGTACCAGCTTGGAAATAAATTATATCTCATTTCTAAGACCAAAAGGAGCCAGTATACTGCAACTCTGCAGATATTTATGTTTGCATCAGCAATTGTGCAAAACCCTTTCACCTGAAATATAGAAACTGTCAATAAGTGCCACTAAAAAAAAAAAAATCAGAGACAAATCACAAGTGCTTTCCTTCTGCCTAGACTTGCCAGACATAAAGAGTTTCTAGCACATGAGTAGTACCATTTCTCTCAGAAGTGGGGAAATTGTCTCTAACTTCTCTTCTGCCATACATGATTCCCTATAATCTCAAAATAATCTATGGAATTAAACAATGTCAGTCACATAGTCTGGATCTGTCATTAATATTAGTCTTTGGTTATTAAGCGCATCAACGTGTGTTCCTTAATTTTTTTTTTTTGCATAGCATAGCATTACATAGACATCACACATTTTATTTTTCTATTCACCAATGGATAAATAATTTATTCAACATTATCTTAAACAAAAGTTTATATTAAAATATGTATGCCTACATTTCAGCATATTGCTTTATCAGTATTAGTTCTTGCTGTTACGTCATTCTACATAGTTTATATCCACATTTTACTTAACTTCTTGTGTTGGCTTTATCTCACTGTGACCAAAATACCCAACGATGCCAACTTAGTGAAGGAAAGTTCATCTTGGGTTCATGGTTTCAGAGCTTCAGAGAATAGTCTGCCGACTCCATTGTTCCGGGCCCAAAGTGAGGCACAAATCATGGCACAAATGGGCATGGTGGAAGTACAATTCTCAGCTGATGGTGGCCAGGAAGCAGAGAGAAAGGAAGGGTGGAGTCAGAGAGACAAGATATAACCTCCCTAGTGACCCACCACCTTCAGCCATGTCCCACCTGCTTACAGGTACCACCCAGCATAGCAGTCCTTTCAAAGTATTAGTCCGTTAATTAGGTTACAGATATCACAGTCCAATCATTTCTCCTCTAAATATTCCTGCATTAGCTCAAAAGCTTTTGGAAGACACCTCATATCCAGACTACCATACTCCTGCAGTGATGAGGACCAACAGCAAGAACTAACACTGATAAAGCACGGATATGACACTCTGATAGCACTAGTGAAATTTAGATGACCATCCTTGTTCATGATACCAAGAGAAGAGTAAGATCTTTTTTTCTGAGATGTATATACCTGCTCAGGAATATAATACCTAGGTCACAGAACATGGCAGTACTTCAGTTGCCTGAGTATTAACTGTATTAATTAATTAATTAAATGTACAACTGAATAGCCGAGTTTTAGTTGGACATTTCTCCAGTTTTCTATTTTAAAGACTTGCATTCACACCAATAACTAAATTTTAAAAGACAGATGATATCATAGTTGCCATCTTATCCCCAACCCTACCAATATTTAACTTTACTCAGCTTTATATTGTTTGCCAAATTAGAATGAAATATAAATTTGTATTAATAACCTTTCAATATTTTTGATGATTTCAGTAGTTACAGTATAATTCCCTGATAGTTCCTGTCTTAAAACTTTGTCTGTACTACCTTTCAATAACCAAAACTTTACTTTGATGTAATCATATTAATTCACATATATTACAATTTTTCTTTAGAGCATTGCTTCAAATATATTATCTAATTCCTAGGCTATAAATATACTTTTCTACATTTCTTCCTACTAGCTTTGAATATTAATTTAATGATTTTATGTAGAGATAAATGTTTATTTCACCTTGTTTTCTAAAAGCTTTTCTCAATTCACTGTAAGGCCACCTTTGTCACACACACCCCCACACACCCACACACACACACACACACACACACACACACACAATGGTATATATATTTTACCTTAATAACTAATAATGCAAATCATCTCTAGTTACATGTAACTACATATATTGGTGATTTTTTAAATTTGTTAATCTTATTGTGAAAGCCACCAGAAACTAGAAAAAAAGAAGATAAGCAAATAACAACCAAATAAGTACAAAATTTAAAGTAAAAACTTTTGTTTAATACAGGCAATGTCAGTCTATAATTTAAAAAGATGTTTGACAATTCTCTTAAAAAGGATGATTTAAAAACAGCATTTTAACTTTCACAATTAAGATAAACTCTAATGAATATAAGAAAGTCAGGCATATAATAAAAAGCCAACAGCTTTCCTAGAAAACAACTTCTAAGTTTAAACTTAAAAGAAAAAGGGGGAAAAAAAAGAGGTCAGGTCCTGAGCCTAATAGATAAGAGAGAGGGGTGGGGTTTTCCCCCTTTATTAAATAGAAAATGAATGAAATAGCTTAAGCATCAAAGTGACATGGTATTTGTTTGTATATGTGTAAATGTTTGTGTTATTTTTGTCAGAAAAAAATATTTCTTTTCTATGAGAAACATGGCATATAAAATAGAGATGGGAAGAAGTAGGACTCTACCATAAAAAACAAAGAAGGTAATGATCAAAGTTGGTCTAGGAGGCCAGGCGCGGTGGCGCACGCCTGTAATCCCAGCACTTGGGAGGCTGAGGCAGGAGGATCGTGAGTTCAAAGCCAGCCTCAGCCATGGCGAGGCACTTAGCAACTCAGTGAGACCCTGTCTCTAACAAAATACAAAAAAAAGGGCTGGGGGTGTAGCCCAGTGGTCGAGTGCCCCTAAGTTCAATCTCCGGTACCAAAAAAAAAAAAAAAAAAAAAAAAAAAGTTGGTCTAGGATAAAACTTTGGCATTAAGGATTAAGTTGTGTAGAGATGAATAGGATTTGTTTTTATGTTAAAATGAAGGAACCAATACAATATTAGATACATTTTATTGATAAAGAAGTAATCAAGTAAGATTCTAAGATTTCCAGCTGGATTAACTGGGTAGATGATGGAGATATTATTATTCTGGAGAAAGGAGAATGTACTGGTGAGATGAGTCAGAAAAAGCAGCTTCATTTTTGACATATTAAAATGAAGTAGTTGAGGGGCTGGGGCTATGGCTCAGTGGTAAAACACTCATCTCACATGTGTGAGGCCCTGGGTTCTATTCTCAGCACCACATAAATAAAATAGAGGTATTGTGCCCACC
>CM046665.1:140288907-140357838 GCA_025594165.1 Tamias sibiricus | reverse complement strand
GCCTTTGGTTTTTGGGAATTGGCTTATTTTGCTTAGCACGATACTCTCCAGCTCTATCCATTTACCTGCAAATACCATAATTTCATTCTTCTTTAAGGCTGAGTAATATTCCATTATACATATATACCATATTTTCTTTATTCATTCATCTGTTGCAGGGCACCTAGGCTGGTTCCATAGTTTAGCTATTGTGAATTGATGTGGCTGTGTCACTGTAATATGCTGATTTTAAGTCTTTTGGGTATAAACCGAAGAGTGGGATAACTGGGTCAAATGATGATTCCATTTCAAGTTTTCTGAGGAATCGCCATACTGCTTTCCATAATGGTTGCACCAATTTGCATTCCCACCAGCAATGTAGGACTGTACCTTTTTCTCCACATCCTTGCCAACATTTACTGTTGCTTTTTGTCTTGATAATTTTTGAATGGGGTCCATGTACTTTTTAGACTGCATTATCTCTTCCTTCTCCTCTGGAATGATGTGGAATGATGATCCAGTTTGTCTGTGGGTCCAGATATTGGTGGGCAATGGCTATGCCACCTACAGTCCTTTGATACTAATCAGTACAGAAAAAAAAAATCAAGTTCTTAACAATCCACTTTGGAGAAAAAAGGAAATGTTTATGCAGTGATGGATAACACCTTATTTTTTCATCCCATAGTTTTAATTTATGGATTTGTGAACTTTTGTTCATTTAATAAAATAAGTGAGGAATGATTGAGCTATAACTTTGGCATTTATTCTTTATAAAGATGTTAAATCACAGATTGAATATTTTGTTACTGTGCATCTCTAAGACAGATATCTTTCAATGTCCACAAGTGTGCAAAGCATTTTCACCCTTGGCTGGAAAAATGACACCAAGATCAATGCATTTGGAAGAATTATTTTGTTTAATCATAGCAAGAGAAAAATCTGCATAAGTACTATTAACTCTTTTAATGTGTCTGACATAGTTAGTGTTCTTCTATAGACCAACAAACATCAGTAAGGGAATGGAATTCTGAAGGATCCCTAATTAGGAAGGGCTGTTGCAGCTAGCTGGAAGCCATAAGTTCCACCTGATATGTATGTGACGCACCTGTAGGCACCCGCAAAGCTGAAGGTATATAAACCGGGTGAAAGCGGTCCGAGTTAGGAGAACGGAGAATTCAGTCAGTCGGGCAGTCACTCGGTCGGACAGAAGAATCAGAGCGGCCAGAACGTAGGCAGAGTGGTTACAGAAGAGAAACCAGATAGAAGAAGTAATGACTGGTCAGAGTTAGGCCGAGGCTCCCAAGGAAGACAGAAGACAGAAGACAGAAGGAAGAAAGAAGAGAGAGAGAAAAAGAAGCTCTAATCTTTCTCTAAGCTAAGCTCTATCTTTCTTTCTCTCTAAGAAGCTCTATCTTTCTTTCTCTCTAAAGACTCTAAGCTAAGAAGACAAGAAGAAAAGCTCGCTTTAATCTTTCTCTCTAAAAATCTTTCTTTCCCTCTCTAAGCTCTAAGAAAGTAGAAGTAAAAGTAGTAAAAGCTTTACTCTGCCTCCGAGATTTCTTCCCGGGTTACGGTACCAGGCAGCTTACAGAATTCCCTTAATGTCAAATCTAGGAGCTTTTCTAATCATAATGATTGCACCTTTTATTCTCCATGTATTTCAACACTCATTGCCTTTGTATTTTCATAATTTAAATTATTTCATAAATATTCTATTTTCATCTGTCTAATGAACCCATTGTTGGGTGGGAAAGGTTGCAGTAGCTGCCCAGGGGGCAATGTGGAGTGCAGGAAGGGAGCTCAGACCCCTTGCAAGCAAATCTAACTTCATATCCCAGTTCTTCTTCTACTGGTCTTCTGGTCTTGAACTCATGATCTAACTTGAGCCTCAGTTTCCTCAGTTGTAAAACAGAGAGGGTATCTGTTTTGGGGTCATTCTGTGATCAGAACTGATAACAGTGTTCACATTGGCAGCATATATCCGAACATCGGAATGATACAGAGATTAGCCTGGCCCTTGTACAAAGATGACATGCATATTTATGAAGCACTCCACATTGAAAAAAATAATAAGTAACAGCTAACATCTGTGTGCAAGCACATAACTTACTCTTAATTATCAAAGTAAAACTGTGAAGATAGTAATGTTACTATCCCCACTTTACAGTGGAGGAAGCTAAAACCCAGATAATTATTTTTTCTTTTTAAAAATCTGTTCTCTTTAGATATCCATGACAGTAGAGTATATTTTTGATGATTATACATACATGGAATGTAACTTATTCTAATTAAGATCCCAGTGTTGCAGCTACTGAACAGTCTTTCACCAAGGGGACAAATAAAGATTTTTTTAAATATTTATTTATTTGCTTTAGTTGTACACAATGCATTTATTTGTACGTGGTGCTGAGGATCGAACCTGGGCCACGCACATGCTAGGCGAGCACTCTACCACTGAGCCACAACCCCAGCCCCTGACAACTAAAGATTATTAAAGAAGAACAACCACAACTCTTTTCCAGATAGTCAATTGGAATGCAACAAATTTTAGTTTCATTCAACAATAATAAATGAGTTCTATGTGCTTGGTGCATGGGTGTTGTAGGTCTAGGGTTGCCCTTCAAATGTCTCAAGGCAATGAGACTGTAATCTCCCTGGGAGATTATCCAGTGTTCATCGATGAGAAGGTTCCAGGTAGCACATTGAGGACCAGTGAATAGACGTGCTTTTAGTAGAACACTGAGCTGTGATTATAATGTAAGCTGTGGATTTCAATGACAAACAGACTCATTTCACTATTAGAGAAAACATATGGATTCCATAAGTCACTCATCCCTGCTTTGCTTGGCCTCCTGATATTCCTCCCATAGGAAACCCTTCATATCCAGACACACCCAGATGAGTCTCTGAATTGCCGGTGGGAGTGGAGCCACCCAACAGCACTATGAGAACGTCTGTCAGCACGGGCCAATGGCTGTCTTTACAGCGATTAATTGTGGCACATGGGATATGCTGTCTGAGCTAACCAACGTATACAAATGTATTCCTCTATGGTTAAATGTACTCACTTTGATCTATGTAACTGGCAAGTAAATGATAGATAATTTAATTCTATAACTGAGACCAGAGAAAAGTTCAATTTTCGGATGTGAGTCACTGGGACTGGAGATCTTATGAAGTACTGAACTTTAGAGTGAACCGGGATCCTGGGGACAGAATGGAAAGATCACAACAGGCACAAGGAAACTCTGCGGGGAGCGGGGAGCATCTAGTGGTATCTTCTTATGAAGATAAGACCTAGATAAACCATTTGAAGACTTACCAAAAAATAATACCTGTGTATGGGGGTCTGAATGTGTGCACAGAATGTATATGACTTTGTATAGAAGAACATCCAACATTAGGCATGTGTAAGAGCAAAGAAAATCTAACTCCACTGTAAAAGTTTTAAGAATTTAGAATCAAGAAACAGTTTTAAAAGATCAGCAAATGCCAGTGAAATGATAAGAAATAGGAATTACCCACCCCCTTTCAAAATATCTGAACTCTTATGAAAAATCTAGGCTATATATAAATTTCAAAATGAAGCTACATGGGAGGAGATGGAATAGAACATGAATTCAGACCTTTAATTCAACATGTGGCCTTCAAAACCAGGAAAGCATAAGTTCCAACCACTAAAGAATATCACAGTATGAAATTCTGGTGTTTGTCTCATTTTTTAAAAAATATTTATTTATTTCAGTTGTACACAATGCCTTTATTTATTTTTATGTGGTGCTGAGGATCGAACCTGGGCCGCGCACATGCTAGGCGTGCGCTCTACCGCTGAGCCACAATCCCAGCCCTGTTCGTCTCATTTTTTAAAAGTGTTATCTTATCATTAAATATTATTACAGCATAATATTAGAAACAGCACAAAAGGCAAACATGGCGTTCAGATTTCTAATAAAACACACCTCCCCCAGGATTACAATTTTTGTTTTATTCAGATGTATTATTTGTACATCTTGATGGGGTATATTATGGTAATCATGTACACAATGTGTGGCGATCAAATCAGGTAATAAGCATTTACATCTCTTCAAACATTACTCATTTTTATGTGTTGAAATTTTCAGACTCTTCCAGTCATTGGAAATATGTGGATTGTTTCGGCGAGTATGTAGCAGAGTGTGTTGTGGCAGAATCAGAATTGATTCATCCTCTCTGTTTCTATGCCCCTACTGAGTTTCTTTCTATTCCCACTGTCCCCTGACATTTGCAGACTCTAGTGAAAACTATTTCCATTTACAGTGGATCTTCTAGGAGATACACTTATGAATTTCCACAAATGTGTGAGAATATATACTTGTCTTTCTGTGACTGCCATGTTCACTTAACATGGCCTCCAATTCTAAATATGTTGATGTGAATTATAGGATTTCATTATTTTTTATGGCTGAATAATATTCCATCTTGTATACAGAACACATTTTGGTAAACATGGGAAAACAGCTATCTTATTCACATAATGATTATATCATAGTAGTTGTAGGAGTATTAGATCCTACAGTAGTTCTATTTTTAGATTTGGAGCAATTTCCATACTGTCTTCCATAATGGTTCTACTAGTTTCATTTCCACTGATAGTGTATAAGTCCCTTTGCTCTGCATCCTTGCCCACATTTTGTTTGTTTGTTTGTTTGGTCTATTTGAAGATAACTGTTCTAACAGGGTGAGATGGTATCTCATTATTCTGTTTTTGATTTCCATTTCCAGCATTATTTCCTATCCTTGTTGGACATTTCTAGATCTTCTTTTAAGAAGCGTCTCTTTAGTTCTTCAGTGCATTTAAAAATTCTTTTGTATTTGTTTCAATTAGTTATACATGACAGTAGAAGCATTTTTGCACTGTGATATATCATACATAGATGGGATATTATTTCTCATTTTTGTAAGTGTACATGTTGCAGAATCATGTTGGTGATGCAGTCACATATATACATACAGTAAGAATGTCTGTTTCATTCCACTATCTTTCCCATCCCCACCTCATCTCCCTCCCTTCCCTTCACTTCCCTCCACCTAATCTAAGGTAATGCTATTTTTCCCTGGTGTCGCCCGCCTTATTGAGAATTAGCATCCACATGGAAGACACAGAGACAAACCCACATAAATACAGTTATCTCATACTAGACAAGGGTGCCAAAAACATTCACTGTAGAGAAGATAGACTATTCAACAAATGGTGCTGGCAAAACTGGAAATCCACATGTAGCAAAATGAAATTAAACCTCTCTCTCTCACCCTGCACAAAAATCAACTCAAAGTGGATCAAAGACTTAGGCACTAGAACAGAGACCCAGCGCCTAGTAGAAGAAAACATAGGCCCAAATCTGCACCACATCGGCCTAGGATCTGACTTCCTTAACAAGACTCCTAAAGAACAAGAAGTAAAATCAAGAATCAAAAAATGGAATGGCCGGGCACGGTGCTGCACGCCTGTAATCCCAGCACTTTGGGAGGCTGAGGCAGGAGGATCGCAAGTTCAAAGCCAGCCTCAGCAATGGAAGAGGCACTTAGCAACTCAGTGAGACCCTGTCTCTAATAAAATACAACAAAAGGGCTGGGGATGTGACCCAGTGGTCGAGTGCCCCTGAGTTCAATCCCCAGTACCACAAAAAAAAAAAAAAAAAAAAAAAAAAAAGGATGGATTCCAATTAAAAAGCTTCTTTTCAGCAAAGAAAACAATTAATAATGTGAGGAGAAAGCCTATAGATTGGAAGAAAATCTTTACCTCATGCACCTGTGATAAAGCATTAATCTCTAGGATATACAAAGAACTCAAAAAAACTGAACACCAAACAACAACAAAAAAATAACCCAATCAATAAAAAGAACTAAGGAACTGAACAGACGCTTCACAGAAGAAATACACCAAATATATGAAAAAGTGTTCAACATCTCTAGTGATGAGTGAAATGCAAATCAAAACTACTCTAAGATTTCATCTCACTCCTGTCAGAATGGCAATCATCAAGAATACAGACAACAAACAATGTTGGTGAGGATGGGGGAAAGGTACCATCTTCAGGCCATTTTTAAGTTGGAGGATCTTTACGGTGTTCATCTCTTTGAGCTGCTTGTCTGGATGTCGGTCCATTGTAAGAATCACTTGCAAACTTCCTCTTGCATCCTGTAGGTTCTCTTAAGGCTTGAACGTGTCCTTTGCAAAACAGAAGCCTCTTAGTCACATAATCCCATCTGTCAATTTGGTTGCATCTGCCTTTGAGGCCCAATCTAAGAAATCGTGATCTATACCACGGTCTTGAAGTGCTTCCCCTGTGTTTTCTTCTAGTAACTTCCTAGTTTCAGGTGCTACATTTAGGCCTCTGATCCATTTCGAGCTGATTTTTGCATATGGTAGAGGAAGCCATCTAGTTTCATCCTGACACAGGTCTAGTTGTGCTGGCACCATTGATGGAAGAGGCTATCTTCAGCACACTGTATGTTTCCGACGCTTCAGTGAAAAGTCAGCGGCTGTATGAGCATGGGTGAGTTTCTAGGTTCCCCACTCTGTTCCATGGGCCTCTGTGTCTGTGGTGATGGCAATACCAGCTATCCCCAATCCTGTAAATCCTGTAAAGTCAGGTCTGTGATGCCTCCCGATTATTCCCCCTCAGGATCACTTCGGTTATTAAGGGTCTTTTGTGGTCCCATGCGTTTTTGGAGTGCTACCAGGGCAGTGTCTCCTGAAACACACGCCCAGCTCCAGAGAATAAACATATTGCCTGCGATTCCCCCGCTGGCCACCAAGGGCAGCAGCGGCGCACAGCCCCAGGCCCATCCCGCCCTGCCCCTCCCCCCGCACAGGGCATTTGCAGGACACACTCTTCTGGTTTCCGACTGGGGAGAGTCAAGCCCAGCCACTGCGTTTTGTGGCAGAAGGAGATGAGGCTTCAGGTGGAAGAGTGCGGGCAGGGGCGGGCAGGGAGGCCCAGGCCCCGCCCCACCTGGAGGCCTCAGTTTTCCCATAGGGAAGCAGAACCCTGGCCTTGGTCTACCTAGTGGCACAGGATCCCATTTGGTGGCCTCTAGAGTTGTCCACAAGCCCACTCCAAGGCACAGCTCTTTCGGTCCAAGGGACGGGCAACTTGTCCCGGCTAGAACTCTTGTTGGGGTGACTGGGGAAAGAGGACACCTGCTCCCACCTGGAGCGGCTGGGCTGGAAGGAGGAGGGTCTGGCACTTGCTTGGGAGCCTCTTTTCCACTAGTAGGGGAGGCCACCTGGGGGAGAAGTCTGCAGGGAGGACAAAGGGCAGCGATGGAGAGTTAGTCACCTGGATTCAGCCATGCCTGAAACCCAACATTTCAATCAAGTTCCTCGTTCCCCTTTGAAATGCAAGCCTCAAATTCTGCCAAGAAAACACCAAGAGATTCTCTCCGGGCCTCTGCTTGCCTGTCTGTCAAACAGGAAGAGGTTCACAATACTGGCTCAAGTCCTGACCTCAGTGGGTCCAGTCACTATGCCTGGAAGAATCTTGACCCAGTGTTTGTTTATTTTTGTGGCATGTGGGATGGAACGCAGGGCCCAGGACCTATTGAGCAAGGCTGTGTCACCATGATTCTGAGGGTCCTCTGGGAACGGCTGCTCAGCTCCTTGCAGCAGCTGCGTTCCCTTTCAGAGTTCAGCCCAGCTGTTGAATCATTCACTCCAGACGTCAGTGGCAGAGTTTGCCTAGTGTGTGTGAGGTCCCAAGTTCCAGCCTCAGTGAGACCCATTCCCCCAAAAAATATCAATGCTGAATGCCTACTGTATACGAGGCCCTGTCCTGCACAGGTCAGCTCTGCCTTGTCATGGGTGCTCGTGTTGGGCAGAAGAAGGCGAACGCTAGTAAGAGGGACAAATGGGAATGCAAAGAACAGGGTGAGGGAGGTTTTCCTGGAGGAGGCCACGCTGGGCCAGGGCAATGAGGAGGAACAAGTGCAAAGGCCCTGAGGCAGCACACAGCCTCCTAGTGTGGGGGAGGGGAGAGGGAGAGGTCCTAGCCCATGGCACCCAGGGTCCAACAGGCCAGAGTTTCATTCTGAGCATGGGGTGGTCTTGGAACAGGGAACTTGGGATGTGACTTTTGAGTTGTTCAGAGAAGCTTCCAGTTAGGGTGGATCTGGGGGCGGCTGACTGATTCACCCTAGCTGGCCTCAGTGCACAATGGACACCAGGAGGTGGCCCGTCCAGAGTCCCCACCCCTCTTCTCAACTCTTTCTTATTGTCTTAAATCCTAGCCGTCCTAGTGGGTGTGATGGTTTTGTGTGACCTTTGGTTAGGGTAAAGTTTAGGGTTCGGGTTAGGGGTTAGTGTTAGGATTAGGGATTAGGCTTAGGGGTTAGGGTTAGAATTTAGGGGTTAGGGTTCGGGTTAGAGTTTGGGCTTAGGGTTAGGGTTGGAGCAGGTCTCAGTGTTCTGGTATGCACAATAGACACCAGGATATGGGTTAGGGTTAGGGTTAGGTTTAGGGGTTAGGGTTCGGTATAGGGTTAGGGATAGATGTTACTGTTAGGTTTAGGTGTTAGGGTTAGTGTTAGGGCTAGGGATTAAGGTTTGGGTTAGGGTTAGGGTTAGGGTTAGTGTTAGGGTTAGGGTTAGGGTTAGGTGTTACTGTTAGGTTTCAGTGTTAGGGTTAGTGTTAGGGTTAGGGATTAAGGTTTGGGTTAGGGTTAGGGTTAGTGTTAGTGTTAGGGTTAGGGTTAGGGTTAGGGATTAAGGTTTGGGTTAGGGTTAGGGTTAGGTTAGGGTTGTCTGATATGTACATGGGCATCAGGAGGCTGCCTGTCCCTTGTCCCCACCCCTCTTTTCCCTTGCCTATCTCTATCTTTCTTGACATATCTTTCCCCTTCCTCACTGCTGGCGGGAAGCTTGCTTCTTGGGTAGATCAGGGTCCTCAGAATACCTCCGCGGGCACCTCCTGACCTGTGTCTCCGTAGCTTCTGTTTGGTCACAACAGATGTTGTCTGTGCCTCTGGCTTGGAGCGTGTGGGCCTTGCTCTGGAGGCTCCTGAGTGACGTGGCTACAGGAGGTGAGAGGTGTCACACTGCTCCCCCCTGCGCCCCAGGCACCAGGCTCTCCCTGGAGCACATGCAGCCTCCAGCCTCGATCCTCCCCCTCTGCTGTTTTCGTGGTTGTGTCAGATATACAGTGTGGCTTGGCACGGTGGTGCACGCCTAGAACCCCAGCAGATGGGGAGGCTCTGGAATATACCACCGTGTGGCTGGACCACACTCATCCTTGGACATTTGAGTCCTTTTCACTTTTCGGTCTGTTGTGACGAGGCTCTGTGAGCATGTGTGGAGGAGGCTGGGCGGGAACGCCCTCCTTGGCTTGTCTGGGTCTATAGGTAGGTATGCAATGGCAAGTTTGGTCTGAGTCTCCCCTAAGGGACCTGCCACACTTTGGCGGGTCCCCACCAGCCATGTAAAAGCTTTCTGGTTTCCCCGTGTCCTCATCAACTATTTTTTATTGTTTTCAATCCCAGCTGTCCTAGTGGGTGTGATGGTTTTGTGTGAGGTTTGGTTTTTAGTGCTGCCGTTCCACCCAGGGCCTCTCCCACACGAGGCAACCACTGAACCACATCCCCAACCATTTTTGTACCATTTGGACACAGGGTCTCACCGTTGCTGAGGCTTGCCTCGATCTCGCCATCCTCCTGCCTCAGCCTCCTGAGCCACTGGAATTGCAGGGGTGCACCACCACACCCAGCTCACCTGGTGGTTTGGATGTTTCCCTAATGGATGATCCTGTTTCTTTCCCACCCTTCTTGGCCCTTTGTGGCCCTTCTTTGGAGAACTGTCCATTCACATTTTGGCCCATCCTCCTCTGAGTTCTTCCTCTTTAGGATCGACTTGTAAGAGCTCTTGATATATTCTGGCTGTTTGACCCATGTTGGTCACAGGAATGGCACATATGTTCTCCCTCCCGTGGGCTACCTTTTGCCTTGCTATCAATGTTTTTGCAGGGAAAAGAGCCTTGGATGCCGTGGAGTCCACTGCATCTATTTTCTGCGGTGGCCGTGTGCTCCGTGTCATGCAAAGAAGCTCCATGGTCTCTGAGCCTCCTTTCAGGCATCTCCCACCCGCTGCCCCCAGGTCCTCCCCTCTGCCAGGCTCAGACCCCCACCTCCCAGCTGAGGCATTTGCACCCGTCTCCTGCCCTCCTAGGAGGCCTCAGGGGCCAGCCTCAACTGCCTGGGCAGCCACTAAGCTGCCGCCATCAGGGCTTAATAATGGAGCCTGGGAACTTCCCTGGGAAGAGGGAAACCAGCCTGGAGCTGCCCCCAGTGCCCCCAAGGGACGCCCATGCATGGGGATGGGACCCACAGGGCCCGGCTCTGCAGGTAGGGAAGCCACGTCCTGGGGTGGGGAGGACATGGGGGCCTTCTGGTCCTCACAAGGCCACGCAGAGGTCGTGCCCCTGGCTCCCAGCTCTCCTGGCTTCTGGCCCTGCCCCTCAGGAACCGCCTGCTCCCTCCAGGGGTCCTCCCTGCCCAAACCAAAACAATCCTGGGGAGGGAAGAAATCATCCTGGGGCGCCTGCCCCCGCCACTGGGGTGCTTTCCAATGGGACCGAGGGGGAGGTGTCCCAGACCAGGGTGAGCGTCCACCTCGGGCTAGCCGTGCAGCTTGGGCCGCTGGGGCCCCAGTTTCCCTGTAGGTGAAATGGGAGCAGTTAACCCTCCTGGGGGCTGCGAGGAGAGAGGAGCCAGGCCCAGGGAGTGCCACCCTTGAAGCCACCACCATCCTTAAGAATAGTGAGCACGGGGGCTGGGGTTGTGGCTCAGCGGCAGAGCGCTCGCCTCGCACGTGCGCGGCCCGGGTTCGATCCTCAGCACCACGTAAACATAAATGCATTGCATTGTGTACAACTGAAGTAAATAAATAAATATTAAAAAAAAAAAAAAAAAAAATAGTGAGCACGGGGCAGGGCCTCCTCTGACCTTCAGGAGAGGCCTCAGGGGCCTCTGCCCAGGGGCTGCTCATGACCTCCTGCCTCTGGCCTCTCTGCTGGGGGCAGCAGGGTGGGGGGGCTGCGTCTTCTCCCACTTCTTACCAGCCTGTGTCTCCAGCTCCCTGCTTCTCTCTGTCTCCCTGTGTCTCCCTGTCTCTCTCCACTCTATCTCAGGATCCCCCAGACCAGGCCCAGCAGCGTCCACCTAGGCATGGCCAGCATCTGGGGCCCAGGCTTCTGGACAAACACAGATCCAAATCTTGCCCACTGGCCTGGCCAGCCCCTGCAGTGACCCCAGGGCACCTTCACTTGCTGCTCTGAAGCCCCAATCTGCCAGAGCATCCCTCCCTAGCCCTCAAAGCCCGGTAGCCCCACGTGCAGGGAAATAGTCCTCCCCTTATTTTCAAGCGGAGAAACCCAGGCTCTTGGCCCCAGTCCCAGGGGTCTCACAGGCCACCTCGGTCCAGCTTCCAGGCTCCGTGGCTCTCAGGCTGCCCTCAAGCCTTGGTCCCTGGGGCCTGTTCCGTAAATGGTCAGCACAGATGCCTCTACCCAGACAGGCCGGCTGGGCACAGCACCTGCCCTCCAGGAGCTGGCTTCCCAACCACCAGGCGGGAGGTGGCCCAGGCATTGCTGGCTGTCTGGTGCCAGCCAGGAATGGGCAGCAGAGGGGGCATCTGAGGTAGGGCTGCAGGCCCAGGGCAACTCAGATTCCACGCCAGATGCCAGGCATGGGTTTGGGACTGGGGAGCTCCAGGTCCTCAACCTTTATGGTGTGGGGACAGAGACGAGGGAAGTTCTGGGCTCCACAGCCTGCAACTCCCCTTCCAGGAAGCCCCCTGTGCCTCCCGGGCTCCTGGGGAGCCCCATCTCTGGGGACCTCCTCCCACCCAGCCTTGACCTAGGGCAGGAGGTGTCTCTGTCCAGCTTGGGCCTCCCACACTGGGGATTGGGCATCACCCACCCAAGGCTGGCCCAGAGTATAAGGCATCTGTTAATATGAAGAAGCACACTAAGAGACAAAGTCACACAAACTGACTGCAAATAAAGACAGGTGGAACACAAGGGACGAGAGGGGCTCATTAAATTGAGGATCAGGGCGCCTCAAGTAACATCAGTGAGAAAACTCACACCAGTCACAAAGCTGGTCAGCGCTGGTGCTGGAAGCCGAGTCCCACCTTTGCCCGTGCACAGGCCACTTTTGGTCCTGACCTCACAGAGCCCTGAGGCAGGCTGCCTCTGCTGCTTTAGGCCATCAGCTGCCCCGGGGCTTGACACTGAGCTTCCTAGGACTGGCGGGGGTGGGAGCCGAGCAGAGAGGGCGGTCCCAGCTGCAGGACAGCGGACCACCGGAGTCTGCCCAGACCACACATCTCCCCCTCCCAGACCTGCCGGCCTGCAGTCCTGGTTCCCCAGCAGTCACCCTGCAAAAGGGTGCGTGGCTGACCAGGAGCTGAGGCCACAGGCTCTCACAGCGCCAGCCAGGAAGAGCCCCTCCACACAGCCCAGGCTGGCCCTCACCGCGCTCTCAGTGAGCCACTCCACGGAAAGGCACCAGGCCTCAGAGTTCTCCTCCCAGTCCAGATCGTCCCACTGGGAACAGCTGCCTCTCTTGAGGAGCTCCGATGTCCCAGGGCAAGGGAACAGACAGGAGACACAGGGGCCTGGGAGAGGAGGGGCTGGGGTCCTGGACTTCCTTCCTTAAGGGGACCCTCCTCCCCTCAAGCCCACCCCAGCCCCAAGCTCTTCTCAGAACTGGGTTCAGAGTCACTGCCATGGAGTTGTACTTATTTCTAGTCCTCTACACACACACCATCAGTTGAAATGGTTTTCTTCTTCTTCTTCTTTTTTGGTACCGGGGATTGAACTCAGGGGCACTCGACCACTGGGCCACATCCCTAGCCCTTTTTGTATTTTATTAGAGACAGGGTCTCACTGAGTTGCTAAGTGCCTCGCCATGGCTGAGCCTGGCTTTGAACTTGCAATCCTCCTGCCTCAGCCTCTCAAGAGCTGGGATTACAGGCGTGCGCCACCAGGCCTGGCTGGTTTTATTCTTCTGTGTGTACAAAATCTTCCTAATAAACCAAAGAAACAGGGACCAGAGTCAAGGCGTGTCCAGCCCAAGGGCCTTTCTCACTCCTGCATTTGTAGGCTCCCCAGATATGCTTATTTTCTTTCTTTTATTAAAGCTGATAAGATATCCCTAAAAGGAAAACAGCCAAGGAACGCCACAAAACTTCACAGACCACTAACACCCCCACCCTCAACCTCTGCCTAGACTGACTGCAGCGCCTCTCGGGGTCATGAGAGGGTCATGATGAAGCACACGAGTATCTCCGGCACGTCCAGGGTCTCGCCTTCACTCCAGTCTTGTGGCGCCATCTGAGAGAGACTGCAGTCAGCTCTGCTGAGACCCAGTGCAGGTAGCCGTGAGCCCGCCTCGCCACCTGGAGAACGGGACACAGGGGCTCGGTGGAGGCTCCCTGCCTCCTGGGCAAGATGGACAGGACACCTCCAGCACACAGAGGCCTTCATGAGACTCAGGAGAACAGGTTTTCCGAGTGCTGCGATCTCTCGGCCACGTGCAGGCACTCTCTCCACGCTCTGGGGTGCTGGTCGCAGGGGACCAGAAGCACGCACAGCCACGCGGTCCTTCATTCAGCATACACCATCCCCAGACCCGTGAGGAAGGTGCCAAGAAAGGGAGTGGTTCCTGTGTCCTCAGAGTGGCTGTGACGGTGGGACACAGTCCCGGGGGGCACATACGAGGCCTGGAATCCATCAGCCTGATTCCTGGGCCCTCTCCTCGGGCAGCCCGACTGGAGCCTCTGGTGCCCCCTCCCATTCTCTCTCTCCTCCCCTGGGCTGGCTTCAGGGGACACCAAACTCCACTGTACCTCTCTATGGTGGTGTTTTCACAAGTCCAAAGTGTGTGGCCTGCGTGCCCACCTCTGGCCCCAAACCCACGCTGAGTGCAGCCTCCTCCAGGATCTTGCTCTGGGCTCTCTACTGCAGGCATCTCAAACAACATGGTAAAGAAGTGCTGGACCAGGACACCCCCAGCTCCCTGGGCTCAAAGATCTCCAGCTGGAAAGGAGGCTCCTGACTCCCTGGGGTCCCTCTCTAGCACGGGCAGCACCTTCTGCTGCTGCCACTAACTCCTCTGGGCTCTGAGGGCTCATCTCAGGAATGGCCGCTTGGATACCTCTCCATTCCAGGGTTATAAAACGGCAATTGAGCCTTTTCTCTCCTCATCCAGCTACAATACTGTCTCTCTGACTTCTGACCCAGGGTATCTGGCTCAAGTCAGCTGGTACAAAGTTCCTACCACGCCAGTGTGCTCTGGTTGTAGGTTGAATCTTGGGTCCAACAGTCGACTGGTGGTGGGTCACCTTGAGCAGGTGCGGTTTCCTCATGCGGGAGGTGTGATGTGACGCACACCCACCTCGGGTCTCCAGATCACTGCTTTGGTCATCATCCCTCTGAGGAAGGCCTGAGCAAGGCACCCCAAAATACCTTTCCTCCCAGGAACCTCATAGCCACACTGTGACACCTGCATGAAGAATCCATCTTTCCTGTTTCAAGATGAGGAATCAGAGGACAAAGAATGGCCATTGCTGTCCCACAGTTTCCTCCTGCAAGCTGGAGACAGCCTCCGCTGCCTTCACCTCACATCCCAGCACCACCAGGGACCAGTGGCCTTCCTCTGAGCTCTTGATGTGTGTCCAGACCCAGCCAGACCCAGCCACAGTGGAAGAGGGGCAGGCGTCTCCAGCAGTAGTTCTGAGGACCTCCTGACTGCCCAGCCCCGTAAGTTCTTAGTTGTCCCAAGGTGACAAAACTGACTGACAGGATAAGGACTTCTGTGGGTATTAAGTGGCAATACTCTCTTTTTCTTTTATGTAGGAATTCAGGAGATCTGATCAGAAATCAGCTGATCAGGAATCCATGCACCCCCTGGATCCCTCTGAAAATCTATCTGGAAGTTTTGTGATTGCCAGGTTGGCACCAGAGTAATGATCCCAAGAGTAGTTAGTCATGTGAGCAGTGGGTAGAGGGGGGTTACAGCAAACACAAAAAATCATCCCCAATTATAACCATTAGGATGTGAGCTGAGCTGACCTGGGCCAACTGTCACAGAGATTTCTCCGATGTCCCCACTCTATTATAGGTAAGAGATCTTCTGCTGTCAGTGGTACAGTGAAGCCTGAAGAGGAACAGGGTGTGACTTGCTAAAGAATTTTGTCTCTAGTGTGTTAAAACTGGAGCCCTTACTTGCCACATACACAAGAGCATGTTGGAAGACACGTGCCAGCCCGGTGGCCCAGCAGGGAAGCCAGAGGACTGCTAACTCGGCCAGCTCAGCCACCCCTCCTGAACAGCCCAGCTGACATCACTGCACCCATTCTCGGGGACTCCTGCTCTCACACCCCCAACCTGAATGTTCCAAGCACTTTCCTCAATACTACAGCCGCTCGGTTCCCGTGCTGCACATATATATCCCTTTGCGCATCTGACTGTTGGAATTTCAGGGAGCATATTCTGATAGGAGGGGGTAACGGAGAAATTTAAGAAAAAAAGAAATGTGAGTTCAAATTCCTTTTGAAAACCCAGACTGGTTGAGAAATTCTCATTGGCTTCCTCTGGATCCTAAAAGATCCAAGGGACTGGACAAGGGACATTCCATTTACATCACCTCCCCATTTCAACTCCATGGCTATTTTGACAGTTTAGATTTCACTTGGATAGAGTTCTATTGCTCTGCATACTTTAAAGTTTTTTTTTTTTTTTTTTTTTTTTTTTTTTTTTTTTGTTTTGTTTTGGTACCAGGGATTGAACTCAGGGGCACTCGACCACTGGGCCACATCCCCAGCCCTTTTTTGTATTTTATTAGAAGCAGGGTCTCACTGAGTTGTTAAGTGCCTCGCCATTGCTGAAGCTGGCTTTGAACTCGGGATCCTCCTGCCTCAGCCTCCCAAGTGCTGGGATTACAGGTGTGCGCCACCGCACCCAGATTTTGAAAGTCAATTTTGACAACAACTTGTGCCTCACAGTTGAAATAAACTTACTGCTGAGAAATCCTAATTAAGGCCTCTAGTTAAGGTCATTCCTACCCTCCTTCTCCCTGACTTCCCAGACACCCCCAAGGTCATGAAAGGGGTAGTAGTGACCTCATCACCTCCTACTGTGACAAAGAAAACATCTCCCACCTGGATACTTCTCCCCATATTTTCTTCAGAAGATGTATTGAACTTCCCTACAAAGCCAAGAGAATGGCTTGTGGTTGAGAGAAGTTCCTGAGTTTTAAGCCCTCCTAGAGAGAGAAGAAGGAAACAGTTTCGGTAAGGCAGGGTGAGCTGGAGCTCTGCCTGTTCAAGAGTTATCTGCCTCCGCTGAGATAGCCCTTCCTGGAGGAGACAGATGAGATCATTGTCCAGAGCCATACAAGGGCACGACTTAGACACAATGAACAAGACAGGAAGGAAGATTTCATTTAACTCCAGAAGAGCCCAACTCAAATGAGAGAATGTGACACACAACGTATTTGTGAGTGTGTGTGGCCTGATGGGAAGGGCCTATGTTTTATGCAGGGTCTTAGACACAGTCTGTATTCCTAAGAGCTGACTCAGGAGAAGATGCAGCCCACAGACCCACAGAGAAAGTTTCCTGAGCCCTGTGTTGCTTACCCTGGCCACCTTGATTCAATGCTGCACGACCAGGTCCTGTCCCAGGTTTCGTGCCGGGGTCCCCAAGGCAAGTAGTGAGGACACAGGAGGCCACACTGTTGAACTGAATAATGGTGGCACAGATAGTCAGTGCCAGCTGCTCTTTGTCCTTCTGGTATCGTTGAGCCTACATGGAGAGCATGCAGTCACTGGGCAATACCTTCTTGGAGAGTTCCTATGGAGGAAGAGAGCGTTGCACGGGCACACGTCCCCCCTGGCTAGAGCCTGCGGTTGCACACCCTCCAGAGAAGTGAGACCAGCAAGGCTTAGATGTGGAAGGAGACTTCTACAAATAGGTGGGATTTCTTCTCTACACACCGATGGTGCCCAATTCATGATGACCTAGCACTCCTGTGAAAAAAAAAATTGCATTTTCTTCTCAGCTATCCTCATTTATTTCCAGATCCAGAATCCTCAGTCTTGATAACTCTGAGGAGAGAGTATTTTCTGCCCAAGCACACCAGGCATCTGGTCTTTCTACCAATTCAGATGCACATTCCCTGGGACGCTACAAATAGTGGTGCTACTTGGGTGTCTGCTGTAGAATTCTAGTGCACTCAAAAGGCATGGAAAGAGAAGCCAGGTGCAGTGGCGCGCACCTGTAATCCCAGCACTTGGGAGGCTGAGGCAGGAGGATCATGAGTTCAAAGCCAGCCTCAGCAATGGCAAGGCACTTAGCAAGTCAGTGAGACCCTGTCTCTAATAAAATACAAAAGAGGGCTGGGGATGTGACCCAGTGGTCGAGTGCCCCTGAGTTCAATCCCCAGTACCAAAAAAAAAAAAAAAAAAAAATGATAAGAGATAAGGATGGTCAGGTCATGGGGGTAGCTAGGTGACATGTGGATCCTTCTACACCTGGGTGAACACCCTTCACCTCCATAGGGGTCAGTTCCACCCTATACCATCTCAGGTGAAGCTGGTCCTCTTAGTGTCCCAGCTCTCCCTGTTCATACACGGGCAGGGAAAGCTTGGAGTAAAGAAACTAGTCCGAGTTACACAGGAGGGCCTGGGATTTGTTCCATAGCATTGTAATGTTTTCAGGAAATGCTTGGTCTAAGATCACTGCTGTCTAAGATCCTGCCCCTGCCTTCCCTGCAGAGCTCAGCCATTCACCTTATTCATCAGAGTCAACAGCTCTGACAGCAGCTTTGGAGAAAATGCCATGACGTCACTCATCTTCTTCATGGGCTGGATCTTTTCATTCACAGAACAGGGGCAGAGGGCTCTGGAGCCGGTGTTCCCTGAAGGAGCCTATAATCAAGGAGATAGCTAAAGATTGCGGTTAGCTGAGAGCCATAAAAGATGTTCTAGTTTCCACCTGATATTAATACATTATTCAAAGAATCTTTGTATGCCCGTGAACACTGCGTGACGCACCTGTAAGCTCGAGCTGTAAGCACGTGTCCTTGTTAAAGCTATATGTATATAACTGGGTGAGGTTCGTTAGTGTGTGTGGGAAGAAGAAGGTGGTGGTTGGAGTTAGAGCATTTGGAGTGATTGCTGGAGCTGGAGAGAGAAGAAGAATAAAAGACCTTTTTTTCATTTTCATCCTGCCTCCGAATTTTCCTGTGGCGTTCGCTGCTCCAAGCGACTTCCGCTTCAGGCAGCGACAGGTGGTGGCCTGTACGGGGAATTCGGCGGCAAGGTAAGAAAAAAGAAAATTTAAAAAGATGGGAGCAAATATAACAAAAAGTCGGTTTATAAAAGCCATGAATGAAATTTTTGATATTGAGAACTCAGATAGTGAGAAAAATGAACAAGAAAGCATATCCTCTGATTCAGTTGAGACCAGCAAGGAGAGTAGGAATGTAAATTCAAAAGTAAGATCTGCAAAAGCCATCAGAAGCTTAATAAAATTAGCTGAGGAGTATGTACTCTCCTTAGAAACTGAAACTCAGGATTCTAGTGAAAGTGATAATAGTAACAAGGAGCCAAACCATGACAGTATGGTCTCCTCCACTGAGCCGGTTAGGAATTATGAAGCTAGTAGTGAGGAGGAATCAAAAAGCGATTCGGAGAGCACAGTCTCCAATAAAAAGAACAAAAAGAAATTAAAAAAGAGAAAAGACCGTCATGTAGAGGAACCACTAGTGCCCTCTGCTCCTTCATGGATAGAATCCCTAACAGAAACAATAAAAAGTATTGATCAGAGTGTACGTGCCCTTGAGGTAGAAATTGGCGGCCTTTCTGAGCGCTTATATGCTCTCGAACAACATAGACCGCAGGAGCACCTAGAACTGCCAGTATTTCAAAATGAACAGGGACAAAGATATCACGAGTCCCTAGACTTTAAAACAATAAAGAATTTTAAAGAGGCGGTAATGACCTATGGGCCTCAAGCTCCGTTCACATTAAGTATGATAGAGTCACTTAACACCCTAACCTTAGCCCCCTCAGATTGGAAAAGTCTATGCAAAGCGGTGCTAAGTGGGGGACAATACCTAATCTGGAAAACTCAATTCCAGGAACTTTGTTCAGAAATAGCAAAGAGAAATGCTGCAGCAGGTTTCCCTCAACGCAATATAGATATGCTCACAGGGGAGGGTCAGTTCGCCGAACTACAAAATCAGCTACAATACAATCCAGGTGTGTATGCCCAGATACACACTGCAGCTGTGAAAGCCTGGAAGACAATCTCAGGCACAGGGGATCTGCAAGGCAGCCTATCAAAAGTTATACAAGGGCCTAACGAACCTTACGCTGATTTTGTAGATAGGCTCTTAAAAACAACATCTAGAGTTTTTGGCGAAGTCGAGCAAGCTATGCCTCTAGTTATCCAATTAGCGTACAAGAACGCTAATAAATATTGCCAGGATGCAATAAGGCCGTGGAGAAGTAAAAAAGACTTATCAATTTATATCAGACTGTGCAAAGACATTAACGAGGCTGTTATCACAGGCAACGTAATTGCTGCAGTGATGAAAAATTCCTCCCCCTCAAAATTCCCAAAGGATTCAACCTAGAACAGGATATTCCAGACAAAATTATTATAATCAACCAAGATATGCTAAGCAATATCCCCCAAGGGTAATAAAATCAAATTCATACCGTGCTCCAGGCCGATGCCCCAGGTGCAAAAAGGGTGTACATTGGGCCAATCAATGCCATTCTAGATATGATATATATGGAAATGATTTATCAAGGATTTCAAAAAACGGGGCACGGGGCCCAATGCCCCGGGGCCCACAAATGTACGAGGCACTAGAGGAGGAAGGCCCTCAGATTCAAATGATTCCTCGTCACAGTCCCTCCTACCCATTAACTCCCTTATCAGAGGGACAAGAGGAAGTGCAGGATTAGATCTCTGTTCTACTGCCCGGATGGTCCTGACACCTGAAATGGGGGTTCAGCTGATTCCTACGGGAATCAGGGGACCTCTCCCTTCAGGAACTGTGGGACTAATCCTTGGGCGTAGTTCCAAAAGTTTATTAGGCTTTAATGTTATACCAGGGGTTATTGATTCAGATTATAATGGAGAAATTAAAATAATGCTAAGTACACACAGGGGCATCATCTCCGTAAATCAAGGAGACAGAATCGCACAGCTGCTCCTCATTCCCAGTCTCCATAATTCTTTTAAAAGCATGCCACAAAATAGAAATAGCAGAGCATTCGGTTCCACTGGTTCAGGACCTATGGCTTTCTGGGTCCAGGACTGTTCACGGAGGCCTATGTGCAAATTAAAAATTCAAGGTATAGAGATGGAGGGGCTGATTGATACAGGAGCTGACTCTTCCATCATAAATCTACAACAATGGCCTAAGCACTGGCCTCTACAGAAAGCCTCAACCAGTTTAAGAGGCTTGGGATACAGTAATACCCCAGCTCAAAGTGCTGTAATCTTAAATTGGCAAGACAATGAAGGCCATACAGGAACATTCAAACCCTATGTTTTAAACAGCTTGCCAGTTACCCTATGGGGAAGAGATATCTTACATCAAATGGGGCTACACCTAGCGACCAAGCCTGCAGGTGTTAAGAATAAAAATCCTAATCATAATAAAAAAGGCAAAGGACATTTTTTCTAGGGGCCACTGAGAAAACAATTTTAAAAATACCATGGCTCTCTAATAAGCCAGTTTGGGTCCCTCAGTGGCCCCTATCCAAAGAAAAATTGCAAGCGGCCCATCAATTAATTAAAGAACAATTAGAAGCAGGACACATAGAGCCTTCCACCTCTCCCTGGAATTCTCCCATATTTTTAATTAAAAAAAAATCAGGAAAATGGAGACTATTACAAGATCTGAGACAAATTAATAAAACAATGCAAATTATGGGCCCTACCCAACCTGGACTTCCTAATCCTGTAGCTATTCCAAAAAACTATTACCTTATAACCCTTGATATAAAGGACTGTTTCTTTTCCATTCCCCTACATCCTCTGGATGCCCCCAGGTTTGCTTTTTCAATTCCTTCTATTAATAATAATGGCCCTGATAAAAGATATCAATGGAAAGTATTGCCACAGGGAATGGCAAATAGCCCTACACTGTGCCAACTATATGTGGACAGAGCTATACAGCCCATTAAAAACAAATATCAAGACCTCATGTGTCTACACTACATGGACGATGTTTTATTAGCTCACCCTAATCAACAAATCTTATTTAATATATTTAGTGAAATAACAAAAAATCTAAAAAAATATGGATTATATATAGCAGAAGAAAAAGTTCAAAGCAGATCACCTATACTATATTTAGGCTTTAAAATCATGGATACTTTTGTTAAACCCCCAAAATTCTAATAAGTAAAGAACATTTGACCACCCTCAATGATTTCCAAAAATTACTGGGTACATTAATTGGCTTCGCCCTACACTGAGCCTCACTACTGGACAATTAAAACCCTTATTTGACATCCTTCGTGGGAACCCTGACCCATCCTCACCTCGAACATTAACTCCTGAGGCCAGGAGAGCTCTAAAATTAGTAGAACAGGCCATTGAAAGATCCCATTGTGATAGATTTGATTTTGCACAACCACTAATATTGATTATTATTCCTTCACAATATACACCAACAGGAGTATTTTGGCAACAGGGACCTATATTATGGATACATTTGCCTGTCTCTCCTAAAAGTACAATTGAGTCTTATACCTCCATGGTGGCTAAACTTATTCTTCAAGGACTTAAAACATCTACTAAAATATTTGGAATTCATCCTGCTACTATTATTACTCCTTATTCATCGTCACAGGTTGAATATTTGTGCTTCAATGATAATGATTGGGCTATAGCTAGATGCTCTACTTCTGCAAATTTTGACAATCATATTCCTAAATCTCCTATACTGTCCTTTTGTATCAATCATCCTATCATATTCCCACAGGTAATAAAAACTCAACCCATCCCTAAAGCATTTAATGTATTTACAGATGGATCCTCTAACGGTACTTCTGCAGTAGTCACTCAAAATGAAAAAATGATTCATATCACTAATCAAAAATCAGCTCAATTAGTGGAACTCGAAGCTATAATAATAGCTCTGGAAAATTTTAAAGAACAGCCTATGAATATTTTTTCAGACAGCCATTATATTGTACATGCTGTCCCAAAATTGGAGCTAGCAGGTCCAATAGCACCACATACTCCAGCTTTTAAATTGTTTTTTCTCAAATCCAAAATCTCCTATGGCAACGAAAAGAACCTTTATTTATAGGTCACATAAGAGCTCACACTAATCTGCCTGGTCCTCTCCATGAAGGTAATCAAAAAGCTGATGCCCTCACTAAAACAATATTTATATTTACTACAGTACAACAAGCTACTTTATTTCATTCCCAGTTCCACGTTAACAGCACTACCTTAAGACAAAAATTTAAAATCACAAAAGAACAAGCTCGTAGAATTGTAAAAGAATGTCCATCTTGTGTAACACTTTTGCCCAATCCACATTATGGGGTTAACCCACGAGGTTTGATGCCCAATCATTTGTGGCAGATGGATGTCACACATGAGCCAAGTTTTGGAAAATTACGATTTATTCATGTCACCATAGATACATGCTCAGGCATGATTTTTGCTTCTTTACATTCCGGAGAAAAAGTTAAAAATACTATATCTCATTGTCTGCAAGCTTTTGCTGCATTGGGCATCCCCAAAATGCTTAAAACAGATAATGGCCCTGCATATACATCCACATCCTTCAAACAATTTTTGTACAAAGTTCAATATTATCCACAAAACAGGTATCGCTTATAATCCTCAGGGACAAGGAATAATTGAAAGAGCAAATCGGACACTTAAAAATATGTTACTAAAGCAAAAAGATGGAAACTGGAAAAATCCTAAGGACAGATTGGCAGTTGCCCTGTTTACCCTAAATTTCTTAACTTTAGATTCTAATGGACATTCGGCTGGAGATAGACACTGGAACCCACACCAACAACATAAACCTTTGGTTTACTGGAAGGATGTTCTCTCAGGTACATGGAAGGGTCCAGACCCAGTATTAATTTGGGGGAGAGGATCTGTTTGTGTTTTTCCAAAGCACGAATCCTCTCCAATATGGATACCATCTAGATTGATAAAGCAGGTACAAAGTCAAAAGGATCAAGACGAAGTTATTGAGGAGTCTAGATTGAATAAACAAGTACAAAATTAAGAGGACCAAAATGAAGGTATGGAGTGATTCCCTTAAGAGTCCTCATTAAATTTACAACTTAAATTTCATTCTTCCCGGCCGGGACAAGAAGATCTCTCTTCAGTGTATACACAATTGTAATTTTTTTTTCTTTTATATATGTCTTTATGTCTGTGCATTTGTCTAAATTTCATGTTAATGTGATGTCACAAATATGTTTATATGTGCGTCTGTCTAGTGTGACGTCACAAATAATTAAGCGCTTAAAAAAAAAAAAGGTAGATAGATATAGATCCAAATAACAAATAACGTTAATTCATTTAAGCTTAGAATATTCTAATTTGATAATCAATAGATAGATAGATAGATAGATAAATAGATATTTATATAAGTTCAGAATATTTTAATTAGATAATCAATTATAATGATAATCAATTTTGATTTATAGTTGTCTCCGGGACTTCTCTTCAGCTGTGAATATGTTTAATGTTGTATAACCTGATATTTTGGTGTTCCGACAGAGGATCATTTATTTGTTATTAACTTCATTTGTTTAATAGCTGATTAATTTGAATTATTTCAACAGGTATAGGATTGCTGTGTATATAGAGACTCGAGGATTCCAGCTAACAAATTATTTTTCCAAAATGCCTTTAGCTTTTCTTTATCTTTAATGCAGTAAACACCCTCAGTTTCTCTTTGATTATTTCTGAATGTGTTATTTTGCCAGCTTATGTTTGTGGGAGCTTAAGCAGCAATGTGTGTGAGCAGAGATCAACTTTTATTTTCTACTCTAATAATTCTTCTTTTAGTTTGACAGCTCACCTTTTGATCTCAGTGCTGGAATAGCACTGCCTTTCCCTTAATAATGGATGCTTGAGTTTTTTTAGGTAGCGGGCCCTGAAGATTTGCCGGTGGAAATGTCTAGACATAAAAAAGACGGCTGCTGCTACAACTGCAGGGACCGCGGTCGCTGCAAGCATCCCTGCTGCTGAAGCATCAACAACCTAACCAGCAGTGTGGCCTCTGCTCTGCATGCATGGGGCCTCCTGAATCTATGTGTTATAACTTATGGACATTTTGATTTTCCATTATTTTGGGACATTACGGGACAATGCCTTGTGGGTATTTGTCTAAGAGAACTCAGTGCGTTACTTGATGAAACTAAGGGCAGCTGATTCGCTTAAAGAACTTGATACGCTATGGAAACTTGGCTCGTCAGCAGTAGGCTTACCGCCTTAAAGCCGCAGCATCTCCTAAAAATTGGATGGCTGTTAGTCAACACACAGTCGATCCTGAAGGGCTCTATTGGATGGCTGGTTAGCCTATGACGGGTAAGATCCCCAGAAGGGGACAACCTAAGACACGGCACAGTCGCACGGGACAGTCTAATGTGGCCGGCATGTCAACCTAAGCCAGGAGTCAGGACAGCCTAGACTCCCATGACGGGTAAGAATGTCGGTTGCACATGGACGTCCTAGAACATCCCCTCTTTTAAAACTAAAAGGGGGAAATGAAGGAGCCTATAATCAAGGAGATAGCTAAAGATTGCGGTTAGCTGAGAGCCATAAAAGATGTTCTAGTTTCCACCTGATATTAATACATTATTCAAAGAATCTTTGTATGCCCGTGAACACTGCATGACGCACCTGTAAGCTCGAGCTGTAAGCACGTGTCCTTGTTAAAGCTATATGTATATAACTGGGTGAGGTTCGTTAGTGTGTGTGGGAAGAAGAAGGTGGTGGTTGGAGTTAGAGCATTTGGAGTGATTGCTGGAGCTGGAGAGAGAAGAAGAATAAAAGACCTTTTTTTCATTTTCATCCTGCCTCCGAATTTTCCTGTGGCGTTCGCTGCTCCAAGCGACTTCCGCTTCAGGCAGCGACAGTTCCCTATCACAGGGTCATGAGAGGTGGCTCTTTCTCTGCTGCTGGCATAGGTTCCAGGCCTGATGCTGCAGCTCTTTCTACCTGGAATGGTACACCACATGCTCACAGTGATCTGGCTTCAGAGAAGAACCTGGCTTTGCCAGTGGTGCTGGAGCTGGCTCTAGACCAACGCTGCAAAGGCCTGTTGCTCACGGACAGGACCCGAAACAACAGACGTGTGTTCACCAGTGTTACTTGCTTTCCCATGACCATTTAAGCACAGGAAACACCTCACTGCATTGATGAGAGTTCCATCCCTCAACAAAACATGAAGAGAGAGTGTGGTGTACCCACCATCGGTTTCTGTCTCAGTGGACTTTGTATGGTACTTTTGAGCCACAAGAATGTGGAACAGAGCTCTAGGGCTGGCTGCTCCAGTCAGGGTAACCTGACACAGGCCAACTTAAGTTGGAACAAAGCAATGTATGGTGGAAAACAGTGACCAGCAGTGCACCACCGTGGCAAGGTGCCAAAATGAAAGACAGGCTGCTGGGCAGAGAAGAGTGGGCAGCAGTGGCAGAGGCCTGGCTGTTCTTTCCAAACTCTCTTTGCAAGAATCCATTGTGTGGATCCGAGTCCCTGGTCCTGACACTCCACGGCTGTAGGGCAAGCCTTCTGTGCTGTGTGGCCATGGCAGACCTTGTCAGCAGGTGGATTCAGACAGTCATGGGCCTTAGCTTCCAATGAAGAGGGGCATACAGTTATACGTACCCAAGGACTGCACGCTAGTCTCCAGAGAGATCTGAGGACAGGTTGCTCATCATCACTCCAGTTTGGGGTCCCCTGGTGCTGTGGTTGGAGTGAATGGTGTGGATGGAGGAGGACAGGCAGGGCTGGAACTTATTATGCTGAGGGCGAGAATTTAAGGCGCTGGCTCTGAGCCCCCCATGCTCCCCTCTCCTCTGCAAGAGATCTGAGACCCTTTGCACAGGACTGTTTGGATTTTTCTTCCTTTAGGGCCGACCCCCACGAGTTCAGATCCTTCATAGGCATCATAATATGTGGGAGATTCTGGTTTCTCTCAGTCTCTTCTCAGCCAGAGTCCACATCTTTGTCACTTTGGACTCTTCCTCTGAACCCAAGGTCCACACACTTTTTAGCTGGTCCTGTGATCTGTCAACCTGGTCCTGAGACAGGAGGAGGCCTTTGCACTTGTGGGAGGTCAGGAAGTCTTCAGAGCTAACACTGTGTGGACTTGACGTGCTGATGTACGAGGTCTGTGGATGTCTGGCCCACAAACAGAATATAATCCCAGGTAATGTTTTTTGCTTTGTTTAGTAAATTATGCCAAGTCCAGAAAATTAAGAGTATATTAGTAGCATGTGTGTGTGTGTGTGTGTGTGCACGCGTGTGTGTGTGCGCACATGCATGTTGCATAAATGATCTACAAAAATAGCTTCCCTATATCTGAGTGGAGCTGGGTGACTTCTTTTTAAGGTCTATTGTGATGCTTGACTCATCAAATGGAATTGAACCCCAGGCACTGTTTTCTGCTTTGTTCACTAAATTATGCTGAGTGTCTAGAAAAATGACTAGGCAAAAGTAGTGAACAAAATATGTATGTATGTGCATATGCATGTGCTGAATGAGTGACCTACACAAAAAACCATTCCATAAGTGTACTTGGGCACTCCCTTCCATGAACCAGGGACCCTTGCTCAGTCTCTATCGTGGAATATGCAAGAATTCCTGGTATACCATTTCCTTCCTAACAACTGGGCAATTGTGTCTGCTTTCCATGGGTTTCTCAAACATAGATGGCCATGAGCTAGAAGCATCAAGAACAGTACTTCCACAGTGGGGGCATAGAGAAAAATAATACACAAATAAATAACAAATACAGCATGTCCAGGAGCCCTTTCTGCAGAGCCATGTCATTGGTACCAAATTTCTACTTTTTTTTTTTTTTTTTTTTTTTTTTTTGGTTCCGGGGATTGAACTCAGGGGCACTCGACCACTGGGCCATATCCCCAGCCCTTTTTTGTATTTTATTTAGAGACAGGGTTTCACTGAGTTGCTAAATTCCTCGCCATTGCTGAGGCTGGCTTTGAACTCGTGATCCTCCTTGCCTCAGCCTCCCAAGTGCTGGGATTACAGGCGTGCGCCACCACGCCCAGCCCAAATTTCCATTATATTTCCAAATTATACCATTTTATTACTTCAAAACCTCCATGAACTCTGTCCTTTAGCACCACAGTTTTCAAAGGAGCACACTGAGACTCAGAAAGCTGCAATATCATTGACAAGTCATAGTATGTGGCAGAGGCACTTATGTGCCTTGGAGGTGACAGACACTCACCCAGTGAAGGGCTGGTCCAGGAAATGTGGGATGGTGTTGAAATACCAGGAAGCTGGTGAAACGGGAGCTGATTTGGCTCTTGAAGGATGGTTTCCAGGATTCCACCAACTTTTTCCTTGTGCCTGTTGGAGGGTCCACCTCATGCAGACCTCCTCTTGCTTCAGAGTCGACTCACTGTCACACTACAGAGGACAAGCAGGGACATACACACGGTCAGTTGCAGCACCACGAACCATCAGAGGGTTGCAGGTGGAGTTGACACAAGGAAGACTCAGCCCTTCCTCTTTGTGCATGTGGAGGATGTGAGCCTCCATGAGAACAGCGTTCTAAGGCTCTGAAATAACATTTGATGAGGGGACAGAAAATGAGCAAACCGTGCCTTTAAGATGGCTTCAGGTAGCCGGGCGCGGTGGCGCACGCCTGTAATCCCAGCACTTTGGGAGGCTGAGGCAGGAGGATCGCGAGTTCAAAGACAGCCTCAGCAATGGCGAGGCACTTAGCAACTCAGTGAGACCCTGTCTCTAAATAAAATACAAAAAAAAGGGCTGGGGATGTGGCCCAGTGGTCGAGTGCCCCTGAGTTCAATCCCCGGTACCACACAAAAAAAAAAAAAAAAAAAAGATGGCTTCAGGGTGTCTTGGCAGCTGTGGAGCCACAGCCCCTTCCTGTGTTGATGGCTTGCAAGAAGAATGTTGTCCCACTGTGCCCTCAAATTCCTCCCCATCATAGGAGTGGGAAGAGATGGGCTTCAGGAGGACAAGTGCCTGCTCAGCACATGTCAGACCTGAGGACCACCCACAGCTAGACCTGGTGACGATCCTACTCAGCCACCTGAGGCTTGGTCTGCTGCTGACCTAGGTCAGAAAGATCTGGGGAAACCTTCTTCCTCCCCAATCTGACATCATTGTACAGGACAAGACACCCTTGGAGAGCCTTTGGACTTAAGCAGCACAACTGTTTTGTTGGCTCGTGTTAAGGGAGTCCTGAGAAACAAGCTATAGCAACCATTCGCCAAGCCTTCAAAGCTACAAATGTCAGAGGATCCCAGGGTGACCTGAAAATAACCATTCCAGAAAACACGTTGACTAACACAGCTTCGGCAATTTTGAGAACAAGAATGTAGTTCAGTGGTAGAGCACTTGCCTAGTGTGTGCTACCCTGGCCTCAATTCCAGTACAAGAGAGAAAGGAAGGAAGGGAAGACCATGAGAGACAGGAGAAATCACCATAGCCACATTTTAGAGGAAACCAGAAAAACTTAGCTCGCAGTCCAATCTACAGAGATCCACTCGACCACTGGGCCACATCCCCACCCTTTTTTGTAGACTTTGCTTTGCTGAGGCTGGCTTTGAACTCGCGATCCTCCTGCCTCAACTGGGAAAGGCGTGCGCCACCGCGCCCGGCTCTAAACAAAGAAAACAACTATAATCTAAAAAGTCATATCATGATTTTTTCGAAATATATGTTTATCTCACAATTTTCTCAATATTATAACAAAGATCATCCATCAATATTGATTTGTTTGCAAAAATTATTTTATCAAATTCAGATAAGTACAGACCACATAGTAATCATAGTAATTTCAATTTAAGATATATATATATATATATATATATATATATATTTGTTTTAGTTGTACACAATGCCTTTATTCTTATGTGGTGTGAGGATCGAACCTGGGCCGCACTTGTGGTAGGCGAGCACTCTACCACTGAGCCACAACCCCAGCCCAGTAAATTCGGATTTTTAAGGCTCCAGTGGCTAGACAGTTATACCAAGGCAGAAATCAAGCTTTTCCCTTAGCATGTATAAACTAGTTAAATATGAGATCACACTGAAACCTTGGGAAGGTAACCAGTATTTTCAATTGTATCATGCTACAAGGAGAAACAGGTACTTATTGCACTTATGTAAATAAACAACTACAAAAAAAAAAAATAGCAAAACAGATAATTATGAAGAACCGTTTTCAAATTATAGAGGGATCCTACAGGGAGAAACAGTAAATGTTTCCACTTTTGTTCACAAAATTTACATCACTCTATTAAACTGGCTTTCATTACTCTAGTGGATGCACAAGGCAAGCAAACTAGAGAAAGAAGAAGGTCTTTATCTGATGGTTTTGAAGGCTCAAAGCACCTGTGTCAGGCCAGTCTTTTCAAGGCTCTCTTTGGGTGCAGCTAATAGGAAGGGTCAGTTTTTTTGGGAATGTGTCTGCAGCCAGGGATTCTACCCTCGTGGTGTGGAGACAACAGCTTCCAGGAAACGAGCACAGCACGTGGTCAACCTGGTGTAGAACCATCTCACTTTTCTGGAATCATCTACACCTTCCCTGTTATTTAAGACAAATTCTCCTGTGACGTGCCAGACAGCAAGGCTGCCCACCTCCCCTCATAGAAGCTGCTCATTTGCAGATGAACCCCTGATTCTGGTCGCGACACAGCTGTCACATGGTGCATTTCCTAGTAGCAAGGAGCTTTTCTGTGAGGGCCATCCATGCCATTCCCAGGGTAACTCACATCCGTATCCTCCCTCATAACCCACATAATCCTTACATTGATCTCCTAACATCCCCGGGGGGCAGTCTCATCTATTTAACCCTTCATTGCAGTGTCTTGCATCAGCAGGTCAATGAAGAATGTGTCAAGGAAGGAAACGACACTCTGTGTCGTCACAGTGGGCAGGACGAATACCCAGTGTCAGCTGCCCATTCAAAGACTTCCAGGCTCCCTCTCCCCTGCAATCCCATCAATCTGTCTCCTGGACCCTCCCTGCCTATGCACCCCACGTGGACCTTTGTGGGTGCCTTCCTCCAGCTCTGTCACTCTTTCACCCAGGGTTGGTTTGCAAGGACCCCTGGTTATCTCCACGTTGATATTTCCATGTGTCTCAAATAAACATCATGCAGCCCATGTCCCCACCTCTGCCCCAATCCACTCTGAATGCAGATTTTTCAGGCTCTTGCACTTGCCTCTCAAGTGGAGGTGTATCAAATAACAGGGTAAAAAGAGAAAAGGGCTGTGCCAGGACAGAGCCCTGCTCTCTTGATGTGGAGATCTCTAGCTGGAGGGGAGGCTCCCCCATCCGCCAACTCCCTAGAGTCCCTCCCTACCACAGACACAGGCACCTGATCCTGCTGCCACTGCCTCTTCTGAGCTCTCCAAAGGTTCATGTCAGGAAGGGCCATCTTGGATATCTCCACTTTCCAGGGTCACAGAATGGTTAGTGAGATCTTTCTCCCCTACTCCAGTAACTATAAGGTCCCTCTGACCTCAGGCCCTGTGTAAGTGTCTCGAGGGAGTTGATACAATGTTCCTGCCACCTTCAGTGTGTTGGTATTGAAGATTCAATCACAGGTCCAACAATCAGCTGGTAGGTCACCTTGAGCACTTGTGTTTTCAAAACGGATAAGTTTGATGTGAAGTACACCCCACAGGCAGGCAGCAATACTTTCTTGCCTCTTTGACCTAGAAAGTTCTCATCTAATAAGGAAGCATCCACTAGGAATCCATGTGTCCCTTACAGCTTTCTGAAAATCATCTGCAGGCTACGTCACTGCTCAGTGGGCACCGGAATTAGCAGTGTGTTTTCCAGGGTACCACTTCACATAGTTATGATTATTCTTGTCATCAACTCTCCGAGGAAGATCCCTCCAGAATACCTTTTCTCCTAGGAATCTCCTTGCACACTATGACGACTGCATGGGGATTCATCTTTCCTGTTTCCAGATGAGAAATGAGAGGACAAAAAGTGCTGTAATGGAGTCACAGCAACAAACGAGAAGCCAGGTTCTCCTGCAAGCTGGAGGCGACTTCAGCTGCCTTCACCACACACCCCAGCATCATGACAGACCATGGCCATGATGTGTGTCCAGGTACCCAGCGAGACCCAGCCGTGGTGGAAGAGGGGCAGAGTGTCTCCAGCAACAGGTTTGAGAACCTCCTGCCCAGCCCCATTGGAATCTCGGCCCCATGAGCTAGACTGGAGGCCTTGCCTGAGGCCCCACTTCTGCCAGTGACTCCTTCAAGGAAAAGGCTTGGACACACTCTCTGCTTATTTATTCAGAAATGGTTTCCAAGATGCCCACTCTGACGGACAGGGCAAGGATTTCCCTAAGTAACAGGCAGGCAGCAATACTTTCTTGCCTCTTTGACCAAGAAAGTTCTCATCTAATAAGGAAGCATCCACTAGGAATCCATGCGTCCCCTACAGCTTTCTGAAAATCATCTGCAGGCTACATCACTGCTCAGTGGGCACCGGAATTAGCAGTGTGTGTCAAGGGGTAGGTGGGGACCCACAGCAAATGAAAAACCCAGTCCAAGTGTAATGATTAGGATGTCCACTGAGCTGCTCTCTAGATCACCTGTCACACAGGATTCCTCTAAAGCACATGTTTCTGTTACAGGCCAGGCGTCCCCCATTGTCAATGACATAGCAAAGGCTAAAGAGGAACAGGTTCTCGCTTCCTACAGAATTGTGCTGCTCATTCGCTAAAACCAGGAGGCCTTACACTCCACACACACACCACGAATGGACCAACGTGGAAGCCAGGGGACGGCGAATTCTGCCAGCTCTCCAGTCCTTCGGGATAGCCCGGCTGACGTCACTGCACCCATTATCTGGAACACCTGGCCTCCCAAATGTCCAGCCTACACAAAGGCATCTTCCTGCTGTTCCAGAAAAGACAAAAATAATCTCTCCACTTTCAGTGAGAAAAACAAACTCATGTGGGTGGCCCACTCATTACTCTCTTTTTGCTCTGCCTTCCACACGTATTTGAAAACTGAAATTTACCACTAGCAAAGGCTGCTCAGCTCATTGTCTTTGACACATGACTCTTGGATATCTGGAGAGCACTTTTGTTGACATGAGGCAAAGGAAGGAGAAATTTAAGAAAGAAAAAGTGTGAGCTCATGTGAGTAGCCAAAGGACACCCACTAACTGCTGGATGCCAGTTTCTCATTGATTTCCTCTGAATCCTATGGGATCCAAGCGACTAGGGAAGGGAGTTCCTATTTGAATCAGCCAGGCTCCATCCCCATTTCAACTCCTCAGCTGTTTTGACAGTTTAGATTTCAGTTGGGCTAGGAGTTCCATTGCTCTGCAGGGCACACCTGAAAGTCAAGCTGGCCAACCACACGTATCTGTTAACTGATTCCCTGGTGAAGAATCCAGACCTGAGACGCCAGGGAGGATCAGGACCTCTCCTGCAAGGTGAATCGCACCCTGGGGGTCCCTGACTCTCAGGCCTTCAACAGAGTCTTTAAAGAGGCAATGGCCTGGCCCACTGCAGGAACATTGTCTGGGCGGCTATTCTTCTGGAGAAAGCAAAGCCACCTGCATACTTGTCCCCATGGCTTCTTCAGATAGCATGCCGACGTGACCTGCAGAGCAGGGAGGATGGCCTGCTGTAAGAAGTTCCTTGGTATTACGCACTCCAAGGGTGGGAAGGGATACACCAGGTGGGGTGAGCTGGAGCTCAGACCCTCGAGATTCATGTGCCTCAACTGATTCATCCTTCCTGAATGAGACAGGTGTCCAGGAAGGCACAGAAGAGCACAAGAGAGAGACCCAGTGAACAACCCTCAAAAGAAGAGAGCTATCACTTAAACCCAAAGGGGCCAAAATCAAATGATAGCATCCAACACACAAGTTGACACTGGCCCTATGTCCGCAACCTGATGGGAGGGTGCAGGGTCTTAGACCACAGCCTAGAGCACTATGAGCTGACCAAAGCAGATGAAGAACACAGATCTCTAGAGAAAGGTTTCAGGGCCTTTGTATAGCTAAACCCTGGCCACCTGGATCCAGTGCTCCGCCACCCTGTCACTTTCCTCAGGTTTCTTGCTGACATCCCCAAGGCGCAGGCAGTGATGACACAGTTGGCCACATTGTTGAAATGTCCAATGCTGGCATGGATGGAGACTCCCAAGTGCTATTTGCCCTTCTTGTGCTATGGGAACCACACAGAGCAAAGGCAGCCACAGGACCATACCTTCTTGAAGAGCTCCTAGGGAGGAAGAGAGCCTCCCATAGGCACAGCCTGCCCCAGCTACAGCCTGCAGTTGCACACACTCCCAGGAAAGGGACTGTGCTCTGAGGTGGAGCCCAGGAAGCCTTAGATGTGGATGGAGACTTCTGCAAATAGCTGGGGTTTCTTCTCTGCCCAGGGATGGTTCCCCCACATGATGACCTGGGACCTAGAAATCTTGTGGAAAAGACTGGCGTCTCCCCCAGGCCATCCTCGCTCACTTCCAGATCCAGAAGTCTTCTTGGTCTTGCTAATTCCCAAGTGGCATCTTCTGCCCACCCTCATCAGTCCTCTGTTCCTTCTTCCACGGAGATGCACATCCCCTATGGCAGCTCCAAGCAGGGGCTCGTGTGATGGCTAGCAGATACAGGGATCTGCCTGCACTTTAACACTCTCCCCACTGAACGGGCCAAGTAACTGCCCTGTTTCCTATCTATCCCATCTCAGATGAAGCTGGTACTCTTAGTGTCCCACCTCAGATGCCTGCATATGGACAGAGAAAGAGTGGGATTAAGAATCTAGGCAGGGGGCTGGGATTGTGGCTCAGCGGCAGAGCGCTCGCCTCGCACGTGTGCAGCCCGGGTTCCATTCTCAGTACCATGTAAACATAAATGCATTGCATTGTGTACAACTAAAAAGTAAATAAATAAATATTTTTTTAAAAAATCTAGGCAGGTCATGGGAGCAGCTGGGATTGGTGCATGACATTATAACCTGGTCAGAGAATGGCTGGTCTAAGACTACTGATGCCAGGGGAATGGCCTGGCCCCTGCCTTCTCTGAAGAGCTCAGATGCTCACCACATTCATCAGAATGAAGTGCTCTGACAGCAGCTTTGGACTGGATCTTTTCAGTCACAGAAAAGAGCAAAGGATTCTGGAGCTGGTATTCCCTATAGTAGGGTCATGTGAAGTGACTCTGTGATGCTGGCACAGGTGCCAGATCTGACCCTGGTGCTGACTCGACTTGGCATGGTACACCATGTACTGCAGGTGATCCGGCTGCAGTGCAGACCCTGGCTTTGCCAGTCTTCCTGGAGCTGGCTCTAAACCAATATTGCAAAGCCCTGTTGCACTGGACAAGGAGCAGGAGCTGTAAGAATAGCAGGCGCCATTAAAATTAGTCAGTTTCCAGTGACCTTCAAACATGGAATAAATTCCAGTGCATTGGAGAGAATTCCAGCCCTAAAAAAACAAACAAACAAACAAACAAACAACAACAACAAAAAAAAAACCCACAGACTTTCAGACTATGGTGCACCTTGGCATCTGTTTCTGTCTCAGTGGACTTTGTATGGTACTTTTGAGCCAGAAGAATGTGGAACAGAGCTCTAGGGCTGGCTGCTCCAGTCAGGGTAACCTGACACAGGCCAACTTAAGTTGGAACAAAGCAATGTATGGTGGAAAACAGTGACCAGCAGTGCACCACCGTGGCAAGGTGCCAAAATGAAAGACAGGCTGCTGGGCAGAGAAGAGTGGGCAGCAGTGGCAGAGGCCTGGCTGTTCTTTCCAAACTCTCTTTGCAAGAATCCATTGTGTGGATCCGAGTCCCTGGTCCTGACACTCCATGGCTGTAGGGCAAGCCTTCTGTGCTGTGTGGCCATGGCAGACCTTGTCAGCAGGTGGATTCAGACAGTCATGGGCCTTAGCTTCCAATGAAGAGGGCATACAGTTATACGTACCCAAGGACTGCACGCTAGTCTCCAGAGAGATCTGAGGACAGGTTGCTCATCATCACTCCAGTTTGGGGTCCCCTGGTGCTGTGGTTGGAGTGAATGGTGTGGATGGAGGAGGACAGGCAGGGCTGGAACTTATTATGCTGAGGGCGAGAATTTAAGGCGCTGGCTCTGAGCCCCATGCTCCCCTCTCCTCTGCAAGAGATCTGAGACCCTATGCACAGGACTATTTGGATTTTTCTTCCTTTAGGGCCGACCCCCATGAGTTCAGATCCTTCATAGGCATCATAATATGTGGGAGATTCTGGTTTCTCTCAGTCTCTTCTCAGCCAGAGTCCACATCTTTGTCACTTTGGACTCTTCCTCTGAACCCAAGGTCCACACACTTTTCAGCTGGTCCTGTGATCTGTCAACCTGGTCCTGAGACAGGAGGAGGCCTTTACACTCATGGAGGTCAGGAAGGCTTCAGAGCTAACACTGTGTGGACTTGACGTGCTGATGTACGAGGTCTGTGGATGTCTGGCCCACAAACAGAATATAATCCCAGGTACTGTTTTTTGCTTTTTTCAGTGAATTATGCTAAATGTCTAGAATATTAAAGAGTGAATTATTAATGTCTGTATGTGTGTCAGTATGTGCATGTTGAATAAATGATACCCTTCCCATATATCTTGTGGATTTGTTGTTTTCCTACCATAACTCAGGGACTTGAATACAAGCTAAATTAAGCAATATACAAGTATTCCATAACACTTAGTGGAATTCCCCAAACTCCCTAACAACTGGGCAATTGTGTCTGCTTTCTAAATGTCTGTCCAAACGTAGAAGCATGAAGCAGAGAACTTCAGTGGAGTCAAAGAGAAAAATAATACATATGTAATGAATACAGCACATTCATTGGCCTTTGCTACAGAGCCAGGCGCTAGGTACCCTATTCCCACTTCTTACACCTTTCATTACTACAAAATCCCCATGATCTCTGTCTTTTGGCACCACAGTTTTCAGAGGAGCATAGAGAAAGTCAGAAAGCATTGACAAGTCATAGTATGTGGCAGAGGCACTTATGTGCCTTGGAGGTGACAGACACTCACCCAGTGAAGGGCTGGTCCAGGAAATGTGGGATGGTGTTGGAATACCAGGAAGCTGGTGAAACAGGAGCTGATTTGGCCCTTGAAGGATGGTTTCCAGGATTCCACCAACTTTTTCCTTGTGCCTGTTGGAGGGTCCACCTCATGCAGACCTCCTCTTGCTTCAGAGTCGACTCACTGTCACACTACAGAGGACAAGCAGGGACATACACACGGTCAGTTGCAGCACCACGAACCATCAGAGGGTTGCAGGTGGAGTTGACACAAGGAAGACTCAGCCCTTCCTCTTTGTGCACGTGGAGGACGTGAGCCTCCATGAGAACAGCGTTCTAAGGCTCTGAAATAACATTTGATGAGGGGACAGAAAACGAGCAAACCGTGCCTTTAAGATGGCTTCAGGGTGTCTTGGCAGCTGTGGAGCCACAGCCCCTTCCTGTGTTGATGGCTTGCAAGAAGAATGTTGTCCCACTGTGCCCTCAAATTCCTCCCCATCATAGGAGTGGGAAGAGATGGGCTTCAGGAGGACAAGTGCCTGCTCAGCACATGTCAGACCTGAGGACCACCCACAGCTAGACCTGGTGACGTTCCTACTCAGCCACCTGAGGCTTGGTCTGCTGCTGACCTAGGTCAGAATGATCTGGGGAAACCTTCTTCCTCCCCAATCTGACATCATTGTACAGGACAAGACACCCTTGGAGAGCCTTTGGACTTAAGCAGCACAACTGTTTTGTTGGCTCGTGTTAAGGGGAGTCCTGAGAAACAGGGAAGCAACACCAGGTCCCTCCCAGGGGAAATGTCAGGAGATCCCAGGGGACCTGAGAACAAGCATTCTCGCAAACACCTTGACAAACACAGCTTCTGCAACTGTGAGAATATGGCTCAGTGGCAGGGCGCTTGCCTAGCACATCCTAGCTCTGGGCTTAATCTTAGTACAGAGAAAGAAAGAGAGAGAGAGTAGACATAATGTATGGCAGGAAGAAAGAAAAGACAGACCCAGGGAGATAGGATAAAATTTGTGGTAGACATAGATTAGTGGAAACTAAAAATTTTAGCTCTGATCCAATCTACATAGAGACTAAAAACTTAAAAAACAATGTACAGGGCTAAAATCCAATAAAGGTGCATAAGGTTTGCATTTGGAATTACCTCAGCAATGTACTAAAGATCATCATATATATATATATTTTTGTTTTGTTTTGTTTTGTTTTGTTTTTTTTCCTAAAAGACTGATTTGAGAAGAGCACACTGAGGTGTCCTGCTTGTAAGGGGCCTCTCTGGATTGATAACTACACTAAGGCACTCATGAGGCTTTTCCCTTAGCACCTATAAAGTAGTTAAATACAAGCTGGGCATGGTGGCCCATGCCTGTAATCACAGCACTTGGGAGTCTGAGGCAGGAGGATTGTGAGTACAAAGCCAGCCTCATCATGGTGAGGCACATAGCAATGGAGACCCTGTCTCCAAACAAATTACAAAAAAGGGCTGGGTGTTAAAGCCCAAACTTGAGGAGATAGCTAGGATGGCAGCTAGCTGAGAGCTGATAGATAGGTTACCCTCCCCCGCCCTCAGAGTTTTCCACACCCTAAGAGAAGCAACCTTGTTTCAAGATGTTCCAGACAGGATGTTCCTTCCCCGGGCAGAATGTTTCTTTTCCCCAGGCAAGAGCAAATAGGCTTAAAGGACACCCTGTTCTAGCCAATGGTGTTGGGGTTGCTCTAGTGCACCCCCCACCAGAAATCCCTATATAAGGCCCTGTCTGAGAGACTCAGATCAGACAGAGAGAGACACACGGACACACAACATCAGCTCGTCGCTCTGAGAGGAGGAAGCCACTGCAGCAGCTCCAGACCCAGCGCCTCCAGCCGACGGCAGCTGCCCCAGCCGGCAGCTCCAGACCAAACCACCTTCAGCCCAACGGCCGCTCCCAACTGACAGCTCCAGCCTCTAGCCAGACAGCAGCTGCTTTAGCCGACAGCTCCAGAGATCCCAGCCGGTACAACCAAGCACCCACCTTCTGTCCAGAGCTTGCACACTCCCTTCTCCCTGACTCCCCTCTCCCACCTCTTCAACCTTCGACCAGAGCACCTCTTCTCCGGTTTTTGCTACCGGCTATGAAGGCTGTTAAATAAATCTTTTGGCTGCACAGCTGTCCCCGGTGCGATGCTTTGCCCTTCAAGAGCCATATAGATGTTCAAGTATTTTCACCTGATATTCATGCATTTATCTAAGAATCCTTTTATGCCCGTGAACACTGTGTGACGCACCTGTAAGCTCGAGCTGTTAGCACTTGTCCTTGTTAAGGCAAAAATGTATTTAACTGGGGAAGGTTAGCTAGAGGTGGTTGGAGTTGGAGAGGTTGTTGGAGCCGGAGAGAGTAGTTAGAAGAAAGAAGAATAAAAGAACCTTTTCATTTCCAGTCTGCCTCCGAATTTTCTCCCGCGGTTTCATTGCTGTAAGTGGCAATTGCTGCAGGCAGCGACAGCTGGGGATGTGGCCCAGTAGTTCAGTGCACCTGAGTTCAATCCCCAGTACAAAAAAAAAATATATATATATATATATGTGTGTGTGTGTGTGTGTGTGTGTGTGTGTAGTAGTTAAATACAATGTCCCACTGAATACCTTGGTAAGGTAACCCATGTTTTCAATATATCCTGTACAAGGAGGAACAAACATTTATTGAAATTATGTAAATAACCACATTGCCAAAAATAGAAAAAACAGAATACTTAGGAATAGTTTTCAAGTTTTGGAGGGATCCAATAGGATGAAAGGGTAAATGTTTCCACTTTTGGTCACAAAATTTACCTTACTCTACTAGACTGGTTTTCGTTACTATAATGAAATGCACAAGGCAAGAAGAGGGTCTTTACTCATGGTTTTGAAGGCATAGCACATCATGTCAGCACAGATCAAGGTGTCTCTTGGATGCATCCAATGGGAAGGTTAAATTGCCTTGAGCAAGCATTTAAAGCCAGGAATCAGCCAGGTGCAGTGGTGCATGCTTGTAATCCCAGAGTGGCTCAGGAGGCTGAGGCAGGAGATTTGCAAGTTCAAAGCCAGCCTCTAAGCAACTCAGTGAGACCCTGTCTCTAAGTAAACTAGAAAAATAAGGCCGGGGATGTGGCTCAGTGTTGAGTGACCCCATAGTACTCAAAAAAAAAAAAAAAAAAAAAAAAAAAAAAAAAAAGGACAGGCATTCCCCAGTTGTGAGGTGAAAATGATAGGCTTCCAGGGTCAAAGTTCAGCACATATTCAACCTTATGTAGAATAGTATTTTACATTTTTGGAATAATCCACACCTGCCTTGCCATTTAAAAAATTTCTCGTGCAATGTATAAGAAAATGAGGCTGTCCACATGGCCTTGTGGGATATGCGATTCTAGTCAAGACACAGCTATCACTTTTACATTTTATTAGTTGCATGGAGCTTTTCTGCAAAGACCATAAAGATGCTCTTCTTTACCATCTCTGCTTCCCGGTCTAGAAGAAAAACTGTTCTCCTTTCATATGATCACATCCAAATAGTGCCACCCATGTGTTCAGCCACAGGAAAACCTTCCATGGCAGACCAGCTGGTGATGTGATGGAAACTGATGATCTTGATCATTGCACATGTGGCCTGAATAAGCTCTCATTCCATGTGAACGGAATATGTGAAGAAAAACATTATGATTCTCAGCTTAGTGAGATTTAGAGTTGTCCTTCTTGGGAGAGGAATGAGAGAATTATTGATATGAGATACAAATATACTATTGCAATAAAGAGAAGATGTCTGCAGAGATTATCTAGTCATATTGCATCATGAGCATTTATGACCATGTTACCAAACCCAATTGCCTTAGGAAAGCAAATGTGACTCCCCAACCAGGACATCAAAGAAGACAAGTAAGACTCCAGTGTGTTCCTCTCTGCTGCAGTGGGACGAGTGAAGGCTCGCACTTTGGTTGGAGTGTCACCATGTTTGGCTCTTGTTTTCCCTGTGGCATAGTCTCACGACCCAGCCATGGGTGTTGCATATAAACACCAAGGGAGAATAGGACTCACTTTCTAGACCACTTGATATTTTTCACTTGATTTATCACCACAGTAGGACCTAAGGAGAAGACAATTACTTATTCTCTGCCACATATTTCTTCCAAGCTAATGCGACTGTGTTTGGCAGAAGTGCCTGCTAGTGGCTGCTTGTGTCAGATGGGGCTCCTGGAAAGAATCCTCCAGTTGGAAGTTTCCAGGTGAAGAGGTCGCTGGGAGTGCTTCAAGATCTACTTGCATGCGTGCATGTGAGAAGGACAGGTTTGGTCAGAGGGAGTGGGAACACCATTTCTCAGGTTGAACCGAGCCCCAAGCACTCCGTGGGAATCTCCTAGAGCTGGAATGGCCCTCAGCATTTTCTGATGAAGACCGCAGTACCAAGTGTTTACATCCCCACCTTTTTGTGTGTGTGTGTGGTACTAGGGATTGAACTCGGGCACTTGACCACTGGGCCTCATCCCCAGCCATTTTTGTATTTTATTAGAGACAGGGTCTCACTGAGTTGCTAAGTGCCTCGCCATTGCTGAGGCTGGCTTTGTACTCACGATCCTCCTGCCTCAGCCTCCCAATTGCTGGGATTACAGGCATGCGCCACCATGCCAGCTACATCCCCACCTGTAACAGTCACCAACTTCTGAATGCCCAGGGGAAATGTCATATCTAAGGCCAGGGCTGTTGTCGCTGCTGTGGGCACCTCCTATGCGGCACCTCAGCAGAGAGAAGCCAGTGATCAACATTCCAGTCCCTTGGGATGGGTAAACTTGTCCCAGACAGTAGTCGAGGTTGAGGTCCAACATTCACTGAATTTTTTTTTTTTTTTTTTTTCAATACCAGAGATTGAACTCAGGGGCACTCGACCACTGGGCCACATCCCCAGCCCTTTTTTTTTTTTTTTTTTTTTTTATTAGAGACAGGGGCTCACTGAGTTGCTAAGTGCCTCGCCATTGCTGAGGCTGGCTTTGAACTCGTGATCCTCCTGCCTCAGCCCCCCAAGTGCTGGGATTACAGGCGTGCGCCATTGCGCTCCACTAACATTCACTATCTTTCTACTCCCTGCTGCCCACTTTTCATACCCTCACAACCCAGGACTTCCCTGGGATCTGCCTCAAACCCCCATGAGAACCATGAGGCTCGAACAGTTCTGTCTGATCTACGAGTGGCCCTGCGCAAGGTCCAAGCATTTCTGCCCTGATGCAAACCCACCTGGCCTGGCCGTGGGGCCGTGCCGAGCTGCAGAAGCAGGCAGACCTCAGCGGGAGACGCTGATGTGGCTCCTGCAACCACCAGGAGCCACGAGCTGTGATGAGGAGGAACCAGTCTCCCCAGGCAGCCAAGGCAGAGCTCCAGGAGGCGGAGGTGCAGTGTGAAAGGCTTCTGTACGCGTGGAGACCCCAGGGGAGCCCGCGGAGCAGCTGAGGACCCCTGTGATCTCCGCGCGGCAGAGTGAAAGCCCTCCTAGAAGACCCAAGCAGAGGGCGCAGCGTCAGGGAGAAGGGTCACATCACGTCATTCAGGGCGACTCCTCGGCGTGAAACTGGTCAATAGTGAAAATCAGCTCAAACCAGAACTAGGTGTTGAGGAAAGTGACCACTGTCTACTGGGAAATACTTGCATAGTCCTCCTACCCACCATGTTCTTCATTCTTAATAGGAAATCACTGGTCTGCAGGTTCCCCTCCCGTTTTTGTTAAACTGACCCACAGTTACTATTTCCCCCCGGCAGCAGCACTATCAGGTTTGCTGATACTTCTGTGGTTCGTCCTTTTTTTTTTTTTTTTTTTTCCCTTCATCTTTTAATGAAAGTGTGATACAAAGAAGAACTTCAGCTGCAATAAAAAGAAGTGTTTTCATTGCTTTTTATCACTTGACTTAGTTCAATCATCATGAGTTTAAGCCCATAAAAATGTTTTGCCTGTAATTTATCATTACAGGTCACTGAATTACTTTGTAAATTGAATTTTGCTTCTCTTTGAAAGAAACAGAAATTTTCCAAAATTTAAAAACAAAAAAGCCACTCTTCCTTTTATGCTTTTATTTTCATCCACTTTCTCATCTCACATTTTCACATGCTGTAGGAATGGCAGAAGAAAAAGGCACAAAATGTATCCTGTTGTACAAAGGGACATCATGGGGTTTCAGGAACAAGTTGTTCTCTTCCTGCAGTATGCCATTCCTTCCCCCATTGTCTTTTACAATTATTTTTCCATTTGCATCCTGGGATATCAAAAACGGCAAGATGCTCACTGACACTTGTGCACTGAAGTGTGCCACACACAAGCGCAGAGTGAAACTGCTGAGTTGTCAGTGTGGAATTATGGAAAATAAGATGCTCCCCAAATTTCACATTCAATAATCACAAGAATTTACAGCTGAATTATATATACGTAATTTCCTTTTTGTGTTTTAAACCCAGGGGCACTCTACCACTGAGATGCATCCCTACCATTATTTTTTGAGACTTGATCTCACCAAGTTGCTGAGGCTGGCCACAAACTCAGGATCCTCCTGCCTCAGACTCCCAACTAGCTGGGCTTACAGGCGTGTGCCATAGCACCTATCTAGTGATGACCTATTTTTTTTTTTTTTTTTTTTTTGGTATCGGGGATTGAACTCAGGGGCACTCTACCACTGGGCCACATCTCCAGCCCTTTTTTGTATTTTATTAGAGACAGGGTCTCACTGAGTTGCTAAGTGCCTCGCCATTGCTGAGGCTGGCTTTGAACTTGCGATCCTCCTGCCTCAGCCTCCCACGTGCTGGGATTATAGGCGTGCACCACCATGCCCGGCTTAGTGATGACCTATTCTAACCCAATTAACAGCATATAATAGGAATAAAATGAAGAAAACTTAGATTCATTCATAGCTCCTAAATAGCATTTCCTAGCATTTTATGACACCAAAACAGATGATACCATTTCATAATGTTGTATCAATCAATGACCAGATACAAATCATCACGTTAATCAGAAGTGTGCCTTGGCAAAGTAACTATGTCTCTGTGGGGGTTGGCAAGCCTCATCTACTTTCAAGAATAGCTCAGAACCTTCGTCTGTCTTTAAAATCTGATGTGCCTCAGAACTCAACTTTCTACTTTGGAATCAAATTCAGATTGGGGGCAGAGGGTTTACACTACTTGGTTTATGCTACTTACATAATAAAATCATACATGGCAACACTTGCTAAACTTTATAAAACTGTATGATGAGAGCACTGATTCAACAAAAACATTTGAGAGTGTTGAATAATATATATATTATATTAAATATATATATGTATATATATATATATATATATATATATATATATACACACACTTGTTGCCAAAATTATTCAAAGTAGACATGTTGGAATATTAAGGTCAAAGGATTTGACTGAAGCAAACAAACTTGCACACACAGGGCACAATAACAACATTAATTTGGTAGAAATACTGTTTCAACTCTCAAACTTACACACACACACACACATGCAGGAGCCCTGTTTGGGGATTGACTTGAATTGCAGTTGACTATGAGCCGTGGAGATTTGGGCATTGTCGCCACCCGTATTCTCACGGGACTTGTTGCGGGATCTCGAGTGACTTGGCCGAAATTGCTGATCGGGTCAGCGCCATTTTAGTGGAGTGTTTGGCGTGTGTTAGTTGTTGTTAGAACCAGAGAGAAAAGTTATCAGAATAAAAAGCTGTTTGTCTCCAGTTTGCTTCTGAAGTTCTTCCCGCGGCTCCGTTGCTCCAAGCGCTTCAGGCGGAAACAGGTGGCGGCCCGTACGGGGAACTTCGGAGCGGACAGGTAAGAACTGAAAGGTCTCTAAAGATGGGTTCGAATATAACTAAATCCCAAGTGATAGAGGCTATGCAAAGACTCCTTGATATACCTGACTCTGTTCTCAGTGAGGAGTATATAGACAAAAGTGAAAGTGATCAAAAAAGTGTAGATTCCACTGGGCCAACTGAGACCAGTAAAGAGAGTATTAGAAGAGACCCAAAAATGACAAAAATCCAAGCTATTAAAGCTATTCGGTAGTTATTGGCGAAAGCTGAAGGATACTTGCTCTCACTGGAACCTGGGCCTCAGGATATTGCTGTCAGTGAAATTAGCAGTGGTGAGGAATCTAGTAAAAGTGATCCTGAGAAAATGAGGAAAAAGGAATTAAAAAAGACCAAGAAAAAGGTCCGTCAGGCAGAGGAGTCACTTGTGTCCTCTACTAACTTTAATTCATTTTAGGTTAAGAGTATTCAATTTAGGTAAATAATTTTATAAATGAAGGTACTTTCAATTTTGATTTATAGGTGTCCCTGGGACTTCTCTTTAGCAAACAATATGACTAGTGCTATATAACCTGATATTTTGGTGTTTTGACTTAAGATTGTTTATTTGTTATTAACTTCATTTGTTTAATAGCTCATTAATTTCAATTATCTCAACAGGTAAAAAATTGCTCTGTATACAGAGACTCAAGGGTTCCAGCTAACAAATTATTTCTCTCAAGTGCCTTTACCTTTTCTTTAATCTATCTTTAATGCAGTAATTACCCTCAGTCTTTCTTTGTTTTGTTCTAAATATGACATTTTTCCAACTTATGTTTGTAGAAGCTCAACCAGCGATGTATGTGAACAAAAATCAACTTTAATTTTCTAATCTAATTATTCTATTTTGTAGTTTGACAACTCGCCTCTTGACTCAGTGCTGCAATAGCACTGCCTTTCCTTTAATAATTGATGCTTGAGTTTCTAGGTAGCGGGCCCTGAAGATTTGCCGGTGGCATTGTCTAAACATAAAAAGACGTCTGCTGCTCAAACATCAAACAACCTCACCAACAGTGTGGCCTCTGCTCTACATGCATGGGGCCTCCTACATCAACATGTTATAACAAATGGACATTTTGATCTTTCATTGTTTGGGACTTTACGGGACAATGCCTTGCGGGTATTTGTCTAGAGAATTCAGTGTGTTACTTGATGGAACTTAGGCAGCTGATTTGTTTAAACAATTTGATATGCTATGCAATTTGGCTCATCACCAAAAGGCTTGTCGCCTTAAAGCCGCAACATCTCCTCACAATTGGACGGCTGTTAGTCATCATATATAGTCGATCCTAAAGGGCTCCATTGGATGGCTGGTTAGCCAATGACGGGTAAGATCCCCAGAGGGGGACAACATAAGACAGGCACAGTCGCACGGGACAGTCTCATGTGGCCGACATATCAACCTAAGACAGGAGTCAAGGGCACAGCCTTGATTATCCGATGACGGGTAAGAATGTTGGTTGCACATAGACGTCCTAGAGCATTACCTCTTTTAAAACAAAAAGGGGGAAATGCAGGAGCCCTGTTTGGGGATTGACTTGAATTGCGGTTGACTATGAGCCGTGGAGATTTGGCCATTGTCGCCACCCGTAGTCTCACGGGACTTGTTGCGGGATCTCGAGTGACTTGGCCGAAATTGCTGATCGGGTCAGCGCCATTTTAGTGGAGTGTTTGGCGTGTGTTAGTTGTTGTTAGAACCAGAGAGAAAAGTTATCAGAATAAAAAGCTGTTTGTCTCCAGTTTGCTTCTGAAGTTCTTCCCGCGGCTCCGTTGCTCCAGGCGCTTCAGGCGGCTACACACACACACTAGATTTTTACATTGTCAAGAAACTGGTGCACTGTGGAGATTCCTCCACGTAGCCTTGCTGTGACATGTCCTCACAGGCACATGGCTTGGTTTGGCTACCTTCATCTGCTCGTCCCCCACTCTCTCATCTCTTTTTTCTCCCTGTCCATCCCCCTCCTCTGCTCTATTGTTCCATCTTCTCTTTTCATGAGATCCTCTACCTCTTTTCTTTTAATGTCTTATTTCTCTCTTGCTTCCAACCTGAGAGAGAACATGACCCTTGAGTTTCTGAGTCTGGCTTCTTTCACTCAGGTTATGTTCTAGAGCTCCATTTACCACCAGGTGACATAATTTCATTCTTTATGGCTGACTAAAACTCCGTCAAACCTAGGTACTTTGTTATATCCCTTCTCACTCATTGCTTCTATCCCATTATATTGCTATTTTATTGTTTCAAGAAATGTAATTTATCCTTCAATCAGTAGAGGGGAAAAAAGCCCTAGAGCTTATTACATCTCTTAGAAACATGCTCTATACTTATTTTGGTCCAGAAGATCAAACTGTGTAGGGCTAAATTATTACCCAATTCACATGTCACTTGGACTTTTTGTTTGGGTGGTGGTACTGGATGGAACCAAGGCCTGGTACATGCGAGGTAAGTACCCTACCACTGAGACAGAGCCCTAGTCCTTGAAGGACTAGGAGAAAGACTTAAGATAATTAAGGAACAAAGATTATGAGAAAGGTTTCTTGGACTGCTATTAGTTAGTACAAAACATTCTATCTGTAGACACAATTTCATATTTAGATAACCCCATTTTATACATGAGCTTTTCATAATACAGTTTATATAAAAGCTTTTGATAAGCAGAAATCAAATAACTAATAAATAGAATAGCCAAGAGAAGCAGCAAGTAAACATTTGCCTGCTTTTGAAGGCGAACTTTTCGAGTGTCAGGAACTCTGGTCCTAAATGCCCATCTCATTCTTTAACCTCTATCTTGCTGTAATTCTTCGTTTAGATATACTTTGGATATTCTGTCACTATGTATAATTCAAGATGTATGAGAATTAGCACTGCAATTATAATATAATGGCTTCAGAGACAAATCCTCTATTGGTTTTGTTTCCCTATGGTGCCTTTTTTGTAATTTTCAATTTTTTTTGTGGGGGGGGGACTGAGGATTGAACTCAGAAGTGCTGAGCCACATCCCCAGCCATGTTTTGTATTTTTTTCCCTTCATATTGTTTATTGGTACATTATAGTTGTACATAATGGTGGGATTTGTTACATACTCATACATATACAATATAACAATATAATTTGGCCAGTGTCACTACTTTTTAAGAAGTTCTCAGTGACTTTAAAGTCATCTACACTCGGCTGGGCATGTAGCTTCATGGTAGAACACTTGCCTAGCATCTGTCAAGCCCTGGGTTTAACCCTCAGCACTGAAAATAAAAAAAATAAAAAAGTGAAATTCCTAGTGATTTAGTGAACATGTTTTGTGAACACAAAAACCCCAGGTATGTAGCCTGACAAGTGCAAACTGGAGATAAATATTGAGAGTAGGACCTTGCAAAGGAGGAATTTTATCTCTTTATTGATCTAAAATAGGCCAGCAGAACCAAAAGCATGAAAGTACCACCTAAAGATGAAATGTAATTGTTCTCTCTGGCAAGAAGAAAATGCTTAACTATTGAAACAGAAATGACTGGAAGGAAGAGACAATAGAATATAATGCTGGGACTACTTAGCTTCAACAGGAAACAAATCATTTAGTCTAGGGAGTAAGAGTTACTGATTAGGCAAGCCAGAAAATTCACGGTAAGAGCTCATCCAGACATGATATGATGTCTGGGATTTGCATCCAAAGAATCTAAGCAAGAAGCAAGCACGTGAGTGTGCAGATGGAACAAGAGTGGTCATGAGTTGACAGTTGTATTTGATAAGTATTTGGGGATTTATTGTATGAGTATTTCCTCAATATTGGATATGTTTAATTTTTTTTCCATAATAAAAACTTAAACAAAACCATTCTGGGAATGACAAAGTCCTTGTTTTTGTGGTCACCTGGCTATTTTTTTTTTTTTTAATTTTTAAAAATTTGTTTTAATTAGTTATACGTGACAGTAGAATACATTTATTTACTTTGATGTATCATACATAGATGGGGTATGATTTCTCATTTTTCTGAGTGTACATGTTGCAGAATCATATTGGTCATGTAGTCACATATACAGTAATAATGTCTGTTTCAGTCCACTATCTTTCCTATCCCCACATCCCCTCCCTCCCCTCCCATTATTTCCCTCTACCTAACCCAAGGTTACACTATTCTTCCCTAGTGCCCCACCCTTGCCCCACCTTATTGTGAATTAGCATCCGCATATTAGAGAAAATACTTAGCCTTTGGTTTTTTGGGATTGGCTTATTTCTGGTAGCATGATATTCTCCAACTCCAACCATTTACTGGCGAATGCCATAATATCACTCTTCTTTAAAGCTGAGTAATGTTCCAATGAGTATATATACCACATTTTCTTTTTCCATTCATCTATTGAGGGACACCTAGGTTGGTTCCATAGTCCAGCTATTGTGAACCTGTTTTGTATTTTATTTAGAGACAGGGTCTCACTGAGTTGCTTAAGGCCTCACTGAGTTGCTGAGGGTGTCTTTGAACTCATGCTCCTCATGAGTTGCTGGGATTACAGGTGTGTACTACCATGCCTGGCTATTTTTATTTTTTTAATACTTCCTTTTACTTATACATAATATTAGTTTCATTTGAACACAACTTTATAAGTATCTTTAATAGTTCATATACTGCATCTTCTTATTTGAGTAACATGCATAATTCATTTCCATTGAGCAGTAAGCCACAAATCAGGAAGGTTCTTTAGATAACTTTCATTTAGGCATATGTCTAATATCTAACTTGCAATCTGGGTTCATATTTTTCATTTGCATGTCAAATGCAAATGTGGTGGTCCTTTCTCAACTGTAACTATTTTTGGGATCCTTTTTAATTTTCTATATTATTATAAAAATGCTCAGTTGTGTTGACTTTCTGGGTTTTTATTATTTCCATAGTTTAAATAAGCCAAGATGACTCAAGCATATTCCAGGGGCCCAGTGCATGAAAGAGAAAGAAAGACATTTTCAAGAATAGGATCTGTTTGTTCAGGAAATGTCTGCAAAACTACAGACAGACCCTCCAGATGCATGTATCCTCACAACCAAGTGTATTCTTTGTCAAATTACAGGGTATTCAAGTTTTTTTTCCTCCTTTAGAGTCATCATGAAGTGGCTCTTCCTCAGGACCAACAATAATGTTAATTTTTTTTTTTCACAAATTCCACCAAACCTGTGTTGCAACTAATTTGTGAGGAGTTATACATTATTTTTCCACTCTCTCTGCCTTACGTGACGAACAGTCCCTTCTGATCTTGCACATTAGGATGTTCTGAATGCATAGGTCTGTGCTCTCCACCTTTCCTTTCTGGTTCCTGAGACAGCCTTTGCAGAGGTGAAAGTGGAAGCCTAGTTTGTGTAGTTTGACTCTCAAATGTCCTCTCTATCCTGGCGCATGTCTCTAAAGCAACTTTATCCTTAAGTAACTAAAGGCTGGGTAAAGAAAAATCAGAAAACATCTATTTTTTTTCTTTTTTGTGATGCTGGGGATTAAACCCAGGGCTGTGTGCATGCAGGGCAAGCACTCTACCAACTGAACTATATCCTCAGCCCCCAAAATAGCTACATTTAATTGTGAACTCTTCCTAATATATGTTTAGCTACTCCCAAATCACTGGACTATAACTAAGAAGTGAAACATAATTTACCTCAACCTAAAATAGGATAAAGACATGAACTAATAAACTTAAACCCTGTCACTGTTTGTTTGAACTAATCCTAATTCATCATGTGTTAAATCTACCAAAAATGAATTAGAAGGTTCTTAACATTACAGTGCCTTTGTCACATAAAGAGATTTTACCTCCTCACACCGTAAATAGTGAGTCCTTAGAGTGCATTTAGATCCTTTTGCTAAAGGTCAGTAACTGGACAATAGGCAAAATTCAAATCAGTAAGAGCCAAAGTCCATAAACACCAATCAGGAAGAAGAACAAATTCCTAAACTTTAATTCAAATTATATGACAGCGGCAACAAGGCAACATATAACATAAGATGATGATAATGTTAGGCATCTATATGAACTATGTGCATTAAGTCCAATTCTAATATATTATAATGTCCACTACAGACATTGGACAAAACAATTTTAATATCATTTACCAATTTCCTACATTCAAATGAAGTGAGTTAGAAAGTATTGTTCATAACCTAACATAAAAGGTAACATTCTGGAAGGTATGATTCTTTAATAAGTGCTTGGGCTGATTTTTTATGACCCAGTTTTCTCCTTCATAGACTCTGAAGTCAACTGAAGACCACAAGGCACAGTTAAATGTGAGTGTGCATGTGCATGTATGTGTGTATGTGTGAGTGTGTGAGTGTGCGTGTGTATAAAATTCTGGAAAATTACCTTGAGAACTGAGTTCTCAAAACACTGACATTGGAGCCTCATTCCTATGAATTGGTTGATAAGACTTTGAAAACTACCTTTTGCAGACACATGTGCATGTGTGTGCACACATAAACACATAATAACAAACACATAATAATAAAGAATAATCAGAAAGCACTACTGAAAGATGTACTATTGTCGCATAAAATCACATGCATGCAAGATACTCACAGAGGAACCTGGAAAAACAACAACAATAATATTCAATTGTTAACCCAGATACTCACTATGCTTTTTTACAGTTCAGATGTGTGTTAGGCAGATGTGTACCTAATTAAGCCTACGAGATAAGCTTAATTAATATATTTGAATGTATTTCATTCTGCTAGTTTTTTAACTATCCATAGGTAGGAGCAATAGTGGCATATTTTTACTAACACAGAAGTGTATATATTAGTGTGTGTGTGTGTGTGTGTGTGTGTATGGTGTGTGTATATATATTTATGGTTGCTCTACAATATAGCATACATATATATGTGTATTTGGTCTATCATTGACTGAAACACTTTGTGGTTTGTGACTACTACATACCTATGGTAAAGTTGAATCTATAAACGATGCTCCAAGTAGAGGGCAGCAATTCGATTCACATGATGCATAGTCCTTAGTGGAGACAGAGTAGCAGCTCCCTCCAATGCCAGCAACCAGCTTCTACAAGACACTACTCCTTGACAGCACCAGGCAGAATTTCCCCTTGAGCAGCTGCTTTTAAACCTCTGACTGTTAATAAATACATTCTGATTGTTGAAGCCATAAAGGCAAAATAAACTAAAAGCACAAAAAACATCTTATACTTTCTACTCAATTGGGAAAATAAAAAAAGCCCAAACCAATAGTGCTCTAAGTTCATCACAGTAAATTCTTTGCAGTGTAAGTGAGTTTGCTAGGTCTGCTGTGACAAAGTACCACCAGCACAGAGGTGCTGTCAGAGCCTTGACGGGCCTGAGAGGCAGTGTACCAGGGCTGGGATTTGTTTCCCTCTTTACAAGTTCCCCAGGGCCAAAGCTTCCTGTTCCAGCATTCAGCCTTCTCAGAACTACTGATCACCCTGACACATGGGTTCACAGTGCCCACATCCTAACCCAACATCAGCGTCCCCCACACCAGGTTGGACCTAACCTGGCTGGGAATCTTCCTTCTGCTTGTCTTGACCTCTAAATTCTCTTTTCTGTGCTATTTTGGGACAGATCTGAGGAGCTCCAGGTAGCCTGCACCCACTCAGAAGCAGTGAATGACATCTGGTTCCTATTTGCTGCAGGAGAGGGTGTGCAGCACCTGCCCACTGAGCTGCTTACCTGCACCAGGGGCGCAGCTTCCCAGACACTCTCTTGTTCACTCCTCACAGCCACAGCAGTGTCGCCGCCTGAAGCGCTTGGAGCACCGGAGCCGCGGGAAGAACTTCAGAAGCAAACTAGAGACAAACAGCTTTTTATTCTGATAACTTTTCTCTCTGGTTCTAACAACAACTAACACACACCAAACACTCCACTAAAATGGCGCTGACCCGATCAGCAATTTCGGCCAAGTCACTCGAGATCCCGCAACAAGTCCCGTGAGACTACGGGAGGAGACAATGCCCAAATCTCCACGGCTCATAGTCAACTGCAATTCAAGCCAATCCCCAAACAGGGCTCCTGCATTTCCCCCTTTTTGTTTTAAAAGAGGTAATGCTCTAGGACGTCTATGTGCAACCAACATTCTTACCCGTCATCGGATAATCAAGGCTGTGCCCTTGACTCCTGTCTTAGGTTGATATGTCGGCCACATGAGACTGTCCCGTGCGACTGTGCCTGTCTTAGGTTGTCCCCCTCTGGGGATCTTACCCGTCATTGGCTAACCAGCCATCCAATGGAGCCCTTTAGGATCGACTATATATGATGACTAACAGCCGTCCAATTGTGAGGAGATGTTGCGGCTTTAAGGCGACAAGCCTTTTGGTGATGAGCCAAATTGCATAGCATATCAAATTGTTTAAACAAATCAGCTGCCCTAAGTTCCATCAAGTAACACACTGAATTCTCTAGACAAATACCCGCAAGGCATTGTCCCGTAAAGTCCCAAACAATGAAAGATCAAAATGTCCATTTGTTGTAACTTGTTGATGTAGGAGGCCCCATGCATGTAGAGCAGAGGCCACACTGTTGGTGAGGTTGTTTGATGTTTGAGCAGCAGGGATGCTTGCGGCGGCCACGATCCCTGCAGCTGTAGCAGCAGACGTCTTTTTTATGTTTAGACAATGCCACCGGCAAATCTTCAGGGCCCGTTACCTAGAAACTCAAGCATCAATTATTAAAGGAAAGGCAGTGCTATTGCAGCACTGAGTCAAGAGGCGAGTTGTCAAACTACAAAATAGAATAATTAGATTAGAAAATTAAAGTTGATTTTTGTTCACACACATCGCTGGTTGAGCTTCTACAAACATAAGTTGGAAAAATATATCATATTTAGAACAAAACAAAGAAAGACTGAGGGTAATTACTGCATTAAAGATAGATTAAAGAAAAGGTAAAGGCACTTTAGAGAAATAATTTGTTAGCTGGAACCCTTGAGTCTCTGTATACAGAGCAATTTTTTACCTGTTGAGATAATTGAAATTAATGAGCTATTAAACAAATGAAGTTAATAACAAATAAACAATCTTAAGTCAAAACACCAAAATATCAGGTTATATAGCACTAGTCATATTGTTTGCTAAAGAGAAGTCCCAGGGACACCTATAAATCAAAATTGAAAGTACCTTCATTTATAAAATTATTTACCTAAATTGAATACTCTTAACCTAAAATGAATTAAAGTTATTTGGATCCATATACATATATATATATATTTTCTTTTTCATAAGCGCTTTGTTCTTTGTGACGTCACACTGGACAGACGAACAAACATACAAACATATATTTGTGACGTCACATTAACATGAAATGTAGACAAATGTACAGACATAAAGACATGTATAAAAAAAAAAGAAAAAAAAATACAATTGTGTGCACACTAAAGAGAGATCTCCTTGTCCCGGCCGGGAGAAATGACACTTAAGTTGTGAAATATTTTGAAGGACTCTTTTGAGGGAATCATTCTGTACCTTCATCTTGGTCCTCTTGATTTTGTACCTTTTTTATTAATCTTGATTCTTCAATAACTTCATCTTGATCATTTTGATGTGGTACCTGTTTTATTAATCTAGATGGTATCCATATTGGAGAGGATTCGTCTTTTGGATAAACACAAACAGATCCTCTTCCCCAAATTAATACTGGATCTGGACCCTTCCATGTACCTGAAAGAACATCCTTCCAGTAAACCAAAGGTTTATGTTGTTGGTGTGGATTCCAATGTCTGTCTCCAGCAGAATAACCATTAGAGTCTAAAGTTAAAAAATTTAAGGTAAACAGGGCAACTGCCAATCTGTCCTTAGGACTTTTCCAATTTCCTTCTTTTTGTTTTAATAACATAATTTTCAGTGTTCGGTTTGCTCTTTCAATAATGCCCTGACCCTGAGGATTGTATGGGATGCCTGTTTTATGGGATATATTGAATTTTGCGCAAAACTGTTTGAAAGATAAGGACGTATATGCGGGGCCATTATCTGTTTTAAGCATTTTGGGGATGCCCAATGCAGCAAAAGCTTGCAAACAATGAGATGTAACATCTTTAACTTTTTCTCCAGAATGTAAGGAAGCAAAAATCATGCCTGAGCATGTATGTATGGTCACATGAATAAATCGCAATTTTCCAAAACTTGGCTCATGAGTAACATCCATCTGCCACAAATGATTGGGCATTAATCCTCTAGGGTTAACTCCGAAATGAGGATTGGGCAAATGTGTCATACAAGATTTACAATCTTTTACAATTGTTCTGGCTTGCTCCTTTGTGATTTTAAACCTACGTTGCAAGGTGGTGCTGTTGACATGAAACCGGGAATGAAATAAAGTAGTTTGTTGTAGCGCTGAAAGTATAAATACTGTTTTTGTAAGTTCATCAGCCTTTTGATTACCTTCATGGAGGGGACCAGGCAAATTAGTATGTGCTCTAATATGGCCTACGAATAGAGGTTCTTTTCTTGCCCACAAAAGTTTTTGTATTTGATAAAACAATTTAAAGGCTGGAGTATGAGGTGCTATTGGTCCTGCTAACTCTAATTTTGGGACGGCTTGTACAATATAGTGGCTATCTGAAAAAATGTTTACGGGCTGGTCCCTAAAATTTTCCAGAGCTCTTACCACAGCTTCCAGTTCCACTAGTTGAGCTGATTTGTGTGCAGTTATGTAAGTCATATTTTCTTTTTTAGTGACTACTGTAGCAGTACCATTTGAGGACCCATCTGTAAATACATTAAATGCCTTAGGAATAGGTTGATTTTTTATTACCTGTGGAAATATAATAGGATGATTAATACAAAAAGATAATATAGGGGACTTAGGAAGATGATTATCAAAATTTGCAGAAGTAGAGCATTTAGCTATAGCCCAATCATTATCATTGAAGCATAAGTATTCAATCTGTGATGATGAATAGGGAGTAATAATAGTAGCAGGGTGAATGCCAAATATTTTAGTAGAAGTCTTAAGTCCTTGAAGAATAAGTTTAGCCACCATGGAGGTATAAGATTCAATTATACTTTTAGGAGAGACGGGCAAATGTATCCATAATAAAGGCCCTTGTTGCCAAAATACTCCTGTGGGTGTATATTGTGAAGAAATAATAATCAACATCAGCGGTTGAGTTAAATCAAATCTATCACAATGAGCTCCTTCGATGGCTTTTTCTACTAACTTTAAAGCTTTCCTAGCATCAGAAGTCAATGTTCGTGGTGAAGATGGATCAGGATCTCCACGAAGGATGTCAAATAAAGGTTTTAGTTGGCCAGTAGTGAGATTTAGTGTAGGGCGAAGCCAATTAATGTCTCCCAGTATTTTTTGGAAATCATTGAGGGTGGTCAAATGTTCTTTATTTATTAAAATTTTTTGGGGTCTAACAAAAGTATCCATGATTTTAAATCCTAAATATAATATGGGAGATCTGGTTTGAACTTTTTCTTCTGCTATATATAATCCATATTTTTTTTTAAATTTTCTACCACATCACTGAATATATTAAATAAGATTTTTTGATTAGGGTGGGCCAATAAAATATCATCCATGTAATGTAGACACATGAGGTTTGGATATTTATTTTTAATGGGTTGGATAGCCTTGTCCACATATATTTGGCATATGGTGGGGCTATTAGCCATTCCCTGTGGTAAAACCTTCCATTGATATCTCTGATCAGGGCCATTATTGTTCATAGAAGGAACGGAAAAAGCAAACCTGGGGGCATCCAGAGGATGTAGGGGAATAGAAAAGAAGCAATCCTTTATATCAAGAGTAATAAGATGGAAATTTTTTGGAATAGCTACGGGACTAGGAAGTCCAGGTTGAGTAGGCCCCATAACTTGCATGGTTTTATTGATTTGTCTAAGATCATGTAACAATCGCCATTTTCCTGACTTTTTCTTGATCACAAATATGGGGGAATTCCAGGGAGAGGTGGAAGGTTCTATATGACCTGCTTCTAATTGTTCCTGAACTAATTGGTGGGCCGCTTGTAATTTCTCTTTAGATAGGGGCCACTGAGGGACCCACACTGGCTTATCAGAAAGCCATGGTATTTTCAAAATTATTTTCTCAGTGGCCCCGAAAAAAAATATCTTTTTCCTTTATGACAATGATTACTTTTAGGGTTAAGATTACTCTGTACTTTTTGATAATGAGTTCTTTTATGGTTAAGATTACCCTGTAGGTTTTCACATTTAACATCTGCAGGCTTGGTTGCAAGGTGTACTCCCATTTGTTGCAAAATATCTCTTCCCCATAAAGTAACCGGTAGATTAGGTAAAACATAAGGCTGAAATGTTCCTTTATGGCCTTCATCATCCTCCCATTTAAAATTACTGCACTTTTATCTGGGAGGTTATTATATCCCAAGCCTCTTAAACTGGTTGAAGCTTTTTGCAGAGGCCAGTGCTTGGGCCATTGGCGTAAGTTAATAATGGAAGAGTCAGCTCCAGTATCTATTAATCCCTCCATTTCTATTCCTTGGATTTTTATTTTACACATAGGCCTCCTTGAACAGTCTCGAACCCAGCAAGCCATGGGACTTGAGTCAGTGGAACAAAATCCTCTATTGTTCCCTTCTTGAGGCATACCCATTTTAAATGAATTATGTAAATTGGGAAGGAGAAGCAACTGAGCAATTCTATCTCCTTGATTAACAGAAGTTATACTTTGGGGTGAGCTAAGCATTATTTTTATTTCCCCTTTGTAGTCTGAGTTTATTACACCTGGGGTCACTTGCAAACCTAATAAGCTTTTAGGACTACGCCCGATAATAAGTCCTACAGTCCCTGAGGGAAGAGGTCCCCTGACTCCTGTGGGAATCAGTTGAACCCCCATTTCAGGTGTTAACACTATTCGGGCGGTGGAACAGAGGTCTAATCCTGCATTTCCTCTTGTTCCTCTGGCGAGGGAGTGGATGGGTAGTAGGGATTGTGTCGGGGAAGCATCTGAGTGGATGCTTGAGGATACTCCTTCTGCAATGCCCCGTACATTTGTGGGCCCCGGGGTATTGGGCCCCGTGCCCCGTTTTTGAATTCCTGAACAAAGGATTTCCATGGATGTCAAATTTTGAATGGCATTTATTGGCCCAATGATTTCCCTTTTTACACCTGGGGCAGCGGCCTGGGGCACGATATGAGCTTGGTCTTATTTCTCTTTTGGGATTTTGCCTAGAATTGCCTGATTGATTATGATAATTTTGCCTGGAATATCCTGATTGATTATAATATCTACCTTTAGCCTTTGTGAAATTTCGAGAGGAAGCACCTCTCATTGAGGCTGCAATCACATTTCCTGTGACAAAGGCGTCATTTATATCTTTACATAGTTGTATATATACGGAAAGATCCTTTTTAGTTCTCCATGGCCTGATGGCTGCTTGGCACCATTTATTTGCATTTTCATAAGCTAATTGAACAACTAATGGCATAGCTTGGTCAACATCTGCAAACACACTACCTGCAGTTCTCAAAAGTCGATCAGCAAAGTCGGCATACGGCTCATTAGGTCCTTGAATCACTTTTGACAAACTACCTTGTAGATCCCCAGGTCCTTGTACAGTTTTCCATGCCTCTAAGGCAGCTGCATTTATCTGAGCATATATATCTGGGTCATAATCTGTTTGAGCCTGTAAGTCTGCGAATTGTCCTTCTCCTGTGAGCATGTCTATATTATAGTTTTCAAACCCTGCAGCCGCGTTTCTTTTAGCCGTTTCTATACAAAGTTCTTGGAATTGCGATCGCCAAACCAAGAATTGCCCCCCGCTTAATGTTGCTTTACATAGACTTTTCCAGTCTGAGGGGGTTAAGCTAAAGGTGTTAAGGGACTCCAGCATACTCAACGTGAAAGGAGCTTGGGGCCCATAAGTCATTACTGCCTCTTTGAGATTTTTTATTGTTTTGAAATCTACTGACTGATGGACACTCTGTCCATTTTTCTTTTCAAATGCTGGCGGTTCCCAATGTATCTGTGAGTTGTCCTCGAGAGCGCATAAGCGATCAGAAAGACTTTTTATTTCTGTTTCTAGGGTATGCAAATGCCTAGTAATACCCTTCATATTTTCTGTAATGGATTCCACCCATGGGGGAGTAGAGGACACAAGTGACTCCTCTGCCTGACGGACCTTTTTCTCGGTCTTTTTAAATTTCTTTTTCCTCATTTTCTCAGGATCACTTTTACTAGCTTCCTCACCACTGCTAATTTCACTGACAGCAATATCCTGAGGCCCAGGTTCCAGTGAGAGCAAGTATCCTTCAGCTTTCGCCAATAACTCCCGAATAGCTTTAATAGCTTGGATTTTTGTCATTTTTGGGTCTGTTCTAATACTCTCTTTACTGGTCTCAGTTGGCCCAGTGGAATCTACACTTTTTTGATCACTTTCACTTTTGTCTATATACTCCTCACTGAGAACAGAGTCAGGTATATCAAGGAGTCTTTGCATAGCCTCTATCACTTGGGATTCAGTTATATTCGAACCCATCTTTAGAGACCTTTCAGTTCTTACCTGTCCGCTCCGAAGTTCCCCGTACGGGCCGCCACCTGTTGCTGCCTGAAGCGCTTAGAGCAACGGAGCCGAGGGAAAAACTTCAGAGGCGAACTGGAGACAAACAGCTTTTTATTCTGATAACTTTTCTCTCTGGTTCTAACAACAACTAACACACGCCAAACACACCACTAAAATGGCGCTGACCCGATCAGCAATTTCGGCCAAGTCACTCGAGATCCCGCAACAAGTCTCGTGAGACTACGGGAGGAGACAATGCCCAAATCTCCACGGCTCATAGTCAACTGCAATTCAAGCCAATCCCCAAACAGGGCTCCTGCACAGCAGGGTGCGGGCACTCAGTCCCCATTGAAAAGGTGACAAAACTGAGGATAAAACTGTAAGTGAAATAATTCAAACTCTGGTCTGATCACCTTGAAGCAGAAGCTCGTATCAGAACCTCTAGGGAACTTTCTTTATAAATCGGGTTTTTTAGTGGGTGGCAGGGTCTGGGAACCTGGGTATTTACAAAATCTTTCCTGGTGATTCTAAGGGGACCTGTGGGTAGGGGTGGGGAGTATCGATCACACTATGACATGCTCTCCTCCAGCTCCCAGAGGGCCTGCGTCCCTCCATAGGGCGGTGGGGCCAGGATGCCAGAGGCAAGTCCCTGGGAAACCTGAGCAGGACAATGGCTGTGACTTACCAAGCACTTCCCATATGCTGGCACTGGGCTCCCTTCTCACATGTCCTCTGTGTTAGTCAGTGTTCTGTCTCTACAATGAAATACCAAGATCACTTATAAAGAAAAAAGGGCCTTTTTTGTTTTGGGCCTGTGGCAAGGCTGCACACTGTGACTGGAGGATGCAGATGCAGCACTCACCACATGGCCAGGAAGGAAAAGAAACAATGAGGAGGGTCCTGGGGTCCCACAATCCCCTTCCAGGGCATGCTCCCAATGACCTAAAGACCTGCCAGTAGGCCCCATCTCTTAGGGATTCAATCACCTCCCAACAGTGCCACCCTAGTGACCAGGACTTTGATGGGGGGGGAGGTGTCAAGATCCAAACTATAGCCTGATCCCTCTTTTTATCTTCACACCCCTTCTGAGAGGAGATGTATATAGTTGGGGAAAGTGAGGCTCAAAGAGAGACGACTAAGGGGAGTGGTGAAAGGGAGCCAGAGCCTCCTCAGATCCTCCCCCTCCCAGAAAAGAAGCCAAGGGCAGGCCCCCTGGGGAATGGCAGGCTGGCACCTTTGGGTTTTACCTCAGCTCAGCCTCGGACATCCCAGTGTGGTGCTGTCCCTGTCCTCTATTTCACTTAAGCAAGCGCCCTTGTGGTGCTCCAAGCTTTGGATCCTGAAACAATGCCCTGGGCTTGGGCAGGGTCTGAGTAACGCCCCCTCCCTGCACTTTCCAAGGCCAGCAGGCCTAGAGGGTCCTCTCTGCTGAGTGTAGGATACTGTTGGTCAAGTCCCCTCATGTGCATATGAGGGGGGTATGTGCCTGAGTGCATATATGTGCATGTATGGGAATACAGGTATATATGCAAGAATGTGCAGGGGTAAACATGAGAGGCCCCCCAAACCCTGTTCCAAAGAGAGGGCAGTGTCCACACCATAGCATCACCAATGGGTGGGGGGTGGGTGGAGGGTGGACCTGAGGGAGGTTAGGTGGGAGCAAAGTCTCAGAAGGGGCCATGAGATGGGTAAACAGAGACCAGTCCACATCTAAACTACTCAGTGTCAGCAATGTCTGGGCAGTGTGGTTGCTGTAAGGTATGGGTGGGACGGTATGGTTGGAAAAGCGGGCCAACAGGCAGCTGGAGGTGGAGAACAGTGGGCTTTCCCCACGGAAGATTGGAGCCCACATACAGCTTCACCCAATACCCAACCCCACCAGCCCAGAGGCTTCCTCTTTTTAGGGTGAATGTGCTCTGAAAGATATGCTGAGTTACCCATTCCCATCAGTGGTCCAATCCTAGGGAGGGGGGATCACAAACTCCCTACGGAACCCCCACCATCTACCCCTGCGCTGCCCAGGACACGGTGCGCGCCGAGCTGCTCACCACTGGAGACCGAGGAAGGCTCTGCTGCCTGCCTCTCCTACCCGGGCTCTTCCGCTCCTTTTGCCTCCAGCCACAGAAAAGGCCGTGCTCTCACCCCACAGCCCTGGACCTGGGAAGCTGAAGAGGATGGGCCCCACGCTGAGCCTGGAGTCGCTAGGGGCTCCCCAGTCTGTCTGCCAGACCTCGCATGCGCACCTCACTTTTGTGCTCCTACTGGGCGACGGGAAAATAGAAACGCAGGGACGGCTAAACGCCGGCAGGGAGAGAAAAAAACAGGGTGCTTTCAGAGGTGCGCACGCGCGCCTGGCCAGCACCGCCACTAGCCCGGGAGTCGCGCCTCGCCGCTGGCGGATATCGAGCCCGCCCGCCCGCCCCTCCTGCCCCGCCGACCCGCCCCTCCTGCCCCGCCGACCCGCCCCTCCTTCTTCCACCGCCCGGCCGCCCTCAGCCTCGCTTCTGCAGGTTTCCGGAGTCCATCCAAGGTCGCGGGGGCAGCGCCGGTCCCGGTGCCCGCGCAGCGTCGCCGGCACCCCCGGCCGGCGTGCGAGCGCCCTGCGCGGCGCGGAGCTCCGCAGTCGGGACTCCCTGTCCACCCGCGAGGGAGGGCGACCTCCAGCACCGTGGGCTGCAGCTGCTGCTGTTCGGCTAAGGTGAGCCTCGGCGGCAGCAGACGCCCTGCACGGTGGACAGCGGCGGCAGGGGAGCACCCAGCAAGGCCTTTTTCTTCCCGGGCGAGGGCGGTCTGTGCGGCCGAGGGCTGAGAGGCAGAGCGGGACACGGGCGGGGCGGCCAAGTTGGTGTCAGAGCCCAAGCACCAATGCATCTGGTTTCCATTTTGGCACAAAGTAGATGAGCACGGTAGCCCCAGAAGCGCGGGGCTTGCGAGGTGGAGCTCTGTTTCTGCAGAAAACTGCCGGGTTCTGGGTTCCTTTTCGTGCCCCACGTCTGTCTGCAACCTGCTACCCTGACCTGCGAGGGGTGCGGAGGTTTTTTATTACAGGTGGTGGCCTTTGTCTTGTGCCCTGATCGCTTATGTAAAAATCGTGATTGTGTGACCCAGGTCACCCGCCTAAGGCTCACCAGGTTAGAGCCCCACCATTGTGGGGTTGCACTGAGTTTTCAAAGTCATTTCATTGAAATTATATCTTATATTCTTAATTTAATCGAAGAATACACGTTTTGCCCCAAATAATAAACAGTTCTAGAAGCAGAGACTCTCAACATATGGCAAAATTTTAATTTCAGAAGTATTTTGCATTGTAGTTTGAGCTACATTCGCAGCCTTTTTTGTGTGCGTTTTTTGAGACAGGGTCTAAATTGCCCAGGCTGCCCTTGAACTTTGTTCCTGCTGCCCATCAGCTTGTCTTCGCAGGAATTTCTGCCTGGGCAGTTGAGCCCAGCTTCATCTTAAGTCTTTAAAAAATGTTTAAAGTCCTTGTATCAATCGCATTCTAATATTTCACATATTAAAAGTTATTTTTTTGTGTTTAGTTTTTTAAGTGTTCATTTTGAAGTTCTTACAACACTATGAGTTGTTGGATATTAGGAAATGTATTTGTGTGTTTCCTGGAGCAACTAGAATCATTTTATATGAAAGAAACAATATTTTTCAAACGTGTATAATAAATACATTCTAAACAACACAGGGGCAAGTTTTTGTCATAGGTTATTTTGGGTAAGGAAGTAGTCTGATGGATATCCTGGTATTTATATATTAACCAATTAGAGGTCAGAGGAGTAATATTTTGGCGGTATCTCTACCATCTTTTCACCACAGAGAAAGTATAGGTCAGTAAAGAGCAGAATTGGGATTTGGATCTACTTCTGAATGATACTAAAACCTGTACTCTTTGTTTGATCATGTGGATATGTTGAATATTTTCATTATTTTATGAAACTTGATACTTTTTATCCTTAAAACTATTATTCATTTTCCAGAATGCCCCCAAATTATTATTCATTTTCCAGAGTGCCCCAAAAGTAAACTTAAGAGAATTGTGGAAAGCTGTGAACAAGCCAGGAAGAAGAGTAAGCTCTCTGAAGCTTGCCTATTCTTGTTGCTATTTGTTCATTTGAAATTACAAATATTTTCATGTACTCTTTGCTTTGTTTTTATTGTTGCAGATGCAAAACATGACATTGGAAAACCAGAAAACAGAACCTTTGTTTTGGCTTTAAAATGAGGTGTCCCCCAGAAGCTCATGTGTGAGACAACTCAAGAATGTTCAGAGGTGAGATGTTGGATTATGAGAGCTGTGACATATTCAGTGAATTAATTCACTGATATGGAGTAACTCCATGGTAAATGTAGACAAGTCAGGTGTGGCTCTTCCACCATGAGGCTCTGCCTCACGTTTAGCCAGAAGTCTGAACTTCTGAAGCTATGAGACAAAATAAACTTTTCCTCTTCTGTATTGTTCCCATTTGGTCTTTTGGTCTCAGTGATGTAAAGCTGACTAAAACAACCTTGTATATATATATATGCTAGTAATTCTGATAATCAGTAAAGATATGGTCAAAAACCCTTCCTAACACATCAAAGCCCTGGACTCCTCTCTTTATCCTTTTCATCACCTGATCCAAGGTAAGTATCTTTTTTTAAAATTCTTTTTTTCACAAACTGTTTCCCAGTCCACATAATGATGGCAAACATCCTAGAAAGAAATAGAGGGCTACAAAACCATAATAGAAGATGAGTATATAACAGGAGCAAGATATATATGATACTGCTGGTTGTCAGTGACAAGTTCTGCTCCCCCAAATGTTGAACATTAGAAAAGCACACTGAGGCAAGCATATAAAGTAGCGTTTATTAAAAAGGGGTGACAGAGGGGTTGGGGTTGTGGATCAGCGGTAGAGCACTCACCTAGCACGTGTGCGTCCTGGGTTTGATCCTCAGCACCATGTAAAAATAAAACACATTGTATACAACTAAAGCAAATAAATAAATATTTTTTTTTAAAAAAAGGGGTGACAGAGACTTCTCCCTAGAGGGGGAAGGGGGCCATTGCTGGTATGCTGGTATCCCAAGAAGTGAGGCAGGTCTGCCTATTTATATGTCCTAGGGCTTCCTTTGTTCTCCTGCTCTTCCCCTTATGGCTCTCCTTCCTACATACAGGACCAGGCCCAGTGACCAGGCTCAGGAATGCAGGTGGGATGGCCAAAAGGCGAGAAGCAGATGGGATGAAGGGGGAAGGGCAGGAGGGAGCAGCCCAGGACACCTTGATTAACAACTTCCTAGCTCCCTGTAGGGAGGGGCAATTCCTGGGACAGGTTACCTCGGGCAACTGGCTAGAGCTGGGAAGATTGTTGATAAGGGTGGAGGAAGGGCTCTGGAGAAATAAACATTTCAGTCCTTCAGGGGACAGTCTCCAACTTCCTGGGACTCCTCAAAATTGGCTTTCTTATCTACGTGGAGGCCTGTCTAATTCTGGCTTCAGCAGTAGACCTTGGTGTCAACCTTGTGGTGCTGGTTCTGTAGGAATGCATTATGCTGGAGGTAGGGGTTCCTGGAGGCTTCCACCAAGATTTCAAAGGAAGGCCTGGGCAAAGCGCAGCAGGGTCCGAGTCCCTGCAGGCACCCCCTGAGAAGGTAAAGTGTGGGCATGTGAGAAGGAAGCCCAAGTGCCAGTGGAGCCCCCCGAGAGTAAGAAATGCCAGTACCACGGGACCTCGTCCTAGGAACGCTGCAGGGATTGGCAGAGACAAGCCCATAGGCCACTGGGGCTGCAACCAATAAGGCCATAGGGGCGGATCTCCACAGTCCATCTGGACCAAACATCGTCATGCCTTGTGCTCCAGGTGCCAGGCACAGAACTGCAGGACCTGTTTGCCCAGCTGGATTTTGGTCTTGCTTTGGTTCTATCCCTTCTTTCTACATGCCTAATTTTGTGAATGGAAGTGTTTACTCTGTACCATTATATATTGGATATTGGTAAATTGCTTTAATTTTGTAGGAACTCACAATGGGAGATTGCCTTGAGCCTCAGAGAAGACTTTGGACTTGAATTTTGAGCAATCTGGGAACTGTTGAGACTCTCAGAAATGGACAAAATGTATTTTGCATTGTGGGATGGTCGTGAGGTTTTGGGGGCCAGGGGTGGAATGTTATGATTTGGATGTGAGGTATGTCCCCCAAAAGCTCACAAGTGAGACAATGCAAGAAGGGTCAGAGGAGAAATGATTGGGATGTGAGAGTCTTAACTTAATCCCCTGATAGGGATTTACTGTGTGTAAGTGAAGTGGTAGGGTATGACTGGATGAGGTGGGAATTGGGTGTGTGGCTTTGGGGTACATATTTGTACCTGGCAAATGGAGATCTCTCTCTGCTTTCGGGTTATGATGTAAGCTGCTTTTTTCTGCTATACTCTTCCACCATAATGTTCTTTCTCACCCAGAGCCCTGAGTAATGGAGCCGGCCTTCTATGGACTTAAGACTAGCCCTAAGTAAACCTTTTCCTCCTCTACAATTGTTCTGGTATGGTCCTTTAGTAACAGCAGCAAAATAGCTGACTAAAACAGTAAGTTAGTGAGTGAATGAGCCGGTGAGAGAATGAAAAAATATGTGTTCTGAAGTTGTTTTTAATGTTTTTTTTTTTTTTTTTTCCTTTAAGTAGCAAGGAGCAGTAGAGCAATTGGGAAAGAAGAAAATCGTATTTAAAGTGCTTCATGAGAGCAAACAATTTGAATTATGTTAATGGAGGGGAAAACAAATGAAATTTCTAAGTTAGTGAATGTCTGAAAAAGTTTTTTACTTAAATGCCATTATAAAAAATATGAAGTGCATTATATCCAAATATGATAGCCATTTCTTTTAAATATTTTTCTCTTGCTGTCTTTCTTTCTGCTGCTAACTTTCTGAAACTCCTTCACTCTGAAATTATTTTTTTGTTGGGGGTACTGGGGATTGACCACTGAGCCACATCCCCAGCCTTATTTTGTATTTTATTTAGAGACAGAGTTGCTAATTGCCTCACTAAATTGCTGAGGTTGACTTTAAACTTATGATCCTCCAGCTTCAGCCTCCCAAGCTGCTGGGATTATAGGCGTGCACCACTGAGCTGGCCTGTTACTTTAATTTTATGGAAATATTCATAGAGTTAGACTTGTGTAAGTACTTAAAATTCACAGTACTGTTGTCATTGATGTATCAGTGACAGCATTTTATAGTTTGCTATCCACATTGGGGCTAGGAGAAGAAGTAGGATGAAGAACTACCTTAGGATACTTAGCTATTGTCTGTTTTCTTCTATAAGAAGCATTGAGTAAAGTTCTATCTCAGCTATGTATATGCCTATAAGTAACTATTTCTTCACATTTTTCTGCCTATAATTAATAATTATGTGCTAAGTATATTACTCCAGTACAGTACAATTCTGTGAATTTGTTGGATTCATTTAATGCAGCTAGTGTAGTATAGTGCAAAAAACTAAGGCTTAGAAGTCATAAGCAATCAGCTTGGGTTCTGCAGTTAAGTTTATTTCAAACCTAAAGTTATTCCAGATCAACCTGCGACCTGTATAATTGTGTGTCATAAATGGATATGTAGATGCCGTGGTGAGATTTAGAGAGGAGATTTGGACTGTAATTATTTTGCTTGGACTTTGAAAAGCTAATGCTCAGGACTTACATGTATTGTTATATTTGGATTTTCAAGTATAGATCTGCAAGGACCATTTCATGAGAAGGACAGGCATGAGGAATTAAAATGTGAGGGACTCCAATAATGGTTTGGCTTTGTGGTGTTTTAGTAAGTTGAGACCATTTTTAAGAATGAAATGCATTCAGTACCTTATAAAAGCCATGTTCATATTGACATAGAATAATGATGACCTCTTTTAAGATGACCACTGTCTACAGAGATGGGAGGGGCCTGATCTCTTAGATATAAGCAGCTGATCCATAGTAGTATCAGCAGTGTAATTAAAGTCAAAAGTGTGTGAGAATATTGTTTGTGTCATTTAGCAGCTGTGAATTCTTGGGGAAAAAAAATCATTTGACCTCTTGGAATGTCAGTGATATTATTGTACCATAAAGATATAACAGTAGCCGGGCACGGTGGCGCACGCCTGTAATCCTAGCACTTGGGAGGCTGAGGCAGGAGGATCTTGGGAGGCTGAGGCAGGAGGATCGCTAGTTCAAAGCCAGCCTCAGCAATGGCGAGGCACTTAGCAACTCAGTGAGACCCTGTCTCTAATAAAATACAAAAAAGGGCTGGGGATGTGGCCCAGTGGTCGAGTGCCCCTGAGTTCAATCCCTGGTACCAAAAAAAAAAAAAAAAAGATATGACAGTATCTACCTCTAGGGGGTCTGTGTAATGAATGAATGTGGTAAGAAATATAAAAACTTTGTAAGCTGTAAAAACTGATTACAGTGGTCTTTAATGATTTAAAATATTGAAGTTTCCCCCCCACACCAAACCTGATGACAGTAAAACGGCAATAGTGTCAAGAAAAGACTGAAATTGAGGAAGGGCATGTAGATTTCTAACTTGCAGTATGATATGGTAAGTTTTAGTAAACTGTTAGTGGAGATATCCTATTGTTGATTTGGTACTTGAGGCATTTCTGATGATATTTTAAATGTTTTGACCTTGAATAAATTTCTTGTTATTGAGTATCTGCTAGGTACTGTGGGAAGCTATGGATGAACTGTGGGTGCATCTAAGCCATCTCTGAGTAGAGGTGTGCCCCTCAGAGAACTCTGGTGCAATCTCACTGATCTGAGACTGCTTCTTTGTTTTGGTAGATGTGCTGCTCAAAGAGGATTCTGTGATGCTACGGAGTTCAGTGGCTCAGACAGCTAGGTTCAAGCACAACTCCCCGGAGACAGAGAGAGAGATCAGTGCCCCAGATAGCCCTGTGGTGCCAGATGCCTGGAGGAGGAAGAATTACTGTGCAAGTGGTAAGCCCCCATTCAGGCCAACTTCCCTACAGCCTGTTATATTCACTTCTTGTTTACCTTGAAGACCCCCTCCTCACAATAAATTCCTTTGGACTGCATTGCTATACATGGAGCATTCAAGGGCTTTTTCCCTTTGTTCAGATCAGACCCATCAGGTGTCTTTGGCCCATCATGCCCCTGCTTTAAAAAATATTTTCCTGAGTCTTTTGTTTTTATTTCTAATAACTACTTTTTCAGACTTTTATTTCCAGCTGCCCACACCTCCGAGGGTTGCTTATTCACTCCCCACACAGGTCACAGGTGACAATGTACTAGGTCGATAGTCACTGAATATGCCAGATGAGGGCTTATGCTATAGTAATGAAACAGAATGACAAGTGTGTTAAGTGTTCATTGCTGTGACCAAAATACCTGACCAGAAAAACTTAAGAGAGGAAGAAAAGTTAATTTTAACTCATAGTTTCAGAGGTCTCAGTCCATGGTCAGCCAACTTCATTGCTTGGGCCCAAGTTGAGGTAGAATATCATGGTGGAACAGCATGGCAGAGAGCAAATGGGGTACCCAAAGGCACACCCGCTAAATGACCTTTTCTATTTTGTTTATGTTAATTGAAAACATAGTTCACTTTTGTAATTATAACTGCATATTGTATTTCAAAAATTCTTTTTTAGATATGCATAAAAGTAGAGTGTATTTTGACATGTTACACATACATGGAGTCTAACTTCCCATTCTTGAGGTTGGACATGATGTGGAGTTTCACTTGTCGTGTATTCATATATGAACACAGGAAAGTGATGTCCCATTCATCCCACTGTCTTTCCTACTCCTGAGCTGCTGGGATTACAGGCAAGCACCATGGCACCCAGCTGTATAATTATGCACATTCTAATCAATGAAAACTTTATTTTCACATTGGAATACTACTGGTTTGGCAGTCACTAATAAGACTTGTCAAAGATCTGGGAATTTGAAAGTCAATGAAAAATATTCATTTGTATCACAATCACTGACAGCCACCACCCACAGAATACAGAAAGATAGCCTTAATAGATAAAAGAAAAGATGAAAATTGGATCTTTGTTTTACAGTAAATTAAAAAGCAGAGTAAAGAAGGAAATAGAGAAAGAATTCAATCCTGGAGTTCCTGTGCCTGGTTTTATAACACTGCAGTCCTGACTTTTCAAAGATCATCCTGTGGCAAAATTTGCTTTGTGTTTTATTCCCCTTATGCAACCTACCACAAAACAACGTGTTTGTTGTTTTTTTTTTTTTTTTTTTTTTGCGGGGTGGGGGGGGTGGCCATTGATACAGTGGCACACGCCTCTAATCCCAGCAGTTTGCCTGTAATCCCCAGAAGCTTGGGAGGCTGA
>CM046665.1:140251545-140288807 GCA_025594165.1 Tamias sibiricus | reverse complement strand
AGCAATTTCGGCCAAGTCACTCGAGATCCCGCAACAAGTCCTGTGAGACTAGGGGAGGCGACAATGTCCAAATCTCCACGGCTCATAGTCAACCGCAATTCAAGTCAATCCCCAAACAGGGCTCCTGCATTTCCCCCTTTTTGTTTTAAAAGAGGTAATGCTCTAGGACGTCTATGTGCAACCAACATTCTTACCCGTCATCGGATAATCAAGGCTGTGCCCTTGACTCCTGTCTTAGGTTGATATGTCGGCCACATGAGACTGTCCCGTGCGACTGTGCCTGTCTTAGGTTGTCCCCCTCTGGGGATCTTACCCATCATTGGCTAACCAGCCATCCAATGGAGCCCTTTAGGATCGACTATATATGATGACTAACAGCCGTCCAATAGTGAGGAGATGTTGTGGCTTTAAGGCGACAAGCCTTTTGGTGATGAGCCAAATTGCATAGCATATCAAATTGTTTAAACAAATCAGCTGCCCTAAGTTCCATCAAGTAACACACTGAATTCTCTAGACAAATACCCGCAAGGCATTGTCCCGTAAAGTCGCAAACAATGAAAGATCAAAATGTCCATTTGTTATAACATGTTGATGTAGGAGGCCCCATGCATGTAGAGCAGAGGCCACACTGTTGGTGAGGTTGTTTGATGTTTGAGCAGCAGGGATGCTTGCGGCGGCCGCGATCCCTGCAGCTGTAGCAGCAGACGTCTTTTTTATGTTTAGACAATGCCACCGGCAAATCTTCAGGGCCCGCTACCTAGAAACTCAAGCATCAATTATTAAAGGAAAGGCAGTGCTATTGCAGCACTGAGTCAAGAGGCGAGTTGTCAAACTACAAAATAGAATAATTAGATTAGAAAATTAAAGTTGATTTTTGTTCACACACATCGCTGGTTGAGCTGAAAATTAAAGTTGATTTTTGTTCACACACATCGCTGGTTGAGCTTCTACAAACATAAGTTGGAAAAATATCATATTTAGAACAAAACAAAGAAAGACTGAGGGTAATTACTGCATTAAAGATAGATTAAAGAAAAGGTAAAGGCACTTGAGAGAAATAATTTGTTAGCTGGAACCCTTGAGTCTCTGTATACAGAGCAATCTTTTACCTGTTGAGATAATTGAAATTAATGAGCTATTAAACAAATGAAGTTAATAACAAATAAACAATCTTAAGTCAAAACACCAAAATATCAGGTTATATAGCACTAGTCATATTGTTTGCTAAAGAGAAGTCCCAGGGACACCTATAAATCAAAATTGAAAGTACCTTCATTTATAAAATTATTTACCTAAATTGAATACTCTTAACCTAAAATGAATTAAAGTTATTTGGATCCATATATATATATATATTTTCTTTTTCATAAGCGCTTTGTTCTTTGTGACGTCACACTGGACAGACGAACAAACATACAAACATATATTTGTGACGTCACATTAACATGAAATGTAGACAAATGTACAGACATAAAGACATGTATAAAAAGGAAAAAAAAAAAATACAATTGTGTGCACACTAAAGAGAGATCTCCTTGTCCCGGCCGGGAGGAATGACACTTAAGTTGTGAAATATTTTGAAGGACTCTTTTGAGGGAATCATTCTATACCTTCATCTTGGTCCTCTTGATTTTGTACCTTTTTTATTAATCTTGATTCTTTAATAACTTCATCTTGATCATTTTGATGTGGTACCTGTTTTATTAATCTAGATGGTATCCATATTGGAGAGGATTCGTGTTTTGGAAAAACACAAACAGATCCTCTTCCCCAAAGTAATACTGGATCTGGACCCTTCCATGTACCTGAAAGAACATCCTTCCAGTAAACCAAAGGTTTCTGTTGTTGGTGTGGATTCCAATGTCTGTCTCCAGCAGAATAACCATTAGAGTCTAAAGTTAAAAAATTTAAGGTAAACAGGGCAACTGCCAATCTGTCCTTAGGACTTTTCCAATTTCCTTCTTTTTGTTTTAATAACATAATTTTCAGTGTTCGGTTTGCTCTTTCAATAATGCCATAATTTTCAGTGTTCGGTTTGCTCTTTCAATAATGCCCTGACCCTGAGGATTGTATGGGATGCCTGTTTTATGGGATATATTGAATTTTGCGCAAAACTGTTTGAAAGATAAGGACGTATATGCGGGGCCATTATCTGTTTTAAGCATTTTGGGGATGCCCAATGCAGCAAAAGCTTGCAAACAATGAGATGTAACATCTTTAACTTTTTCTCCAGAATGTAAGGAAGCAAAAATCATGCCTGAGCATGTATCTATGGTCACATGAATAAATCGCAATTTTCCAAAACTTGGCTCATGAGTAACATCCATCTGCCACAAATGATTGGGCATTAATCCTCTAGGGTTAACTCCGAAATGAGGATTGGGCAAATGTGTCATACAAGATTTACAATCTTTTACAATTGTTCTGGCTTGCTCCTTTGTGATTTTAAACCTACGTTGCAAGGTGGTGCTGTTGACATGAAACTGGGAGTGGAATAAAGTAGCTTGTTGTACCACTGAAAGTATAAATATTGTTTTTGTAAGTTCATCAGCCTTTTGATTACCTTCATGGAGGGGACCAGGCAAATTAGTATGTGCTCTAATATGGCCTACGAATAGATGTTCTTTTCTTGCCCACAAAAGTTTTTGTATTTGATAAAACAATTTAAAGGCTGGAGCATGAGGTGCTGTTGGTCCTGCTAACTCTAATTTTGGGACGGCTTGTACAATATAGTGGCTATCTGAAAAAATGTTTACGGGCTGGTCCCTAAAATTTTCCAGAGCTCTTACCACAGCTTCCAATTCCACTAGTTGAGCTGATTTTTGTGCAGTTATGTAAGTCATATTTTCTTTTTTAGTGACTACTGTAGCAGTACCATTTGAGGACCCATCTGTAAATACATTAAATGCCTTAGGAATAAGTTGATTTTTTATTACCTGTGGAAATATAATAGGATGATTAATACAAAAAGATAATATAGGGGACTTAGGAAGATGATTATCAAAATTTGCAGAAGTAGAGCATTTAGCTATAGCCCAATCATTATCATTGAAGCATAAGTATTCAATCTGTGATGATGAATAGGGAGTAATAATAGTAGCAGGGTGAATGCCAAATATTTTAGTAGAAGTCTTAAGTCCTTGAAGAATAAGTTTAGCCACCATGGAGGTATAAGATTCAATTATACTTTTAGGAGAGACGGGCAAATGTATCCATAATAAAGGCCCTTGTTGCCAAAATACTCCTGTGGGTGTATATTGTGAAGAAATAATAATCAACATCAGCGGTTGAGTTAAATCAAATCTATCACAATGAGCTCCTTCGATGGCTTTTTCTACTAACTTTAAAGCTTTCCTAGCATCAGGAGTCAATGTTCGTGGTGAAGATGGATCAGGATCTCCACGAAGGATGTCAAATAAAGGTTTTAGTTGGCCAGTAGTGAGATTTAGTGTAGGGTGAAGCCAATTAATGTCTCCCAGTAGTTTTTGGAAATCATTGAGGGTGGTCAAATGTTCTTTATTTATTAAAATTTTTTGGGGTCTAACAAAAGTATCCATGATTTTAAATCCTACATATAATATGGGAGATCTGGTTTGAACTTTTTCTTCTGCTATATAAAATCCATATTTTTTTAAAATTTTCTACCACATCACTGAATATATTAAATAAGATTTTTTGATTAGGTGGGCCAATAAAATATCATCCATGTAATGTAGACACATGAGGTTTGGATATTTATTTTTAATGGGTTGGATAGCCTTGTCCACATATATTTGGCATATGGTGGGGCTATTAGCCATTCCCTGTGGTAAAACCTTCCATTGATATCTCTGATCAGGGCCATTATTGTTCATAGAAGGAACGGAAAAAGCAAACCTGGGGGCATCCAGAGGATGTAGGGGAATAGAAAAGAAGCAATCCTTTATATCAAGAGTAATAAGATGGAAATTTTTTGAATAGCTACGGGACTAGGAAGTCCAGGTTGAGTAGGGCTCATAACTTGCATGGTTTTATTGATTTGCCTAAGATCATGTAACAATCGCCATTTTCCTGACTTTTTCTTGATCACAAATATGGGGGAATTCCAGGGAGAGGTGGAAGGTTCTATATGACCTGCTTCTAATTGTTCCTGAACTAGTAGGTGGGCTCCTTGTAATTTCTCTTTAGATACGGGCCACTGAGGGACCCACACTGGCTTATCAGAAAGCCACGGTATTTTCAAAATTATTTTCTCAGTGGCCCCGAAAAAAAAATCTTTTTTCTTTATGATAATGATTACTTTTAGGGTTAAGATTACTCTGTACTTTTTGATAATGTGTTCTTTTAGGGTTAAGATTACCCTGTAGGTTTTCACATTTAACATCTGCAGGCTTGGTTGCAAGGTGTACTCCCATTTGTTGCAAAATATCTCTTCCCCATAAAGTAACCGGTAGATTAGGTAAAACATAAGGCTGAAATGTTCCTTTATGGCCTTCATCATCCTCCCATTTTAAAATTACTGCACTTTTATCTGGGAGGTTATTATATCCCAAGCCTCTTAAACTGGTTGAAGCTTTTTGCAGAGGCCAGTGCTTGGGCCATTGGCGTAAATTAATAATGGAAGAGTCAGCTCCAGTATCTATTAATCCCTCCATTTCTATTCCTTGGATTTTTATTTTACACATAGGCCTCCTTGAACAGTCTCGAACCCAGCAAGCCATGGGACTTGAGTCAGTGGAACAAAATCCTCTATTGTTCCCTTCTTGAGGCATACCCATTTTAAATGAATTCTGTAAATTGGGAAGGAGAAGCAACTGAGCAATTCTATCTCCTTGATTAACAGAAGTTATACTTTGGGGTGAGCTAAGCATTATTTTTATTTCCCCTTTGTAGTCTGAGTTTATTACACCTGGGGTCACTTGCAAACCTAATAAGCTTTTAGGACTACGCCCGATAATAAGTCCTACAGTCCCTGAGGGAAGAGGTCCCCTGACTCCTGTGGGAATCAATTGAACCCCCATTTCAGGTGTTAACACTATTCGGGCGGTGGAACAGAGGTCTAATCCTGCATTTCCTCTTGTTCCTCTGGCGAGGGAGTGGATGGGTAGTAGGGATTGTGTCTGGGAAGCATCTGAGTGGATGCTTGAGGATACTCCTTCTGCAATGCCCCGTACATTTGTGGGCCCCGGGGTACTGGGCCCCGTGCCCCGTTTTTTTGAATTCCTCAACAAAGGATTTCCATGGATGTCAAATTTTGAATGGCATTTATTGGCCCAATGATTTCCCTTTTTACACCTGGGGCAGCGGCCTGGGGCACGATATGAGCTTGGTCTTATTTCTCTTTTGGGATTTTGCCTAGAATTGCCTGATTGATTATGATAATTTTGCCTGGAATATCTTGATTGATTATAATATCTACGTTTAGCCTTTGTGAAATTTCGAGAGGAAGCACCTCTCATTGAGGCTGCAATCACATTTCCTGTGACAAAGGCGTCATTTATATCTTTACATAGTTGTATATATACGGAAAGATCCTTTTTAGTTCTCCATGGCCTGATGGCTGCTTGGCACCATTTATTTGCATTTTCATAAGCTAATTGAACAACTAATGGCATAGCTTGGTCAACATCTGCAAACACACTACCTGCAGTTCTCAAAAGTCGATCAGCAAAGTCAGCATACGGCTCATTTGGTCCTTGAATCACTTTTGACAAGCTACCTTGTAGATCCCCAGGTCCTTGTACAGTTTTCCATGCCTCTAACGCAGCTGTGTTTATCTGAGTATATACATCTGGGTCATAATCTGTTTGAGCCTGTAAGTCTGCTAATTGCCCTTCTCCTGTGAGCATGTCTATATTATAGTTTTCAAACCCTGCAGCCGCGTTTCTTTTAGCCGTTTCTATACAAAGTTCTTGGAATTGCGATCGCCAAACCAAGAATTGCTCCCCGCTTAATGTTGCTTTACATAGACTTTTCCAGTCTGAGGGGGTTAAGCTAAAGGTGTTAAGGGACTCCAGCATACTCAACGTGAAAGGAGCTTGGGGCCCATAAGTCATTACTGCCTCTTTGAGATTTTTTATTGTTTTGAAATCTACTGACTGATGGACACTCTGTCCATTTTTCTTTTCAAATGCTGGCGGTTCCCAATGTATCTGTGAGTTGTCCTCGAGAGCGCATAAGCGATCAGAAAGACTTTTTATTTCTGTTTCTAGGGTATGCAAATGCCTAGTAATACCCTTCATATTTTCTGTAATGGATTCCACCCATGGGGGAGTAGAGGACACAAGTGGCTGCTCTACCTGACCGTCCTTTTTCTTGGTCTTTTTTAGTTTCTTTTTCCTCATTTTCTCAGGATCACTTTTACTAGATTCCTCACCACTGCTAATTTCACTGACAGCAATATCCTGAGGCCCAGGTTCCAGTGAGAGCAAGTATCCTTCAGCTTTTACCAATAACTCCCGAATAGCTTTAATAGCTTGGATTTTTGTCATTTTTGGGTCTCTTCCAATACTCTCTTTACTGGTCTTAGTTGGCCCAGTGGAATCTACACTTTTTTGATCACTTTCACTTTTGTCTATATACTCCTCACTGAGAACAGAGTCAGGTATATCAAGGAGTCTTTGCATAGCCTCTATCACTTGGGATTCAGTTATATTCGAACCCATCTTTAGAGACCTTTCAGTTCTTAACTGTCCGCTCTGAAGTTCCCCGTACGGGCCGCCACCTGTCGCCGCCTGAAGCGCTTGGAGCAATGGAGCCGCGGGCAAAACTTCAGAAGCAAACTGGAGACAAACAGCTTTTTATTCTGATAACTTTTCTCTCTGGTTCTAACAACGACTAACACACGCCAAGCACACCACTAAAATGGCGCTGACCCGATCAGCAATTTCGGCCAAGTCACTCGAGATCCCGCAACAAGTCCCGTGAGACTACGGGAGGCGACAATGTCCAAATCTCCACGGCTCATAGTCAACCGCAATTCAAGTCAATCCCCAAACAGGGTTCCTGCATCCTTTATTTATTTATTTTTTTAATTTTGAGACAGAGTCTTTCTAAGTTGCCCAGGCTGGCTTTAAACTTGCTATTCTGCTTGCCTTAGTCTCCATAGTCTCTGGGATTACGAAGGAGCACCACCACGCCCAGCTGTATTTGTCCACATGTTTGTTGCTAGTACATAGAAATAAAATTGATTTAAAAAAAATATCCTGAGATATTGCTGAACTCACTTATTAATTCAAGATTTGGTAGAATCTTTTTCTACATTGACCATCATGTTACCTCTAATATGATGGACTCTTTAATTTCTTTCTTTCCAGTCTGTATGCATGTTCTAGAATTTCTACCTGGTTCCTACTTATATATTTTTGCTGGGAATTTTCTTCAGTTGTCGCAAGCATGTTCATAATTACCTGAAGCATTTTTATTTTGGCTGCTTTAAAATCTTTGTCAAATAATTCTAACACTGTCATCTCAATGTTTGCATCTATTTATTTTTCCTTTCCTTTTTTTTGGGGGGGGGGGGGTGCTAGGATTGAACCAGAGGCACTTTACCACTGAGCTACATCCCTAGTCCTTTTTATATTTTGAGACAGGGTCTCACTAAGTTGCTAAGGATCTTGCCAAATTACTGAGGCTGACCTTGAATTTGTGAACCTCCTTCCTCAGCCTCCTGAGTTGCTGAGATTACAGTGTGTACCACCACCTGGCTGCATGTATTAATTGTCTTTTTTTTTTTTTTTTTTTTTTTTTTATTTTGTACCGGGCATTGAACTCAGGGACTTAACTGCTGAACCAGTTTCCAACCCTTTTTAAAAGTATTTAAAGTAGCCGGGCGTAGTGGCGCACACCTGTAATCCCAGCACTTTGGGAGGCTGAGGCAAGAGGATTGCGAGATCAAAGCCAGCCTCAGCAATGGCGAGGCACTTAGCAACTCAGTGAGACCCTGTCTCTAATAAAATACAAAAAAGGGCTGGGGATGTGGCCCAGTGGTCGAGTGCCCCTGAGTTCAATCTCTGGTACCACCAAAAAAAAAAAAAAAAAAAAAATTAAAGTCAGGTTCTCCCTGAGTTGCTCAGGACCTTTCCAAATTACTGAGGCTGGCTTTGAACCCGCAAACCTCCTGCCTAAGCTTCCAGAACTGCTGGGATTACAGGTGTATGCCACCACACCTGGCTTTATTGTCTTTTCTTTTTCCCCCCCAATTTGAGATCCTTTTTGGTTCTTGGTGTAATGAGTGATTTTTTTATTGAAATCTGGATATTTTTGTATTATGTTAGGAGGTTTTGATCTTATTTAATCCTTCAATTTTAGCCGGCTGCTTCTGACACTGCTCTGGCAGGGAAAGGGAGGAATGTTGTCTAGGCACTTCCAGGTAGAGGTAGAAGTCCCGGTTCATCTCTTGGTCCAAAAGGATTCCGAAGGTGTACTTGTGGGTTCCTCATTACTGCTGGAAAGGTATGAGAGTTCCAGTTTCCACTGACACTGTGGTGAGGATGGCTAGAATGGTGAAAACCTTGTCTCTCCACTGGCCTCCTCTGAAGGGAAGAAGTACCTTGTTGAAGGGTTGGAACAGAAGTCCAGGCTCTCTACATGGTCTCCACTGACACTGTAGGAGGAAGGGAGCTCTTTACTAGTCACTGGGGATAAGATTCTCAGAGTTCTTCTCTGCCACCATCCTCCATGGGATGTTGGAGTACTTCCTTGCAGCCCTGTGGGGTTGGAATTCTTGGCTCCCCTTGGATCCTCCTGATCATGAATGGAGGTAGGGCTGTAGTTTTATCTGTGAGGTTGGGCCAGAATAGAGCAGTCTTGCTAGTCTGCACTTTTCATGGTCCTTCATAAAAAGAGTAGAAAGTGAGCTGGCTTTATAGCTCAGTTGGTAGAGTGCTTGCCTCACATGCACAAGGCCCTGGATTCAGGATTCAATCCCCAGCACCACAAAAAAAAAAAAAAAAAAAAAAAAAAAAAAAAAGCAGAATGTCTTGGGGGTTTCTCTTTCTATACCCAGATAGTATTTTTGGTTTGCTGGATCCATGAGCACCTACTTTTGGGAACTACAAGGTAAAAAGAAAATGGGGAACTCAACACCATGCTGTTCCTTGGTTCCAGAGGTCCCTACCTTACCTGTTTCCTGTTCCTGTCAGAGTCATCATGTGTTATTTAATATGTAATATCTACAGTGTTTAGTTGTACTAAGCAAAAATAATGGGGGGAAAAAAAAAACAGCTACTCCATCTTCCCTACATTTATTTATTGTCTTGCTCAAATTGTCTCATAATTGGCCAATGGGAGCTCTTACAAATTGACTTCTAAATACTTGACACACTCCTGTCATTCTTTGAGTACATTCTCATTTTTTTTTGGCTCAACAAAATATTCCAGGTGTATCATTTAATTTCCCTGTCAAATCTTGTAACCAACTATTTCTCCAGAAAGTTTTGGTTCCGTTCAGTGGAAGAAGCTACTAGAAGTCAAAATCTTGGACGGGGAGTTTGGATCAGTGGTAGAGTGCTTGCCTAGCATGCATGAGGCCCTGGGTTTCATCCCCAGCACTACAAAACATACACATAAACAAAAAAGCCCAAACCAACTCATATAAAGGGAATTCAAGAACTGGAAACTAGGTGTGCTTTATTGTTATTGGAGGTTTCTGTTTCTAGGGCCTCTCAGGGTACTAACATATTTTTATCTGTGATTAATTTTTTGTGTCAACCTGGCTGGGCCACAGTACTCAAATATTTGGTCAAACATTATTCTGGATGTTTCTATGAAGGTGTTTCTGAAGGAGATTTATATATGTGTTGGTGGACTCTGAGTAAAGCAGATGGCCCTCCATAATGTGGGTGGCCTTTATCCAGTATACTGAAGGCCAAAACGGAACAAAAGTCTGACTTCCCTTGAGCCAGGGGGAATTCTCCATCCTGATGGCCTTTCAACTTCAAATGTAATATTGGCTCTTCCCTCTATCCCTGCAGGCCTGCCCTGCAGGTTTGGGGGCTGCCAACCTCCAAAATCTCATGAGCAATTCCTTAAAACAAATCTCTCTATATATACACATCCTATTGGTTCTTTTTCTCTGGAGAGCCCTAATATGATGTCTGTATTTATGTGTACTCCTATCTCTACATATTGAAGATCATGAATTTATACTAATGTTTATTTTGCCTGAAGAACGTCATTCAGAGTGTTTTTATTCTAATTTTTGTTCTTTCCATATTTGTAACTCCTTTATGGCTGGTAATTTAAGAAACCTGGCTCCCATACTAGTAAAACCTGGCTCCTATGTTTCCTTATTTGCTCAATTCCTTTTACACCAAGTTTTTGAGACTGTAGAATACATTTTGTCAATTTTACAACATCTAGGAGTAAAATGTCTTAAGGATATGATCTCTTCCTTTATTATTTATTTACTGCTACTGGGGATTGAACCTAGGGAAACTCTGACTCAGCTATATCCCCAGACCTTTTTTTTTTTTTTTTTTTTAATTTTGAGATAGGCCTTCATCAAGTTGTTGAGCCTGGCAATCCTTTTGCCTCAGCCTCCCAAGTCCTCCCATTGTAGGTATGCACCACATGCTGGGCTCCACTTTTAATTTTCTTGCTTTCTTATTGGTACCAGGCATTAAACCCAGGGGTGCTTAATCATGGAGCCACATCCTCAGCCCATTTTTTTCTTTCCTTTTTTTGGGGGAGGGGTACTAGGGATTGAACTCAGGGACACTCAACCACTGAGCCACATCCCCAACCCTGTTTTGTATTTTATTTAGAGACAGGGTCTCAATGAGTTGCTTAGCACCTTGCTTTTCTAAGGCTGTCTTCGAACTGGCAATCCTCCTGCCTCAGCTTTGTGGGGCTGCTGGCATTACAGGTGTGTGCCACTGTGCCTGGCCACTTTTAATTTTCACAAGTGACAGTACAGAACCTGGATAGAGCTGGCTCTGCCTCAAGGAGGATGTTCTGGAACTGCAGAAGAGAAGTGCCAGGACTTCCAGGGGCCCAGCATACCTGAGTCATCAGGTCTCTAAAATCTGAGTCACAGAAAAAAGCAGTGATAATGATTACAGATTGCATAACATTTTCAGGTGCTCTTATATACTTAACCTTACTAGTTTCTAACTATGACCCTGCAAGGTGAACAGGATATTCATTATTAGCTCCACTGTGGCAGACTAATAATGGTCTTCTGAAGCATGCCCAGGTCATAATGCCTGGAACCTGTGAATGTTATCTTCTGAAGGAGCCCCAATTAGGGAGATGGCTATTGCGGTCAGCTGGAAGCCATAAGTTCCACCTGATAATAAGTATGTATGTGACGCACCTGTAAATGCACGTGAGGCACCCGCAAAGCTAAAGGTATATAACCAGGTGAAAGCTGTCGGAGTCAGGAGAAGAATGAATTCATTCAGTCAGTCATGCAGTCGCTCGGTCGGAAGAAGAGTTCGGGTCAGAGAAGAAGAAAAGAATCAGAGCGGCCAGAACGTAGGCAGAGCGGTTACAGAAGAGAAACCAGATAGAAGAAGTAATTGCTGGTCAGAGTCAGGCCGAGGCTCCCGAGGAAGAAAGAAGAAAGAAGCTCTAAAAGCTAAGCTCTCTCTCTCTCTCTAAAGAAGAAATCTCTCTCTTTCAAGCTCTCTCTCTTTCTCTCTAAGGTCTAAGAAGAAGAAGAAAAAGCTATCTCTAATCTTTCTCTCTAAGCTCTTTCTAAGAAGAAGAAAAATCTTTCTTTCTCTCTCTAAGCTCTCTCTAAGAAAGTAGAAGTAAAAGTAGTAATAGCTTTACTCTGCCTCCGAGAGTTTTCCTCCCGCGGCGTTGTGGCTAGCCACGACAGGCAGCTTACAATCTTCTATGTCAGAAAAGGACTTTGCAGATGTTATTAGATTAAGGAGCTTGGAATAAGGACACTATATTGGATTATGGTGTACCTAAATGCAATCACATGTATCCTTATAAAAGGGCAACCAAAGGAGATTTGACAGGGAAGCAGAGATGGAATGAAGCAATCATAAGCTAAGGAATGACAGTAGCCACAGGGAAACAGGGAAAGGCAAGGAACTGATTCTCTGTTAGAGCTTCCAGAGGGAGCATATCCCTGCTGACACCTTGAACTGGACCAGTGATAATGAGTTTGGACTCATTATCCAGAATCCAGAGCTGTGGGAGAATGAATTTCTATGCTTTTTGTATCACCAAGTGCAATTTTTTATAGCAGCTAATTCAACCTTCACAGCACATTTGGAACCTGAAACTCAGAGAGGGTAAGTGACTTGCTTAAGACTGCACAGCTAACATGTAGCAGAGCTGGAATTCCAATCTAGATCTAAGGACTTTAAATCCAGTGCTGATCCATCGTGGCTTCCTCTTCTACTGACTGTTCCTTTCCAATCAAATGGAGAGGATAGTAGAAAGATCAGGACTAGAGTGGTTGTCAATCCTGAGTACTCATTAGAAATACTAGGGGAACATTTATAAAATACTATCAGAGGTCCCACAACAGGCAACTAAGTAATAATCTTTGGTGATGGGGCCCAAGCAAAAGTATTTTAAAAAGTTTTTTTTTTTTTTTTTTTTTTTTTTTAGTTGTCAACAGATCTTTATTTTGTTTATTTACATGTGGTGCTGAGAATCGAACCCAGTGCCTCACACATGCTAGGCAAATGCTCTACCACTGAGCCACAGCCCCAGCCCAAAGGTGGTTTTTAACAAGCTTTCCAGGTGATTCTTGGATACAGTCATGGTTGAGAACCAGTGATGCAATGATACCAAGTTCATTCTAAATGTTCACCTGTGTGAGAAATATGGCCTATTTTTCTACATCTGAACTTGAACACTAGCATTAATCCTTCTTACACCAATTGCCAGAAACTTAACCTCTGTTAAATCAGGGTCTATTCTCTCTCCATCCTCCTTTAATCTGGGAAATATATACATTGATAGATCAAAGGGAACATCTATCTAGTCCTTTGTGTTATTATCTAAGGTGGTGTCCATTGACATGCTCATTACAGGTCTAACCTCCATGTTTCTACCTATGGAAGCACCACACTTATCTCCACATCTCTTAAGAGCACTGAAAGCCCAGAACTCCCCACTTTGTTGAGTAGGTACAAATTCTGGCCACATGATTTAGCTCCATCTACAGGGAAACACCAGCCTGCTGGGTTTTTATTCCTTCCCTGTGCTCAAGAGATTTTGAGGTCTTGGGTGTTCCTTCAGTGCTCTTTGTTCTAGATTTCCAAATCTCTCTAGGGGTGGACTTGCCCTTTGTCCTAGACACAGTGGCCCTTGGGAATACACAGCACAGTGATCCTTCTGGGGAACCATCACTAAGTTTCTTGTTTCCCTTCTCATTCTCCTCTCCCCATTCTCCCTAGGGGTGAGGAAATTCCAATTCTGTTTCTGACACATAATTTTTCCTGGAGTCTGAGTCCTTGTGGACTTTGACTTTTGAAACTCAAAGTTCAGTCTCTTGCAATTCAAAGCACAATATATTCATTTTTGTAACTTAAAACCTATCCTCTGTCATTCTTTCCTTTAGGTGGTGAATACTATTAATTAAATGGTATGAAAGATAAGAGGTAAAAAAAAAAAGGAAAGAGGGGCCTGAATCTCAGTTTATAATCTCAAATTTTCATCCTACCACATTGAATTGGAGACCAACCAAAATAAAAATTGTGATACTAGGACAATTACATATCATTTCTAAACCTCTATCTTCCCTTTTGTAAAGTGTAGGATTGTTGTCAAGACTAAGAATATTTATGTAAGAATGTGATTAAGTGTTCAATAAATGGCTATTATTCATCTTGGCCCTAAGTAGAAATTTGGGTAAGCAAATATGTGGTGTTGTTTCTACAGAACTTTGTACTTTTATTAATTCCAAAGTTAATAGTTAAACACATCAGCTAAGGCTTTGTCTCTTGTCATCAAAATGTGAAGGGTGTAAAAATTTAAAATGATCTTAAAGGATTGGGAGAAGATTAAAATCTTCTCCCCCTCAGGAAATTTCTTTTCTCTTTTTTCCTGCAAACACAACCCTGTGTCCTTACTTTCCTAGTGAAAGCAAATATAGAGAAAGGTCAAAGGCAGGAATTCCAGTGCGCTGTGGAGAACAATTCATTTTCTCCCTTCCGCACAGCTCCCCACATGAAACAAAAACGACTTGGCATCTAATGCACTTATCATATTCTGCTGTCCTGTACTTCCCACTACTGATTTCTAAAATGCTTGTATATAAGGTTTGCAAAAGTTTTTGCTGTGAAAAAAAGTAGCTTCTGTATAAAGCAATTTCAGTTAAAATTTCTAAATTAACACACATTAACTGTACATATTAATGGGGCTCAGTGTGATTTTCCATACATGATACATCATGCACAGATCAAATCCAATCTCTCTTTTCCACACTCCAATCTCTAGTAATCACTGTTTTGCTTTTGAGTCAACTTTTTTAGCTTTCATTTACCAGAGAGAACACACTGTACTTGTCTTTCTGTGTCTGTTTTATTTCACTTAACATAATGTCCCCCAGTTCCAGATTGCCTAAAAATATAACAAGATTAGCAGGTAGGAGGCTCATCATCATTTTATCTTCTTGAATTCTTTTTATTAATTTGTTCTAATTATTTATACATGACGGTAGAATGCATTTTAACACGTCATACATAAATGGGGTATAACTTCTCATTCTTCTGGTTGCACTTGATGTAGTATTACACAGATCATGCAATCATGTATGTACATAGTGTAATCATGTCCAATTAATTCTACTTTCCCTCCCTTCACTCCCCTCTGTCTAATCCAGAGTACCTCTATTCTTCCCTACCAACCTCCAGTTGTGAATTAGCATCCCTATAGCAGAGAAAACATTCGGCTTTTGTTGCTTTGAGATTGGTCTATTTTGCTTAGCAAGATGTTCTCTAGCTCCATCCATTTACTGGCAAATGCCATAATTTCATTCTTCTTTAAGGCTGAGTAATAGTTCATTGTGTATACATAACACATTTTCTATATCTGTTCATCTATTGAAGGGCATCTAGGTTGGTTCCATTGTTTATCTATTGTGATTGAGGTGCTATAAACATTGATGTGGCTGCATCATGGTAGTATACTGATTTTAAGTCCTTTGGGTATAAACTGAGGAGTGGGATAGCTGGGTCAAGTGGTGGATACATTCCAAGTTTTCTGAGGAATCTCCATACTGCTTTCTATAGTGGTTGTACCAATTTGCAGTCCCACCAGCAATGTATGAGTGTAGCTTTTTCCCACGTCCTTGCCAACATTTATTGTTGCTTGTATTCTTTTTTTTTTTTTTTTTTTTTTTTTTTCAGTTTCTAAGCTAACATGGTGGTACCAGGGATTGAACTCAGGGACACTCGACCACTGGGTCACATCCCCAGACCTTTTTTGTATTTTATTTAGAGACAAGGTCTCACTGAGTTGCTAAGTGCCTCACCATTGCTGAGGCTGGCTTTGAACTCGTGATCCTCCTGCCTCAGCCTCCCAAAGTGCTGGGATTACAGGCGTGCGCCACCGTGCCCGGCTTGTTGCTTGTATTCTTTATAATTGCCGTTCTGACTGGAGCAAGATGGAATCTCTGTGTACTTTTGATTTGCATTTCTCTAATTGCTAGAGATGTTGTACATGTTTTCATGTTTTTTGATTGATTATATTTCTTCTGTGAAGTGTCTGTTCAGTTCCTTAGCCCATTTATTGATTGGGTTTTTGTGTTTTTGGTGTTAAGTTTTTTGAGTTCTTTATATATCCTGGAGATTAGTGCTCTGAGGTGCATGTGACTGAAGATTTTCTCCCATTGTGTGGGCTCTCTCTTCATGTTATGATTGTTTCCTTTGTTGAGAAGAAGCTTATTAATTTGAATCCAATACTCTCCTACAGAAGGTCACCACTAATTATTATGACTTCTACCATCATAGATTAATATTGTCTGGTTTTGAACTATATAAAAAGAGATCATAAAAGAATGTATTTTTGTGTCTGGCTTCTTTCCTTCAACATTATGTTTGTGAAATTAATCTACTGATAGGTGATCAATAGTTTTTTTGTTGTTGTTGTTACTTGTTTATTGCTCTTTAATATCCTATTATATGAATGTAACACAAACTATCCATCCCCTTATTGATGGACAGTCAGGTCATTTACCTTTTTTGTCTGTTTTGAAAAAGCCTACTGTGGTCATTCTTATATATGTCTTTTGGTAGACATCAGTCTCATTTCTGGTGATACATACCTAGGAATGAAATTTCTGGGTCAGAAGATAGATGTTCAAGAAAGTGTGGGAGGTTGCTGACTTTTATTATTGAAGTGACAGTATCAAGGAATTGAGTTCTCTAGCTGAAACATTAGTCAGGATTTTAGCCTACCAAACAAATCATAAATGAGCTGCTATATACTGTAGGGTTCTTAAGAATCAACTGAGTGAATTGTTACTAATGCAGGTTTCCCTGGGCCCAGTCCAGAGATTCCGACTTTTTTAGATGAGGTCAGGGCCCAGGAATCTGCATTTTTAGATGCAGATTTAATTTTGATGCAACAGATCATGATCCTACTTTAAGAAGCAGAATTTATATGAGACTCCTTTAAATTCAGTTCTTATGATATTGTGTGTTTCATGTGAACCATGTTTCAGTATATTGTATTCTGTGTGGAGATAATGAAAGTATATTGCTAAACCTTAAAAGTGGTTCCACTGTAGTCTTCCAGGACTTGCAATGTACTTAATTTGTTCTGTGTATTGCTTTACAAAGGTGATAGATAGGATTGAGGAGTTTGAAAAAAGGATGAAGGTGTTTCAACATGTTATATGATATGTTAAGCCTAGGCTCTAACTTGGTGGAGGCGTTGGGACTACTAGGTGATGGAGATCTTGCTGATGGTCATCCTTCTTTATCTTTTCTATGTTGTGGCCCTAATATGGGATACTGAAAGTCTAGCCTTCATATTCCTTTTTCTTTGTGCAGTAAGATATAAGCTATTTCCTGCTTCTTTTTTTAAGAGTAATTCTGACTTAGCTATACTCAGGGAAATATTAGTTTTCTTTTCCACTGTATAAAACAGCACTCTCTTTATTTTCTTTTTACTGTTTCTTATTCCAGTCTGGCATAATGTTTATTTATGGTCTGTCTCTGTCCCTAGTGTTCTTACACATTCACTAGAATGTAGACCTTAAGGGATAGAGTTTGGTTTTCTGCTCTATTTCTAGTATCTAGATGCTCAATAAATATTTGATATGATGAGTGAATGTTCAAAATAGATTGAAAAGCAGAGTTTTTACTTGGCCTTCTTGGGAGCTTTTCCACTCCAACTGTGAAGGACAAACACCTGAACAAGTCTTGTAAAAGAGGTTCTAGGTAAGGGGATAATTTGGAGGAATACCTTAAAGATGGTGTTGCAGATTGGTTCTGAGATTTGAAGACTATGAGGTAGAGAGTCGTGTGGAAGAAATTTATTGGAAAATAATCTCTGAATCTAACCCTGTGGGAGAGTGAAGACAGGAGAGTTGAGTAGTGGGAGTAGAATTGTGGTGCAGTTATAACAGACCTGCCATTCCTATGGGAGATTTCAAACCAGGATGGCTCTTATAAATTGTCCCCAATTGGAATGAGGTACCAGGTCCTTATATTCCTCCCTCTACTCCTATTGATGTCAGTGTGTGCATGCTGCCAGTAGGAAGGAGGTGTGATTTTGTCCAAGGAGATGCCAATGAGAGGATTTACCTTAGAGCTATCAGCAGTCAGCACTCCCAGCAGCGGTGGCTATAAATGCCTTGGTCCTGAAGGAGGGATCTGGGCAGCACACCACAGTATCCACTACAGGTGAAGCCAAGGTTTCTGATTTTTGAGTGTTTCAAAAAGTAACAGTATCAGATCAGTCAGTCACTACATATCTAGTGCCAGATGACTTGTTAGGTGCTGGAGAAATGGTATAGGGGGAGGTTGGGAAGTATTTTTGGTTTGGTGGAAAAGATGAAATTGTTTTTAGATCTGCTGAATTTGCCATTCAGGTAAAAATGACCAGTAGGTCATTAGAGATGATAGTAAAGCTCAAATGTAAGATAAGAACTTGAGATAATAAGGAAATAGTTAAAACTGTAAGGATAATATTTGATAATTAGCTAATAGATTAGATTTCAATTTTATGCTGTAGTTCAGGTACTCTAATTTGATGATTTAATTTAACAGTTTTGTTATGCTTATGAAGAACCAAGTACTTATTATATAAACAAAGTATTTCAAGTTGTTTCTAACAATAACTGCCAAGTCATTGTCATACATAAATATGTCCCTAATTTCTCTAGGTTCTGGGAAGTTCTGGATTGTTTAATAACCATGGACTCCAAATACAGCAGCAATAGCAAAGGAATCTCTCACTACATGAATACATGAGTATGGAATTGTTGCAAGAAGCTGGTGTCCCCGTTGCCAGAGGATATGTGGCAAAGTCATCAGATGAAGCTTATGCAATTGCCAAAAAAAAAAAAAAAAAAAAAAAAAAGGTACTAAATTAAAACAAAATAAAAAACAAAACAAAAAATCTTATGTCAGCTTGTCGTGGATTTTTTTTGTTGTTGTTCCAGGGATTGAATCCAGGGGGGCTTAACCACTGAGCCACATCCCCAGCCATACTTATTTTTTTATTTGAGACAGGGTCTCACCAAGTTGGACCTCTTAGGATCTTGCTAAGTTGCTGAGCCTGGCCTAGAACTTGTGATCCTCTTGCCTCAGCCCCCTGAGTTGCTGGGATTATGGGGGCATTCACACCACCACTACTGGCCTTGATATGAAATTTTGATAAGACATGAACTTTACTTTTGGTTTGATGACAACTTTTAGCTTTTATTTTAAAAATTAAATTTCATTTACTTAAAAGTAGAGCTTTATGATACTTGAAATTCTAAAATTACTATGAGACAATTTTGAGCTCCTGTAGTGCTGGTGACTTAGCAGTCAGTTATATTGGCATTAGGAAGCTGAAATCTTGTTTTTAGTTAGAATATAATTATGGGGAAGAAGATTCTGTTTATTACTTTGTTGTGTGAAGGATTGGTGGCTGTGATGATTTTCAGGGAAATGGTGAAGAACAATCTTAGCTGTTCATGTTGTTATAAAGAGAGGCCCAATACATTCTTCCTGGGTCTCCTTAGGAGTGCTCTGCCACTAAGCCACATCTCCAGCCACACACACCCCCTTTTTTTTTTTAATTTATTTTTTGTGATACTGGGTATTGAACACAGGTACTCATGTATGCCAGGCAAGTGCTGTACCACTGAGCCACTTCCCAGCCCTTTTATTTTGAGCAGGGTCTGAAAAAGTTGCCCAGGCTGGCTTCAAGCTTGTGATCCTCCTGCCCCGGTTTCTGGGAAATATTGGCAAGCACCACCATGCCTGATTTCCTCCTTGTTTTTGATGTGAAAAACACTGGCTCATGGGAGAAAAAAGAAGTTGAGCTCTAGAATGTAAGCTCCATGAGAGCAGGGTTTCTTTGTCTTATTCATTCACTGATATATACCAAAGTCTTAGAAGAATGCCTGACACTTAGGAAATTAGATATTAATATTTGTTAAATTAATTAAATAGATGCTTATGTTTATTAGAGGATTCTTTTATTTATGACAGAAACGTTAATAACTTTGTTATTTTGAACTTGTATTAATCTCAATTAAAAAGTCAATTTTTGACTTTAGAAAATAAGCTTATTTACATTTCTGATGATTTAACATGAGAACATAATAATGAAATAATGTACTAGCTATGCCCTGCATTTCATCCCACCAATTTTATGTATACAATTTAGCGCAATTAATCTCACTTGTATATACATTTGATTAATATGGCTTTAAATATGCTTTGGTATGAGGACTTTACTTTTATTAGTTTTTCAAGAAATGGAAAATTTATGAAATGTTTTAAAATTTAAAGTTTTCATTTTGATTATTGTATATATTTATTTCTTGAATGGGTTTTTCTCTGAAGAGTGAGTGCATATACAAGTTCAGAAAATTATTACATTAGCTCTATTTTTGAATGAGTTTTCCATGATTCCCTTGATTTAGAGGCATGATTTTTCTTTTATAGTTTTTTGTTGTTGTGATTAATAATCACAAATTCTTTTATTCAGTTTAGAAGCAAAGTTCTTTGTTCTTCAGCAAAAGCTTTAAGTTCATTAATGTTAGTGGAATTTTTGTTAGTTAAAGATGACTTGTAGTTTGAATTTGTGTGTGGTTAATATCAATAGAACCTGGTTTATGTATCGTGAAGTCAGTAAAAACTTTCTCTATTTCCAAATCACTTATAATTGGTTTTCTTTAACCAGTTTTCTGTATGTTTTGCCATTTAGTCAAATTTTATTGTTCTGTCAGAAAAAATAATTTTTATAAAAGTTTGTTCATAAAGTGCACAGGATTCAGGCTGCTCCTTTGTGGCGGGCGGCCGCGGGATGGCGGTGCAACAGCAGCCATGAGGGCGTTAGGTGGCTAGCATGCACAGCGAGGCTGACCCCTGGGCTGCTGCACGTGTCCCGTGTGCCTGGAGGTGTGTGAGGAGCTGGTGCAGGTGCCCTTCGGACACGGAATGTGCAAAGCCAAAGAAACCTGTCTGGGGTGTGTGGCAGCTCTGGCCCCTGGTGTCCGAGTGGTGGAGCTCAGCGGCAGGTGAGAGCACAGAGACTTGGTGAGAATGTCTGTGGGAGTGACATGGAGAGCCATTGTCCTGCGATGAGGGGGGGAGAGCTAGAGCTGGTGCCAGGGCGGTTCTCAAGTCAGAGCATGACTGGGTGCATGCCGGTCATCTGTGGTGATGGCTGTGCTGTTCTCATTTCTGTGACCCTACTGCTTTTTGTTTCTTTTTTCATGAGTTGGTTGGATATAGTATATATTTTAGCTGTGAAAGTCAGAAATAATTAATCCATCCATTCCTATGAGATCTGTTTTCCAGAGTATTATACACAATTTGAATTAGAATATGATGACATATTTCATGATTGTTTAAAATGTACAATGAAGCTGGGCACAGTTGACTTGGGAGGCTGAGGCAGGAGGGTGGCAAGTTCAAGACCAGTCTCAGCAATTTAGTAAGACCCTGAGTAGCTTAGCAAGATCCTGTCCAAAAAAAAAAAAAAAAAAAAAAAAAAAAAAGTGCTGTGCTATAGCTCAGTGGTACAGCACCCTGGGTTTAATCCCCAGTACTACAAAAAATAAACTATAAAATGAAGTCAGTGACTCAAATGAAGTTATCTACTATAGTGAGTTTGAAGGGAAACTTCATATCATTAGAGATATGAACTTAATTGTTTAACTTTTTAGCACTTGACAGGGAAGAATCATGATATAATGGTCAATATGAAATCATGATTGTAGCCGGGTGCGGTGGTGCACGTCTGTAATCCCAGCACTTAGGAGGCTGAGGCAGGAGGATCGCGAGTTCAAAGCTAGCCTCAGCAATAGGGAGGTACTTAGCAACTCAATGAGACTCTTTCTCTAATAAAATACAAAAAAGGGATAGGGATGTGGCCCAGTGGTCGGGTGCCCCTGAGTTCAATCCCCAGTACCAAAAAAGAAAAAAAGAAATCACGATTGTAATAGCAGTATCTAACATTTGAAATGCATCCGTGCTCTTTGAATAATCACATTATAGTCAGATATATTTATTTATTTATTTAATTTTTCAGGTTGGAAAAAGAAATGTTTTATTCCTCTTCACACAGAGCAGTATAGGAAGGTGGCCATCTCCTGACTGTACATCACTTACACCAAGATGCCCCTCAAATATGCCCAGTTGTCTGCCCCACTTCAGTGTTGGAGAATTGGCAGTTAGTTAGGGTCAGAATGTTTAAGTCTCAGGAAGGTTATCTTTTTTTGTGGAGAAGAAGTTTTGGGTCCGGGGGGAAAATTAGACACAAGAGTGGATAGTCCATCCTGTTATCCTCCTGGGGAAACCCAAACCCCAAAGGAAAGTTACCTCTCCTGGCCACCTAGAGAGGGGGAAGACCTACTGCTTTTATGTAAGGCTGAGACAAAGGAAGGACAGGGTTAAGCAGCAATTGCAGACCCAAGGCAGAGGAGAAAATACATGTTGGGAGCTGAGAGGTCCAAGGGCCTCAAGGGCCCAGTCGATAGTCCCCCTCTATCCCCTGTTCTGAGCAGAAACTCTTCTTTCCAAGACTAGAATGCAGTTTTGTTCCAGGGACTGGCTTTGCTCTGGGGAAGAGAGGACAAACCAGGTAAAAGGCCCATGGGTAGGAAAAATGGAGAATTAAGGTAGCAGATCAAGAGATGGACCTCCCCAAAATGACCACTCACAGTTTTAAAGCTGTATGCCAGGGTCAGGGTGGAGAATGAATTTTATAAGACCCATCCATAACATTTAACTCACTGTTTTTGCCATTCTGCCCCATCCCTATAAGCTGCCTCCAAACAGTTTTCCAAGGCAAAGGACAGGGCAGTAAGATGAAATGGGGGAAAAGGCTGAGGCTGAGCCTGAGACTGGACACATGCCTGCCCATCCCCAGCCTCACTCATACTACGGAAAGGAATTCTCCTCCTACCTCTACCCTTGCTGGATATATGGTCTGTTAGGACAAGGCCTGGTAAAGGCAAAGGGAGGAAAACACTCAGCACATTCTTTCTCCTGCTTTGATCTGGAGTGTAGCTACAGCAAAGGGCAAAGGAGTTGAGAAAATATGGGGGTAGTGCCGGGACTGTTATTAATGGGGCTGCGGTCTAAAGCTACCCCTCTTTTGGGCCCTAAAAGATGGGCTTAGCGTACAAAAATACGCTGAGTGTCTCCCATCCGCCTGCTGGGCGGATACCACGCCACACCCAGGAAGTTTTTTGTAGAGAGCAAGAAGCCAAAAACTCAACTTTATTGACAAGGTGCTGAACTTAAATAGGTCTAGAACTAACCAATCAACCAGCAGAGCGGTTCGGACTCTCACGCTACGTCATAGCCACACCCCTTTGCTTAGCCCCGGTCCTCCATAGGGTGTGGTAAGCAGCCAAAGTCCTTCCCCTTGGCAGACATGAGTCCCAACAATTCCCCTTTTTTCATTTTTTTTCAAAATGGGGTCTTTCCATTTTATATTTCAAAAATGGGATGTCCCATCTTGTAGGGTGTCCAACTCATTCGAGAGTGTGCCTGTCTAGGTTGATTTCTCCTCTCTGGGAAAAATCTTACCCGTCATTGGCTATCACTCTAGCACTTTAGGTGGACATACCTAGGGCCAGCAAGTGGCCAAGGGGAGCACATGGGACAGGACAGTCACCTTTGGGAAGGCTTGACTGGATGGCAAACCTCTGCATCCTGTTAAGGACCGTGGCCAAGCCTGTAGGGCTATAGCTCAGTGTGACAGCAGACCACCTAGCTGTATCAATCTGGTTAGTTCTATAGGGCTAAAAGTGCACACAAAGACAATGACAATCAGGAATTTTACCAAAGGGAGAAAGTCCATCCATTTAGCAAGGATTTTATCAAAGGGAGAAAGTCCATTCATTTAGCAGTCTAAAGGAAGCCTTCTGGCATAAAGTCTGAGCAATTTTCACAGGAATGGGACTCTTCTCTTAGAGTCCGAAGGAAGCCGTCTAGCATAAAGTCCAGATAATTGTCACAGGAATGGCATAGTCTTTCTTCTCTCATCGTAGAGGGTTGGGATACTGACAAAGAAGGAGTCCAAGATAGTGTTTTTGATGAATTTTGGAATGGATGTGATGAGAAGTTTAATCACAGCAGGACAGGAGATTTGTCACGATGTTTTCATTTCTGTGGAAAAAAAGAAAGGATCACTCCTCAAGAGCTTGATCTCCTGGGTAGTCATTTTGGTCGGATTGGCAGTATTTGAGATCTCTGGCACGTACCCATATAGGGATTTGTTCTCCCATTGGGAAGACACATCCAAAACCTCTGCCAGCACATATTAACGGATCAGGACCTCTCCAGAGTCCAGTTAATGGGTCTTTCCATCGGACCTCAACTTTTACATAAGGCGTTTGGTTAGACCAGTGTCTTTGAAACACAGACAGAGGCTGCTGTTTGGAAAAATTCAAAATATTTAAAGTAAGCATAGCTGTTTTTAACTGGTCATGGGGGTTGCTTCCCCCATTTTGTTTTATTAATTGGTCCTTTAGTGTTTTATTATGTCTCTCTATGATGGCTTGTCCTTTTGGGTTATATGGGATCCCTGTGGTATGCTTAATGTGCCAAGTTTGGAAGAACTTTTGTAATGATTTGCTTACAAAACAGGGTCCATTATCGGTTTTAACCTGTTTTGGCAATCCAAGAATAGCAAAGCATTGTAAAAAGTGACTTTCAGCATGTTTAGCCCTTTCTCCAGAGTGTGCCGTGGCCCAACAAGCATGTGAATAAGTATCTATGGACATAAATATATATTTTAATTTTCCAAATGGCACATAATGGGTTACATCAGTCTGCCAGATAGCGTTGTGCCATAGGCCTCTGGGATTTACCCCAGGGGACTGGAGAGGTGGGACTTGTAAGAAGGGCAAACAGGACTTACATGTCCTTACAATCTTTTTTAAATTTTTTATAGGAACTAAAGGAAATTTATGATGTAGACCTCTCTAATTTAAATGAGTAAGGTCGTGAAGACCTTGGGCTAACTGAAGGTCTTGTTGATATGGGACTGTAACTGTTAATACACTTGTGGTGGCCAAATGGTCAGCGGCCTGATTTCCCTCAGAGAGGGGCCCAGATAAGTCTTGATGTCCCCTAAGATGTTGGAGGAAAACAGTTTCATTACGCCCCTTTAACAGGGATCGAACCTGGATCATCAGAGGGGTAATAGGATTATTATCTATCTTTATATATGAGGCATTTAGAGTAGATAATAGGTTAATTACATGTAAACTATCTGAGAAAAGATTCAGAGGCTCTTGGACATGGGTCAAGGCTAATGCAACAGCATATAATTCTTTAAATTGAGCAGAACTAGTAACTGCTTTAAAGTATTGTGTCCTTTGGCCTGAGGATGGGTGGAATACTACAACTGCTGACCCTTCTTTTCTTCCATCTGTGAAGACATTTATTGCCTTGGGGAGTGGCTTGATGGAAAAAAGGATGGGGGGAGTCCACTCCAGTTTGGGAAAAGAATAGGTCCATTTGGTTGACTCGTAATGACAGTCAACTTTTCCTAGAAATCCTTCTAAAGCATAGGAGACTCTAGGGTTGTTTCTCCGTATCCACTCAAAGTCTGACAAACGGTAAGGAATTGTTAAAATATCTGGGTCTTTTCCATAATGCCTCAATGATGTATCTCTCCCTTTTATTATAAGATCTGCTAATTGATCTAATTGGGAATAAACTCGAGGTGCTCGTCCCACAGAGGAATGTATCCACTGTAAGGGATTTCCCATCTGGGTGACCACAGCTGTAAGGAGCTTAGCACCTGAGAAAATCCACAAATATAGAGGTTGCTTTGGTTGGTATCGAGCCAACTGGGCTGAATTGAGGGCATCTTGGACTTTTTGTAATATTGACAGATGACTTTCTTCTAGTAAAATCACACCAGAGGGGGATTTTCCCCATAGCAACTCAAAGAGAGGTAATAAATCCTCAGTAGAGATATGAAGCCATGGTCTTAACCAGTTTAGCTCACCTAATAGATTTGTAACTCTGCCAAGGAATAAGATTTTTGAATGACTAGTTGAGGTTTGAGAGGACAAACCGAGTCTAGGCTAAGTTTTGTCCCCAATATTTTAAAGGGAGGAATAGTTTGTATCTTATCATTGGATATGTGCAACCCTCCTTTTTCTAAGAGCTCTCGAAGGGTTAGGTAAGCTGAGCTCAGTTGTTGGACATCAGCAGCTCCCAGGATGATGTTATCCATATAAACATATAGGGTGAGCTGTGATTTTTTTCATTAATGGTGATAGAAGACATGAAACATAATATTGACAAAGGGCTGGGCTGTTAGCCATACCTTGAGGGAGATCACTCATCTGGCTTCTGAAAGTTGACTGAGGGGACAGAGAATGCAAACTTTTCATAATCATCTGGATGAAGAGGTATTGAAAAATAACAATCTTTAATACCAATAACAATTAAGGTTAAATCTCTTGAGATAGGAGGGATCCAGGGAAGGCCACGCAGAGGCGTGCCAACAAGGAACATCCTATCATTAATTTTTTGGAGGTCTTGTAACATCCTCCATTTCCCTGTGGCCTTTTTTATAATAAAAACAGGACTGTTCCATGGGCTAAGAGAAGGTCTAATGTGTCCTAGGGCTAACTGTTCTTGGACAATTGCCCTCAAATGGTTTAGTTTTTCAGTAGGAAGGGGCCACTGCTCGACCCAGATTGGGGGGCCATCTCGCCATTGAATGGCAGGAACTTGGGGAGCAGTGGCCCTTGGGATTGGGGGTGAGACCCTATTTGATGATTGGAAGTTTTTCTCTCTGTATCTTTAGTTAATATATCATTTTGAAGCTCTCTATGGGTTGTAGTAATGTAAGTCTCTGCTTCTCCTAAGATGTCTTGGCCTAATAAATTAGAAGTTAATCCAAGGGCCACAAGGGGACGAACTTCTCCTTGGTTTCCATCTATATCTCTCCATCTAAGCCAATTCCTGGTCTCTTCTGAATGAGTGTTTCCACCTACTCCAAGTAACTGAGGCCCTGGAATTAGTTCCCATTGGGGTGGAATCTCTTCCTTCCTTAGTGTAGTACGATCTGCCCCAGTATCAATTAAACAACAAAATTTCTTTTCTGATATATAAATATCCATCTTTGGTCTAATCCCTGGAACAATAGGAACTGTCCAATGGACCTGAGGGGGGCTGTGAGCAGGGGAACCTCCTTGGTGTAATGGGGCTGGAGGCTGCCCCTTCAGGAGTTTAAAAGTTTCCCCTGAATATCAAATTTAGACCTGTAATCTTTTTTTCAATGATATCCTCTTTTACACCTGGGACAAAGTGTTCTAGGGGCAGCTGGACTTTGATTCTGGCCAGGGGAGCATTCTGGAGGCCGACCATGGCCATTGGGGCAGTCTTTTTTAAAATGGCCTTGTCGTCCACACTTAAAACAGGCTCCTTTTCCATTTAAAACTGTTGCTAATACCTCAGTGTGGGCATTAAGGGCATTGGTCAATATTTGAGACTGGTGAGTTGTTGAACTCACATCTTTGGTGGCAATAATCCATCTCCCCACAGATCTATCTTTTAACCCAGCACAGGCCAGCTTGTGATCTGCAGTCATTCCTTCCCAAACTAACATTTTTGCAAATTGGTCCCTCATCGTACCAGGTGGAAGTTTCCTTTGAAGGCTTTTTTCCACTCTCTCAATAAATGTGGCCAGATCCTCATCAGCTTTTTGAGTGATTCCACCTATAGGAGGCTCTGTAGGGCCTTCCTCTAGCTTCTTCCATGCTGCCAGCCCTAAAGCTCGCACCTGCTCTCGGTACGGAGCTGGTAATGCTGCTTGTTGAATTCCTGTGGCATATTGGTTACTAGTTCCTGGCAGCATCCCAAAGGTATTAGTATGGGAGGATTTGCAGCTTGGTTCCTCTCAGCCTGCATATGGCATTCATCAGAAAAATATGCACACCATTTAAGGAATAAAGGTCCTGGGAGCACAGCTTTTGTTAGATCTTTCCAATCTCTACTCGTACAGGCGTGATGGGCGAGACTTTGTAAAATACATTCTGCCCATGGTGAATTTGGCCCATCTTCTGCTACAACTTTTTTTAATTCTTTTAACTCTTGAGTCTCCCAGGGGTACCAAATCTGAGGTTTGTCTTCTCTCGGATTTAAATTAACTGGAAATGCCATTACAGGTGAAAGCCCACCAGAGGGCGCTAGCTGTTGCTGTGAGATTGGCATCTCTTGGTAAAGCCGTGGGGCAGAAGGCTCAGCAGGGGCTGGCTCATAAAATAGCGGATCCCACTCACAAGGTGGTGAGCCATGTGGCCGGTGGCCTTTCTCCTCAGGGAATTTGTTAGAGCTCTCTAAGGGAGGAGCTGTAATTTTTTCTAATTCCCCGGAGCGAGATTTCTTTGTTTTTAGGGATTGGTTAGGCTTTTCCAAATCCGCGGCCCGGGAGGGATTGTTTATTTCTCCAGACCAGGAAAGACTAGATATTTTATTTTCCCACAGGGCCTGCTCTGTTACCTCTACTCGTATGATCTGAGGTGCCTGCTCTGTGGCCTCTGCAGATTCTTTTGCTGTCTCCAAGAGAGAGCATGTTTTTAGGGCGGATAAAGTTGGATAAACTCCCGGAGGCGGGATTTCCCCGTATTCATTTTCTCGCTCTCTTAAAATTTGTTCCATTTTGTGCCATGTTTTCCAAGAATTAAAATCAGAATTTGGGAGCCAGGGAGCCGCCCGTATTAACGAACTCCAAATATTTTCAGCTTGTGGATCAGAAATTTGGAGACCTTGCTTTCTTAAAATACACCGCCATGCCTCGAGGGCTGGGTCTTGAGATTTTCTAAATATTAATGCTTGCCCCATAATAGAGGGTATTTTTGCCAGAGAGAGAGACGCTGCGTCTCTAACCGTGCTAAGCCCATTGATAATTTTCATGCCCCACGTTGGGCGCCAACCTGCCGGGACTGTTGAGTTATTAATGGGGCCGCGGTCTAAAGCTACTCCTCTTTTGGGCCCTAAAAGGGGTTTCTTTCTGCCTGCAGAAAGAAAGTAACTTACTGGGCAAAGATGGGCTTAGTGTACAAAAATACGCTGAGTGTCTCCCATCCGCCTGCTGGGCGGATACCACGCCACACCCAGGGAGTTTTTTGTAGAAAGCAAGAAGCCAAAAACTCAACTTTATTGACAAGGTGCTGAACTTAAATAGGTCTAGAACTAACCAATCAACCAGCAGAGCGGTTCAGACTCTCATGCTACGTCATAGCCACACCCCTTTGCTTAGCCCCGTCCTCCATAGGGCGTGGTAAGCAGCCAAAGTCCTTCCCCTTGGCAGACATGAGTCCCAACAGGGTAGGAGAGCAGGAACCAAAATCCAGTGTAGGAAGAAAAGAGGATGTTTCCTTTGCCCTGCATCCAAATCTGCTGGAAGCTTTACTCCTAACAGGAATGAGGATAGAGAAGTGTACTGGGGGAGGGACAATCCCAGACAGGATGGAGATTTAAGGATCCCTTGTAATCCCAGAGATGACCCTGAGAGCACCAGTTGGGGCCTGGATGAGAAATCACAGCAGACATGCAGATTTTTGAGGGGGTGAGGAGCCAGGCACGGGGTCTTCACCGGAGGAGTGACCACTTGATCTGTTCTTTAGCAGACTGCAGCACCTGAGACACAGTCTGCTCCGTTAAGGGGACGTCTTCACCCCTTAATGCCACCCGGTGTACAACTTGCTGGGGATCACGCTCTAGGATCACCCCTCCATCTACGATTTCATCCACAGCCAAGAAGAGCCCCTCCATGTTCTCCAGCAGAGCTCGCTTTTCTACATTTTTCCTCAGCATCTGGCTCAAGGAGTCAAAGAGGCAATTCAGAACAGCCATAAGCATCAACTCATTTTCATAGGAGCTGCCAATCACATAGAAATAGAGATCAATACTACTTTTATATACCACCATCAAGCCTTCCAAGAGGGCGATTTCACTGCCAGTCCGATGGGTCTTGTTGAAAATATTCTTCTCAAAGGCCTTTTGCTCCTTGACACTGGGGTAGGTGTCGTCATAGTACTTGGCAAAAAGTCGATCTCCATCATTGTCCAGAATCAGGATGGCTTTGACAGTATACAGGGAGGGTTCCAAAATCAGCGCCTCCATCTTGCCCCACAGCTGGTGCTGACGATATATTTATTTTTATGTCTGTTATAACTGCTACTGGAAAGGAGAATTACTGTGTTATTTCCCAAGAGATGTGCACAGCTTTATTGATTTTAAAATAATTACAATTTTATTCCAAACAGTACAAAAATATAAAATACCATAGGCTGCTTCTTCAGAGATTATCATTTTAAAAGCAGTTCTATTTAGAAGTCTGCCTGACATTTCTACCCTTTGGCAAATACAGATAAAGTTTTTATAAATAGCAGGTGTTTTTTTTTTTTCTTTTTTTTTTTTTTTTTAACAAATGGGATCATACTGCATATTTTGTAACTTTTTTCATGTTTGAAAGTTTTGTTTCACTTATTGGGATGTCTTGCTTGTCAGTTTTATTATTTTTAACATGAGTATATATAGGTGGTCATAGTATGGACATACCTTATATCCTTCCTTTCAGCGTGAGTGAGTATTAGGGGTACACAGCAGGGCTATTACAGTGCTATCTAGGACTAGTTCCCATCCCTTTTAATTGGGGGCTCCTTGATTGGTAAAATGAAGTCAGCAGTTCATTCTTGAGCTGGAGGCAGGACACTCATGGTAAGCTGGAAGTCAGATAACAAAACTTTTTTTTTTTTTTCTTTTCTTGGCAACTGAATTTAGAAACTTTAAAGACACTGAAATAAAATTTCCTCTTACCTTAAAAAAAAAAGTGCATAGGATTTATTCTGATGCCAATTTTTTGATTCATTTACTCTTTATAAAAACCTTTAATAATTCTTAGGCACAGAAGAAAGGACAGTTAATATATGCAGGATAAACTATAACTGAGTATTTCTGGTAAGTTCTCTGGGACCAGGATTTAGAAGTAGTAAGGAACAGGAGCAGGTAGGAGCTCTGATTTTGAGCCCTTAAAATTGGGGGATGGATATCTTATTCATTGAGAAAGTGTGTTCTTGTCACAAAATACTGTAAAAATGATTATAGTATGGAAATGGGTTTATTGAATAATAAAGACCTTTAAATCTCAAGGAGCAGAAGTGCTGCTTTTTAAGAGACATGTTTAGTAACTACTGTGAAGACATTGAGGACAATTTGTGTTTTTGGTACGCCATTAGTATCAGAAGACAGTCATTATGGGATCTAAATGCACAAGGTGTGGTTTGGTTTTATCGATCTATATAGTAATTCCCAATGCTGATTTTTGGCTACTTCAGGATTATTTTGGCTTCATATGTTACTGCAAAATTGACATAATGTTGATTCTCATTTATTAAAAACTCTTACCTAGAGCTCTGGTCATCAAATGATATTAGGACATAAATGCATTACAGATGTGCCAAACTATTGCTTCCTTTCAGTCCTGTGGGTGGTAGGAAATGCTGAGTTAGCATTAAGTCTGGGGCCACCAAGTTCTACAAGTTGGGCTTCTGAGATGGCCCCCTTTCCTTAGTATTTTCTACAAATTTTATCATTTTCTTTGAGTTCTTTTTAAAACATTTTTTTAGTTGTAGGTGGACACAATACCTTTATTTTATTTTTGTGGTGCTGAGGATTGAACCCAGGGCCTCACACACACGAGAGGAGCACTCTACCGCTCAGCCATAGCCCCAGCCCCAGCCCCACTTCTTTGAGTTTTATGATATAAAAAAGTTGGGAAGTATTGTCCTGCAGGAGGTTAGGAATGGAAGAATGGTTAGAAAGAATCTAATGCTAATTTTTTAAAAAACATATATATAAGTCCACAAAATGTAAGTTGGTGAGCTTGAGGATTATTGAGAAGTTTTTGGAATTATTAGAGGGATAATTGTTAAGCACAGACAAATGAAGGACTTGTAATTTGGGGTCAGTTGTTAAGAGCAACTTACTATCACTTTCTCACAGTTAATTACTAGTTCACAGAAATAGCATTTCAGTAAAGCATTTGGTAAAGTTCTGAATTGACTGTAGAATGATAGTTTGGCTTCTGCTATAATTAAGGTAGAGTCTCTAATTTAATAAACGTGCAAATTAATGTATGTTAGCTTGGAGGGAAATTTTTAATGGCTTAATACAGAACTTTGCTTTCTTTTTTTTTTCAAGTATTTTGTTAGATGACTATATTATGAGGAATACTTAAAGAGTATGCAAAAGACTAAAACTAGGATGGAATAGTGAATATATTTTAAAGACAGTGTTCGGATCCAAAAAAAGATCTTGGATCTTGTCTGACTAGAATGTAGTGCCAAATCTGTAGTATAGCAGAAGACTGTAAGCTCTAGGAGGGCAGGTTAGACTTCTCTTGCTCACTGTAGTATTTACATCTCCAGCACAATATCTGGTATGTAGATGAATCTGTTGAATGAATTAATGGAGTTGAATACAATATTTGTGTTAATTAGTTTTCCTCTGACTTCTAATCCTCCCCTTAACAAGTGATGAGACTCTGTCATTAATTCTTATTTATTTTTTAGGCTTTTCTTTAGTTATCAAGGGCTGTTTTATTTATTTTTTGCAGTGCTAGGGATTGAACCCATGCTAGGCAAGCCCTCTACCAATTAGCCACATCCCCAACCCACTGAAGGACTGTTTGAGAAGGAACTTTTGAAGAACCATCTTTTGCCCCTAAAGACTTTATATTCCTAAAGAAAGAAAATTGACATTTTTGGGGAAAGAGTTCTTTTGTCTTATAAAATGTTTATGAAAAAAGAGCTTCCTTACTCTTACTTAACAGGTCAGTATGTTAAGTTCCCAGTTTAATGATTAAGAATGATTGAATTTAGTTCAGTTCACTGATTTATTGACCAATTACCATATTACATTTATTTTATTTTTCAGTATCAGGGGTTTAATATCCTAGCCCTTTATATATTTTTTTTTACTTTTTATTTTGAGACAGGGTCTCACTAAGTTACTTAAATCCTCTCTAAGTTGCTGAGGCTAGCATTGAACTTGGAATCTTCCTGCCTCAGCCTCCCAAGTTGCTGGGATTACAGGTGTACGCCTTCACACCTGGCTATGTTGCATTTACACTGTTTGTATTACAATTATCTGCTTTGGATGTAAGTGAATATTTTTAAAGTACTAGAAAATCAGGACTTGGCAGGTAACCAGCAACAGGTAAAATAAATAGTGCCTGCTCATTTTTGGATATTATTTCTCTAATTTTCTGTAGCCTCTGAGGCTATTGGTTGTCTTCTCAATAAGGAAGTTATTGTTGGTTTTAATGAAATTTTTAAATTGCCTCTAATCTTAATACTTAATATTGGATGTTGAAATACTTGTGAAAGAGAATGTGGCCTATTGAAAAGGGTTGATCTTATCTAAAGAAAATGCTTTTAATCATAATCCTGCTCTCATTGCAGGATTATGGGCCCAGTATTTTAAATTCTGAGTTTTTGTAAGAGCAGTGGTAATATATAGATTTACAAGAATTCTGTCCCATTTGTGTGATGTCCTGTCTGTCATGTTTGTTTTTTCAACATTTAGTGAAATATGTGCTGGGAACCTTTCTGGAAACTTGTAAGCATCAATGAATACAACAAAGATCTGCCATCGTAGAGCCTATATTCTAGTGGGGAAGCAAGACAACAAGTGATGTACATGAGAAGATTATATATTGTGTTAGAAGATGATGAATTCTATGGGGGAATAAAAGTAGGTTAGGGAATGGGAATTGGTCACAGGTGGAAAGATTGTAGTATTAACTAGGTTGATCAGTTGAAGCCTCATGGGCAGTCTAGTATTTAAAGAAAAACTTGAGGGCCTTTCTCAAATGGACACTTGAATGAAAAGTATTCCAGGCAGAGGGCACACTATAGCCAAGTCTTAAAGGCCAGCAGGGACATGTCCAGGAACACTGGGGGAGACTGATGTAGCTGGAGGGGAGCAAGCAATGAGGAGGACATGGGCGTTTAGGGCAAGGGTGTCAGATGAATCATGTGGGAATTTGCAAGCCATTGTCAACACTGTGGCTTTTATTCTGAGTGAAATGGGTGTTCAGTGCAAAATTTTGAGAATGATTTGCTCACTTTGGCTATTGCTTCAAGAATATTTTTATGGGAATGAGAGTCATCCAGGTGAGAGAGATAATGATGACTGGCACCAGAGCCAAACTGGTGATGAGTGGCTGAGATACTGGATAAATTCTGAAGATAGAACTAGTATGATTTTCTAATGATTGTGGAGTATGAGAAGGAGACTATTTTTAAAAAATACTCTTTTGATTGACTATAGGGCCATCTTCTGATTTAAGTAATAAACATTGCCTATGTAGGCTAATTTGCATAATAATTTTTTAGATTTTTTTGTACTAATTGTTTAATTTTTTATGTTTGTTTAAATTTAAGCCATTTCTTACTTGATCACAAACTGCATTTGCTACCTCTTTGATTGGTTGATTTATTCTGCATGATACGTGCATTAGGGAATGACTTTTCCCCATAGTACTACCCATCTTCAGCCTGTTCAAATACATGTTCATGGAATAGTTGTTGTATTTCATACTATTTTTTGCTTAGGCTATAACAAATAAGATGAAACCCTTAACCCTGATCTTAAAGGTTAATTATTTTGCCATAATGTACTCATAGTGACAGAATGGTCAAGGTGCTATAAGAGGCAAAATGAGGAGGCTCTGAAATTCTCTGTCTGGGAGACAGAGAAAGTATCTAGGCTAAACAACTGGTTTGCTGGTTTTAAACAGCAAATTAGGGGAGGAAAAGAGAGAATGATCAGTTTACCTACTGAAGAAAAATTCAGACTATTTATAAAATATGCACAAGATTAAACACCATGTGGATTTTTATATAGCTATCTTACTAACCCTGATAAGTACTCACAATATTATTACTCAATAATGTGTATTAACAGGACTTTCTGTTAGAGTGTTTAATCAGTACCAGTTCTGGTAATATCCCCCAAGTTATTGGCATAGTCCTGCTGCAAGCAGCATTTATAATTCAGATTTTCTCAGGATAGTAAGTTTACATGTGAGAGACAGGGAGGCATTAAGAAAACATTTGAGTTTCAGTTTTGTACTTTTAATACCTTCCAAAGCACTAGCTGTTTGAAATTTTAGGAGTGGTTAAATTATTTTGGTATACAGTATTTTAAGAAATGATTTGAGTGACTAATTTTTTAAAAGTCATGGATCTTTTAGATGATGAATGTTATAGTTTTTGATTCTAGAAAATCTGTGTACATGGGAGTGCCTCATTTTTTGATATTGTGAATAAATAAGACTATTAACATCTATCACTGTGTATATTAAATAAAATACTGTGTCTTTCTTGTGGCTCTCTGCTTGATATCTAATAGAAGTATTTTTCTTCTAGGATCAAAAGATATTGTAATAAAGGTACAGGTTTTAGCTGGCGGTAGAGGAAAAGGAACATTTGAAAATGGCCTTAAAGGTGGAGTGAAGATAGTTTTCTCGTAAGTCATTTTTTTTTAAAAAAAATTAAAAAAATCATCATTATTAAAGATTGATTAACTTAACTGAAAAATACTGAGATTTAAATATTAAATGAGATAAGCTTTGGCTATGATGTCTTAATTGGGGAAGACAGAGGAATTTGAGTTCTTTTTCTTATTTCAGTCCAGAAGAAGCAAAAGCTGTTTCCTCACAGATGATTGGGAAAAAAATTGTTTACCAAGCAAATAGGAGAAAAGGGCAGAATATGCAATCAAGTTTTGGTCTGTGAGTGAAAATATCCCAGGAGAGAATACTACTTTGCAATAACAATGGAAAGGTCATTTCAGGTGAGTAACTATAGACATGACACAATTGGGACAAATTTATTACATTCGTTTTCCAAAATTGAGTATATAGGAATATTTTTAGATTTTTTAAAACATTAAACACTCAATGTTTATAGCAGGTTAATTCACAATAGCTAAACTATGGAACCAACCTAGGTGTCCTTTAATAGATGAATAGATAAATTGTGGTATATATATATATATATATATATATATCAGTGGAATATTACTCCGCTTTAAAGGAGAATGAAATTATGGCATTTCCCAGTAAATGGATGGAGCTGGAGACGATCATGCTAAGTGAAGTTAGCCAATCCCGCAAAGCCAAAGGCTGAATGTTTTCTCTGATATGCGGATGATAATTCACAATAAGGTGTGGGGGTTGGGGAAGTGGGGAGGTGGGGGGGGGGGCACTAGAGAATAGTGTTACCTTAGATGAGGTAGAGAAGTGAAGGGAGGGGAGGGAGGGGATGTGGGATAGAAAAGATAGTTGAATGAAACAGACATTATTACTTTATGTATATATGTGACTGCATGACCAATATGATTCTACAACATGTACACTCAGAAAAATGAGAAAGTATATCCCATCTATGTATGATATCAAAGAGCATAAATGCATTCTATTGTCATGTATAACTAAAATGAAATTAAAAAATTTAAAAAATAGAAATATTTTCACCAAAAATTATGCATAATCCATTTGTATATTCCATGAGCACAATATTTATGGTATTTTTTTTAAACAGCATGGTAAATGCTATAAGGTTTGATATGTAATATTGTGATTTAAAAATACTAAGCCAGGTGTGGTTGAATATGCCTGTAATCCCTAGCAGCTTGGGAGGCTGAGGGTGGAGGATTGCAAGTTCAAAGCCAACCTCAGCAAACTTAGCGAGGGCCTAAGAACTTAGTGAGACCCTCTCTCTAAATAAAAAGTTTTATAAAGGGCTGGGATGTGGCTCAGTGGTAAAGTGCCCCGGGTTCAATCCGTAGTACTTAAAAAAAAAAAAAAAAAAAAAAAAAAAAGCTATAGGAAAAACCCTATTATAATAAATATAGAATTTCCAAATTGTTAATTCACTAAGATCAACTTAAATAATCTCTGGATCATCTTAGATTTTGAGATTTTATGGACAGAAAGTAATTTCTAGCAAAGAGCCCAGTAAGTAAATGTGTATCTATGGCTTCATCTTTTTCTTTTTCCACTTCTTGGTATTTTTTACAGTTTGGTTTCTGTTTTACCACATGATTTGATACTTGGTAAATTGAAGGTGACATTAAGTAGCAAATGATGTAATTTTAAAGAACATGACTTTAGTCCTATTTTTTCTTTGTGGAGCCTAAAATTCTAGCATTGAACACAGGCATCAGGCTTAATGAAAATCCTTGACTTGATGTTTAGAGAGAGTATTAATAATCTTTTTATACTAAAATTATCTGCCTCTTTGAATGCATTCACTAGGTTTTATCAGCTGAATCTCTGTTAATTAGCTTTTTTTGGAAACAAAACTGGATACATATTAGGAAGTCTTCATATGTGTAGATGTAGAATATTACTATATGTGTTGATGTAGAATATTATTCTATGTAATTTAGAATAATAAATTTTAAGGGTCCTGAAAATAGTTTCTTATGTAAAAAAAAAAAAAAAAAAAAAACTTTTAAAAAAATGTTTTTAAATCTTTTTTCCCTTAAATTTAAACATATAACAGGCATCTTTCCTTTACAAAAAATACTTATATTCATTATTAAATTTTTAAGTAAGTGGATTTTCTTTATTCTTCGTTATTAACA
>CM046665.1:140128590-140251445 GCA_025594165.1 Tamias sibiricus | reverse complement strand
CGGGCTACCTACCCAGAGGAGGCCTTTAGAGCATGAGTGTCCCCTGTCCCCTCCCAGGTGAAGGCCCCATTTCTCCCCATGGAGCCAGATAAAGGGGGACTTGACATTTATCTCATAAAGTTTAAAAGACAGAGTCCATGACCCTTATGGAAAAAACTTCTGGAAGGAGGTAGACAGAGCTCTCCATCTTTTATGGATGAGCAAGAAAAGAGAGATGAATGGACAGTAGCCTGCCAAGTGCCCTCCGGGGCCCAAGAACCAGCATGAGAGAGGCCATTCCAAAGGACAGCTGGCCAGGTGGGGTGACAGGGAGACACAGTGTTTCCATCAGACAAACCGGGGTCACAAAGACAGGAGGAGACCTGGTGAAGGCCCACATTCTCGGGACCCATGAGATGCTCCACCAACCCTGGTCAAGTAGATCCTCCAACCACAGCCGCCCAGAAGCAGCTGTGACTGGACAGAGCTGAGTGTCCCAGCCGGCTGTGTCAGACAGACCCAGAGGAGGAGGGTCCCGAGTGTCCCCCGGGAGCAGATCGGAGGCGGCTGCTGCTCCTCCCCGACACTCACAGCTCTGAGTGCATGGAGACTTCACCAGTGGGACTCTCGAGACGGCCATGGGCCAGGCAGACACAGCCCTCACCTGGGTTCCTGTGGGCGTCAGTGATCAGCTGCGGGGTCCGCGGGGGCTTCCCACCCTCGCAGAGCCTCAGCCGATTCGTGGGGCACAGAAACAGACGTCATCCTCTTCATGGGAGGAGCCTCATCGCCACCCTGGAGAGTGACAGACCAAGGAGGGCACCATCGGGGACCATTCTGGCCACAGTGGCTGCTGCGTGCCCGTGCAGGGGCAGAATGATGCCTGAGCAAAGGCATGGGCCCCTGTGGCCAGGCGAGCCCATACAGGGACCAGCCATCACAGGCATAGGGAAGCCAGCGAGGACCCCGAGGAGGTGCACAGGAGCCCCTCTCCCCACGGGGACCTCTCCTCCTTAGCCCCACTGCTGCTGCTGGTAGCAGCATTACCATGTGCAGTAGTCTGAAGGTTTGTGCCCCCCAAAATTCATACACCCAGATCCCAGCCCCAGGCGATGGCATTGAGGCTCTGGGGGGTGACTAGATCCTGAGGTGGGCTGTGGTAACGGGAGCAGTGCGAGCCCTAGAGATGTCCCTCCCTCCCTCCACCCGTGAAGACCAGCAAGAATGCACCTAAGAACCAGGAAGCGGGCCTCACCAGATGCCAATCTGTCAGTGACCAGGTCTTGCCCCTCCAAGCTCCAGAACTGTGGGGAATGAACGTGTGGTGTACACCTGCCACCCGTCAGTGGTGCTCACTACAACGACCAGTGCAAAGACTGAGACATGCCAGGACAAAGACACTGCTAAGGACCCACCCAGCCTCCTTCTAACTTATCACTCCATCCCAAATATCGAGATGATTGGGTGTGATTGATATCAGTGTTATCACTCTAATCACAAGAGCCCGTTCACATCTCTGCACTATCAGACATCCCACAGAAACCAAAAGTGAGGACTCGAGGAAACGTGACAGGGAACAGCTAAGACATGGTCGACAGGCCAAGTACAGACATCTGGAGGAACACCATGAGCACAGATCAGGCAAGGCTGCAGGTGTCCCCTAGGAAATCAGGAAACATTCCATTCACAAGAGCTCACCAGAATACAATTGTTAGGAATGAAACCTAACCAAGGAGGTGAAAGACATTGATGATGACAATTACAAAACCCTGAAGGAATCGAAGGCGACCTCCCATGTTCGTGGATAGGTAGGGGGGGGTATGTTGTTAAGACAGACATATCACCAAAAGCCACCTACCGATTCAATGCAATTCCATCCAAAACCTCTTCACAAACTAGAAAAAAAAAACAATCCTATGATTAACACAGCAACACAAAAGACCCAGAATAACCCAAACAATTCTGAGCAGATGCAGCAATGCGGAAGCATCACAACACCTGGCTTCATGATGCCACTGCCGAGTCATCGGGATGAAGAGTTTTGTGGGGGTGTGGACTGCTCTCTCACCTTCCTGATTCCTGTGAGTGTTCTTGGCCCTCGCCACACTGGTTTTGCTGATGGAGCACAGACTTTGCTTAACTATCCATTTGGAAACACTCCTCCCTGTGATTAATTAAATCTTAATTTAAATTAAGTGTTCTGGGTCATATAAATGAGGTTGAAGGTCAAAGACATCCCTTCTTCTCAACAGGTTCACTACAATCTGCAACCACCAGGCAACTCCACCAATGTCCCTGCTAGAGAAGGGACCGGAAACCCACAGTACACTCGATTTACTCATAAATTGAATTTAGGGGTTTTGCAACCAAATCTAGTCTTTTGGTGCTCCTTCATTGGGTGGATTTAGGGTAGATTTTTTTCTCCGTGAGACACAAGCTGGTCCATATTGGATGCAGAGTGACAATCAAGGTGATTTTATGTCTAGCCCATGTCCATCCCCAAGTAGTGGACACCTGGGGTACAGAGAAGGTGCAGAGGCACATTCCAATGACCACTCCACGACAGATCCGCCGGTCACCGGGTTCCTTCCTGTTTCCCACGCTGTCCACCGTCTCCTCCTCCACGTGATCGCTCTCCCTAGCACTCCTCATCTTCTACCACGGGAACCTAAACAGCGTGCTGCAGCCACTTCCTCGCCCCACCTCCATCAGCATGGAAACCCCAGGAGGGCGAGATTCTCGGGGCACTTTGTTCCCTGATGAATCTCACACGCGCTCAGAGCACTCGAGTGTTAACAAGTGGTTTATCTCATTCTGCCTCGTTGAATCCAAACCAAACCACAGGGCCGTTTGGACTCACTTCAGAACTGTTTCTCCAACAGTGAGTGGCATGGAACTGAGCACAAGCAACCCTTACCACGTAACCGCATCACTGCGTGATCATAACACCAACGACAGATGCATTTTGCAGCACCATTGTGACAGCTGCACAGAAGGCCAGGCCACAGAGCCACTGCACACAGACCCCACTGCGCTCGACTGTCCTAAACAGCCATCTGAGAACCTCTTCTGGTCCAAACCTGGCAACTGTCTGGCTCCCTGACTGACTTCCCTTCCCCGATTATCTTAGGTAATTCGCTTCCACCTCATCTGTGAGGTTGAAGAGAAAAAGGAGAAAAATTCTTCTCCAAAGATGGAGCGCCCAAGATGGTGGTGCAGCACTCTTATCTATCAGGTTACTCCCTGGTTTTCACACGTGCTGAAGGACACTGCATATCATTTCTATTTTGGAATAGTCTATTTTCTCTAATCACAGTACTTGGAACTCTCGGGGCTAAATAGACACAAATCAGGGGAGTCCCTGGCACTCCATCTCATGTGACTCCTTCAACTTGACGAGAGCAGACACATTATGTTAGTCACTTTCAAAGTCGTGTTTTTCAAATCCATCAGTCAATCATCACAGCACTAAGGAGCTCTAGGAAATTGAAAAGATATTAAACCTAGCTTGTGTCCTGAAGGCAAACCAGTTGAGAGGATAAAGCACGTTTTCATGACAAGTTACCTCTCATTAATAGTGCAAGTTAATACACAATGACTCAGAACAGGGAAAGATGACCTGCGTCTAAAATGGATACGACGGGAGTAGAGAGAATCAAGGCGAGGGGCCTGTGTCTGTCATAATGACAGGATGGAGGGGAGGAAGGAGGGCAGATATGGAATATCCAGAGAGCCACAGAAGCATGGCTCAGTAGCGTCACCCATGCAGCAGATGACTGGTAAAGGTCAAGGGTTACTCCATTTATACGTTCAGTTATTGACCAGCAGTTCAATAGGATTTTTTTTTTTTTTTCATATTGAACTTCACTCGACCACTACATGACGCAGCAGTTCAATTTTTGTATTTTATTAGAGACGGGTCTCAGAGTTACTTGCCTAATTGCTGACTGGCTTTGAACTCATAATCGCCTCAGCCTCCCAAAGTGCGGGATTACGTGCGCACCGGCCCGGCTAGGGATTTTTACGGACCTCACACGATTTCGCACACGAGGAACACAAGCATGAACCGACAGACGTGCTCCCTGCCCTGGTGGAGCTTACACTCCAGTCGAGAAGCAGGGGAGGGCCAGCGGGCGCAGGTTCTCTAAGGCTGGAGGAGAGCCACCAGCCACGTTGGGGAGACGCACTCCCAGAGAGGACAGCAATGGCGACGTCTCCGGGAGCAGGGGGCTCCGTGCGTTCTGATGCCCGGAGTGGAGGAGAGTGGCTGCAGCAGCCGGACACAGATGGCAGCGGCCCAGAGGGAGGCTGCAGAGCCCTGCTGCTGCAGGACCGGAACCCGCACAGCATGGGAGGAGCTTTCTAGGAGTAACTGGAGCAGGTCGGACCGTTTCAACCAGAAAGGGACATAACAAATGCACACATTTAAAAGAAACCACTCTTGTTGATGTCTGGGGAATAGAATGAGAGGGTCATGAATGGAAATCAGGAAACCAATTATGTGACCTCTGCCAAAATTCAGAGGCGAGATGCTGATTTCCTGAGGTGGTTTCCAGAGCAAAGACCATCATTTGGGTATTAGGAGAGACACTAGGCAGCAGTCCTCTGTAAGACAAACCCCTGTGTCTCTAGGTGAACTCCCTGAGTACATTTGTAGACACGAGAAGGAGCATGCTGTGAGAGAGACCTTAAGACAAAAGAGAGACAATGGACAAACTAAAGGAGGGGAGCCTGAGGGACACAGAGAGGCCAGAAGAAGGGTTAGGCTTACAGATGAGCATCTTTGCAACATCAAGGGGTTGGAAAGGAAGAGGACATCTGGCTGAGGAAGGGAAGCTGGGGCTTGTGGAGACCCAGAGACAGCACTGTCCACCCCAAGACACACTGCACTGCTCAGGAGTTCTGCTTTCCTATGGCGGCCGGAGAAACAGGCTCCAGCTTTGTCCAGCAAGGGCCAGAATATGCTCACAGCCCTTGATCAGGTCCTCCGTCATCCAAAGAAGGCGATGCAATCAGGTGTGACGACTGAAATATATGAGATCATTCAGGAATCATGGAGGGTAAATCTTCTAGAAGCACAGAGAAGATCAAAGAGCCTGAGGACTCCCTCTCCTTCCTGAGTGTGTCCAGAAGCAGTCACAGGAGAAGCTTCCTACAGAGAACATTCCAAAAAACGGTGTCAGTGTGGCCTGGCCTGGTTTGGAAAGGGAGAGCCCAGAACCAGCAAATGACAGACCTGAGACCCAAAACTTCCGCCTGCAGGTCCCGCCTCTCCCAGGGAAGAAGGCCAGGGAAAGAGCTTGGGCCTCCAGCAGAGGTGAGGTCATCCAGGGGATGGGATTCAGAGATGTGGAGGTGAAGCAGTGTTCACTGAGGGCTCACACTGCCGGGAGCTTAGCTCCTGGTGCTTACGAATGGACCAGTCCTAAAATTCCATTTGGAAAATCGCCAGGGTTGCCTAACTTGCCACTTGGACAGTGGTTGGTCACTCTGGTAAAGGGAAAATAGGCCAAACATAGCAGGGGCTTCCAAACTCGCCTTCCAGGGTGGGGCTGTTCATTTTCACCAGCACCTGGATTCTTGCAGGTATGTCTATGCTCTCATTCACATATTCCCTCTCCCCCCCAAGTTTACCAAGCCCTACTTCTCTCATTTCTGTCCCTACCTTTACTATTCCCTAACAAACTGAAGTAGCACACCTCTCTGGAGGGAAGCCAGATCCCAGATCCTCAGCACCAGACCACTGCTTCAGAAAAAGAGCACATCTGTGACTCCATTACATTTCATTGCCCTGAAACCACAGTGATTTGGAGGAAAGGGGCTTAAGGAAAGCTTTAGCTGATGATCATTCTCAGTAAGGGGGAACTAAATTGGCTCTGTGAAGGTTTTTGAGCAAAAATTCTTGCTGGGATAGTTTGGACTTGACATTAAGGAAATAGCAGCTTAGCCAAGAGCTAGCAGATTGGGAAGTCCCCTCTTGTCCTCCTGAGAGGCTTTTCAGGGTCAGGGGACCATTTCAGCCTAGTTTATACTTTGTTTCAGTCTTTTCAGTCTCTTTGGAGCTTGCTTAGTCATTCTTGTCATATAGCTATTTCATCTTCATTCATGTGAATCTGTGGCTTGTCTGAAATGTGAGGAAATAGGTCCAAATCAGAATGCTACCCAGGCATGGGGTGGTTTGGGCGGTGTGTGTGACTCTATTAAGTAGAGTCAATTTAGTACAGGATAAGGGAAAGGACTAAATTAGAAGCATGGTTGGTAGAAATTGTCTCCCATCTGGCAGTGTAATTACATACTTCCTTGACTGGAACAGTCCTTGCTGTTCCGAGCGCTGAGATTCCTTTGGAGGGGAGGGAAAAAAAAAAAAAAAAAAAAGATCAAGGTCTAGGAAACACATTGCTCAGAGTATCTCCAGCATCACTTTGAAAAGAGGTCATCTCTTTTATTTTTTATTTTTTTTCCTTTCTGTAGAACTCTCTCTCCCATAATTAAATGAAAGTCCCCACCTTGTGGCCAGAACACACAGTTCCCTGGGCCCATTTTCGCAGGTCACCGTAGACACTGTTCCAACCAGCGCACTGATGCAGTACCTTCCGCAGCGTCCTCGTGCCTGGCTCTTGGTAAGGGTCCAGTCCCGGTGGCTGCGCACGCGAGGCGTTTGCAAGGCTGGGGTCTCTATCTGCACCCGCGACTTCACCCTGGTGCCAGCAGGAGATGCTGCCCTGCCCCAGCTCGGGCCGCAGGATGTGCCGCCTTGCCCCAGCTCGGGCACCAGGAGGTGATGCCCTGCCCCAGCGCGGGCTGCAGCGCGGGCGGCGGGGCCGAGGGCGCCACCTGCCGGCCGGCGCGCGGCTCTGCAGCCCGCGCGGCGCCGGTCCACCGAGGCTTAGCTGCAACCTCCCGCTTAAAACCAGGACGGGCTGCACAGGTAACCAGGTAAGGTCGCCGCGGGAGGCTCCGCGAGTCCCAGAGGAGTTGGCGGAGGCAGGGCGGGAGCCAGCCCTCACTGTCGCGGACAGGACTGTCACCAGGACCTGCACCCTCGCCCTCCCCGAGAGGCAGGCCTGGCCTCCCCCGAGCGCCTCCCCACCCCCCCACCTCTGTACGGAGACCCCAGAGAGCCCTTTCGCTGGCCTCGCCGCCAAGGGCTCCTGCACCCATAGGCGTCCAAATAAATGCATTGCTTTTTAACAGAAAGCGACACCGATTGTCACTAAGTGTAACAAGTGCCTTATGTACATTTCATTGGAACCACAGGCTCAAATTAGCCTGTCAGGATCTCACGATTCCTGACGCCAGCATGTCAAGTGACACAATTAGCTCAAGAGAATAAAGAAAAGGCTTGTCACTGTGTCTCTTTGGAGTCCCATCCCTTCACAGAATGCCTGGTTTAATTCAAATTCTTTTCATGATTAGAAGTAAGTGTGTGTGTGTGTGTGTGTGTGTGTGTGTGTCCCTTCAAACTTCAATCACACAGGGAAACGTTAGGGTAAAATCAGTACTTTTTAGAAGGTCCCCAATGCCCCCACACACACCTTTTACTTCCCTTCTGCAAATGAGAATTCATCAAAGGCCGAGACTTAGTCTTCTGTGTTACAACAATAAAATAAAAAGTGTGTTGGCAGGAAAAAAGAGATATAAAATTCACATTGCAACTGGAAAGATCAAAGCTTTAGGAATCTTGACCTGGAATGAATGCTCACCCACCAACTCTGAGGCTTCAGGACAACCAATCGTGAGCTCTCTCCGATGACAAGAAACCAGAGACCTGTTGGTAGGTAACGCTGATTCCCAGTGAGGGCCCTCGGGTGTGTGTCCTGCCTCCAGCAAAAGTCAGCGTGCTATCTGATCCTTTAGAGAAAAACACACACTGCTCCAGAATGACCGCCCAGCCCAGGACACAAACCTGTTACTTCCCTTCTTTGACATCTTTTATTTGATCAATTTTTTGTCTTTTGGATTTGACTTAAATAAAGAATGATTAAGTGTTGATTTCTTTATCTTATAAGCTGCAGATCAAATTTGTATCTGTCTGGTTTATATTTTTGCCAGAGACCCTTTTAAAATTACAGCAAATTTGGAGAGCAGAGGAGCCAGCCTGTAAAACCATCACTCAGGAATTAGAGTCTTACATTTCCAATGACTGCACATTTTCCTAAACCTTAGTTTTTTAATTGCTTCCTAATATTTTATTGTATTAAAAGTGAGATTTATTTATGCACACCTTTTAAATTTTTGCAGTGTTTTAACACCATCCCTGCAATGTTAGTGTACCCATCTTGGTTGCTTTGATAGGAGAAATTCCTAGAAGTGAACTTAGAGAATCCAAGCTTTGCTCATTTGAATTTGTATTGCAAATTGCTCTCCAGAAAGCGTGCGCTGATTTGCATGGTTCCCAGCCACACTTGAGCATGCTTTTTAAATGCCTTACTAGTTTACCCAATATGGTAACTTATACCTGCCACCAACTCAAACCAAACATAGTCGCACCTCCACCTAGAGCTGCAAGTGAAGAGCACCCCTGCCATCTGTCCCCCAACCCCCTGCGGGACCCCCAGGCCTGCACCACAGGCGGCATTCCTAACCAAATGCGAAGAATATCCTCTGCTGCTGCGGAAATCTGATTTGCCTTCAAAGACCTTCTCCTCCAGATGGGATGGCGGGCAGGGTGCGGGTGCGGCCGCCAGACACCCGGGGATTTGGTCCTCTGCAGAGGGCCACGTGAGCAGTCGCCTCTCCAGCCCCAGACAAGGCTGTGGGCTGCGGCTCACCTGGCCTCCCCTCCCCTTCGACCAGAGTGCCAGCCCTCCTGAGACTTCAGGGCTTTCGCGGTGCCACCCATCTGGACCTGAACTCCTTGGCAGCACCTGCGGCTCCAGGTGTGTTCATTTAGCTGAAGGCGTTTCCGCTGACTGGGTCACTGTCACTGCAGGCCCTTGACCTCTTACCTAGCAGTTAACTGCTCCAGTATCCTCAAGGGCTAGCAGCCTAATGTATCCATATGTTAGCCCAAGACTCTAAGAAGTCCTAGAAATAAAATGATTCCTAATAATTCTCTAGTGCATAGACCCTTCCTGTCTGGTGCCACTTTAAGCGGGTCCAGGACAGATGAGCATGACCTGTTGGCATCTCTGCCCACCTGAAGGGCCTCCGCCCGCCCTGCTCTCCCCTGCTCCCTGTTCCAGGCAGGACTGCAGTTGCAGGGTGTGCCTGCCTCCTGAGGAGCCCCGCCTGGTGCAGACAGACAGACACACTCGCTGCAGCTGCGAGCCCCCACCACCGTCCTTCCCTGCAGGAAGGAGCAGGAGACCCCCAGCTCTGGAGGTGGGCGTGGGCTGGGTCCTCTGCCGAGCGGCCGCTCCTGTTCCGCAGCAGACCCTGGTTTTCCACGCCGTGAGCGGAGCCTTTCCACCTGCTCAGCCAGGCAAGCCCCTCCCTCCCTCCAGGCCGCAGCCTTCCCGTGGTGGACTGGGGCCAGAAGCGCGGGGTCTTTGCGTGGTTGGCGGAGCCGCGCTGCGGCCATGGAGGCCTGCCCAGTGACACCTTTCCAGTTGACTTCTCAGGGCTGCAGCCTCTACTGCAGGAAGTCTGGGAGCTGTCACTTCACCCCCCCCCCATGCCCACACCCAGAGCCGAGTCAGCCCAGGGCCTGGGCCAGGGAGGGCGGCCCAGCCGGGTGTGTCGGGGAGGGGTGCGGGAGGCCAGGGCTTCTGCTGCTGAAACTGGGCCTGGCAAATCCACCGGCCGTCAGGTTAGGATGACCCTCCCACCACGTGGCCTCCGTCAGGTGAGGGTCTCACCCCTCCCGACTCTCCCTGCAGTCTCAGAGCTGGGCCCCAGCCCGCAGCCCCGGCAGCTGCTCTCCCTGGTACACACAGAGCATTTCTCAGGGAGAAGCCAGTCCTGCCAGGACAGGGCCACTGGCCTGTCCCTTCGTGGGAGGCAGGACATCTTTTCTTCCAGATTCTCAAAGTGCTGGCAGCACAGCTGTCCACAGACGGTGACACCACGGCCCGCCCTTTCTCTCTCACAAGGCTCTCTCCTGGTCCCTGGGGTCTCGGTGCAGGCCACCATCCATGATCAATAAGATAAGAAAAATACAAACAGCCCTTGGGAGGGCGCCCCTACACTAGGATCGTTAAAATTTTGACTTTAAAAATGCGAATATTATTTTTATATTCTATTGTTTTAGATAATTCACTTCTTATTTTTTGCTCAAAAACTTCTAAAATGAAGAATTGTTTCAACATCTATAAAGATCTCCAGGAAAACCACACTGAGGGGCTCCTTTTACAAATCACTGCGGTGACATCTGGGAAAAGTGGATCGTGTGTGTGTGTGTGTGTGTGTGTGTGTGTTAAAAACCACTGGTGGACTGCTGAGCGACATAAAGAATGACTTCTCAGTTGAGTGACAGTTTTTCTTTTGGTCATTTCCTAAAGCCAGACACCATGTGGGAGGAGTCGGGCTGCAGGAGCTGGATTTGAAATCGTGCCTGGGGCCTTCTTTTGGTCTGTTCCTCGCTGTGTGGTGCTGTTTTCTCCCTCCCCACAGGGGCTGGAGATCAATAACCTGCCATGCCGTCGTCTCTGGGGTGGGGACAGCGGTGACTGGCAGAGGACACAGCAGAGCTGGGCCTGCCCCCGCCACCCATCTGAGCCAACAGGACGAATAAGTTCCCACTGTCCTGCTCCCGGCCCTTTGCTGTCCTCAGAGGTGGCAGCAGGTGTGAAGAAAGAACTTTGGAAAAGCCAGCAGTGACGGAGCTTCCCAGGACAGAGTTTAACTAGGAAGCGGCCCCCACCGCAGAAGCCAGCGCGGCAGACACTGTGATGGTGGCACGCAGCTCAAAAACTGCTCTCCGCACACCACAAAACGCGTCCCAGTGCGGCGCGACTGTGCCACCTCCCCTGCGTCCACACAGACGCTTGCTGAAGAGTCCGCTTGGCATTCAGGTGAAGAAAAACCAGAGTCCCTCAGAAGGTCTTCAAAGGACAAGGCCTGGCCAAATGTGCCTGGTGAGTGGCTGGGGTGACACAGAGCCGTCTGCTGTCCAGAAGGCCACATGACCGTGGTTAGGAGCTCGATGCTCTCCACACTTCTGATTCCCGGTGGAGCGTCTCCACGCGTCATCCCGCAGGCTGCCCTGACACCTGGTGGCTCACTCGGAGAAAACCTCCCTGTTCGGCGTGGTCACACTCAAGGGGACCTTCATGGTTGAGGATGACACAGTCCACACCTCAAATGGACAAGGAAAGGGGGGGCAGAGGCCTCCCCGCTGGCCCAGCCCCAGCCGCCCTCCTGGGACTCCTTAAACACTCCCTGACGATTCAGCAAAGTTCCAGGACACGTGTTGTTAATCAGAGTCACTGATTCACGTATTTTGAGCATGGAGTGCAACAGGTGTTGACAAGTGTAAAGACGTGTCACCACCCTGACGCGTGAAGTTCCCATCAGCCTCACTTTCCGCCTGCCCTCACTGTCCACTCAGCCCGGGCCAGCCCCAGCCGCGGGCCTGTCTTGCTCCACAGATGCCTGCTCAAGGTTTTCCTGGGAATTGGATCACGCAGCGTTTCCCCTGGCTCCTGACTCCCTGCACTCACCACGAGTCAGAGGTCCCTCCGTGTGGCTGGGTGATCGTGAGCCACGCCGACTCGTTGCTGTAACATCTCACTGTAGATCTGAACTTGCTCACTCGTTATCTCAGGGGCATTTGGAATTGCCGGTGTGGGATAACTGCAGCTAACTCATTCTAAATGTCTGCTCACGAGTCTTTGTGTGGTGTTATGGTTTACCTACGAAGTGTCCCCAGAAGCTCACGTGTGAGACAATGCAAGAATGTGGACAGGTGAGATGATGGGTGACGAGAGGTGTGACCTAATCAGAGGATTGAGCCACTGATAAGGATTAACTGGGTGGTCACCTTGGCAGGTGGGGTGTGGCTGGAGGAGGTGGGTCACTCGGGGGTTATATTTGGACCCTGTGAGCAGAGCTCTCTCTGCTTCCTGGTGCCACAGCCTGAGCTGCTCTCCTCCGCCATGCCCTCCACCAAGATCCTGCTCACCTAAGGCCCAGAGCTACAGGAGTCGGCCCACCATGGGCTGAACCTCCGAAACCATGAGCCAAACGAAACTCTTCCTTCTTTATGTTCTCGCAGGTCTTTTGGTTACAGCCACCAAATGCTGACTACGGAAGGCAGACATGTTTGTCATTTTTCTCTTGGTGAACACCTAGCAGTAAAGTCGCATTCCCAGAGGTAAGGTTTGGTAACCACAGAGTGGCCAGATCTTTTCCCCCACCTCCTGGGTGTCTGACTTTGTGTTCCCCCCACAGCCCATAGCCACGCCTCTGCGCAACACCCGGGGTCAGTCTTGACCGTTGTAGCAGCAGGTCAGGTGTCAGGCAGGGGCGCCTGGCATCTTGTCACTTTAACAGGCATTTCCCCAGTTACTAAAGACAAGCGTCTCTTCACGGGTGCGTTGGCCACCTAATAGACATGTATGATGTCATTTCTTGTGAAGTGGCTCTTCAAATCCTTTGCCTGGTGTTTGATGAGGCAGATTTTCTCACCATGATGGAACTGGATGGAGTCCTTTAGATATTCTGCATGTCAGCTCTGTTGTCGGATACAGGTGCTGAGAGTTTTTCCTCCCAAGATAAAGTTTTTCATTTTACTTTAAAGATTTAGGATTGTTATGGTGTCTGGATAAGCTGGCCCCTTCATTGTGAGGAAGTGCTGTATCATCAGCTCTGAGATATTCCTCGTTTCAGGGTCTGCTTTGCCTGGTGTACGATGGCCACCCCAGCTTTGTTCCAGCAGTGTTTGCCTGGGGCACCTCTTTCCCACACCTGGATGGTAAAGGAGGCTCCCGGTGGATGGTTGGGCTGCACTGTCTACCCCAGCACGCCTTTCAGTTGGAGAGTTTAAAAACTGTTTGTCTCACTGTGACTTCTTTGTATGTGTAGTCAGCTTACATCTGCAGTCACAAGTATTTGCTTTATACTTACTCCCTGTGTTCTCTGTCCCTGTTTTTCTCTGTTGCATGCCTTTTGCAGATGTACACAGTTTTAGTGGTTGCACTAGGGCTTATAATATGTACCTTTATGAAATCAGTCTCCCTTCCAAATAATATCATTCTACTTCACCTTCAGGGAGCATCTTAAAGTAATATACTTCATTCCCCTCCAATTCTCTGTGCTCTTAAGCTTTCGAACTGCTGCATATAAACTCTACAACACATTGTTATTATTTTTTCCTTAAATGGACAAATCACTTTCAAAGAGGAAAGGGTGGGCAAATGCTTCCCACTTAGCCAAACCTTTACCATCGCAGTGCTCTTCATTCCAATTTCTCTCTGGAATTACTTTCCTTGCCTAAAGAATTTCCTCAACATTTCTCATCGTGTAGCTCAGCAAATAATGAGCATGCTCGGCCTTTTGTTTGTATTAGGAAGTGTTTGTGTGAAGATGGTTCTACTTCTTACAGAGTCCTAGCTGGACGGGCTTGTCCGACACCTCAGCGTCTGAAGAGCACCCACTGTCCCCGCTGGCATATCACCTGCTGGTGAGTCTGTAAAACTTCTTCTATTGGGTCGTCTGTAGATGTCTATTTTCCTCCAACTGCTTTTAAGATTTTTCTCTGCATTAATCCTGCAGGTTTTTGTTTTTGTTTTACTTCATTAATCTATGGATTTACAGTTTCATTAAATTGTAACAACTTTTGCCATCATTTCTTCAAATGTCTTTCTTCTCTATTTCTTCGGGTCCTCCGGTTTTGTCCATTAGCCTGTCTGCGCCATCTCACACTGAGGATCAGCGACGTTTCCGAGGTCTGTCTTCTCTTCGCCTCCTGTGGACGCGCTCTCCTCCTCTGCCCCTGGCTCCCAAGCCTCCCCTTCCCTGACTTTTCTCCCAGCCCATCCAGGGGCAGATTTTCACCTTTAGAGCTGATTTGGTTCTCTTTGACGATTTTCACTTCTGTCCTCATTGCATCATATTTTTTGAGCATGCTTATATGATAGTCATAATATCTTAAGGTCCTTGTCATTTCAGGGTATGTTAATGTGTTAACATTGACTGATTTTCTTCTTTTCAGTCACAGTTTACTGCTTCTTTATATGTTTTGTTATTGTTGTTTTTTGTTTGTTTTTTTGGTTTGGTTTGGTGTGTGTGTGTGTGTGTGTGTGTGTGTGTGTGTGTACATGTGCTTTGCTTGCTGTTTGTTTTTGGTGCTGGGAGTGGAACCCAGGCCTCAGACACTCAAGTGCTCTACAGGATGCTAGATACAGTGAACGCTTCCATTGTTATATGTTTGCATTGTGTTTTCTTCCTTTAAGAAGTGTTTTGAGGGCTGGGGTTGTGGCTCAGCGCGCAGAGCGCTCGCCTCGCACGTGCGCAGCCTGGGTTCGATCCTCAGCACCACGTAAACATAAAGTATTGCATTGTTACAACTTAATTAAATATTTAAAAAAAAGAAGTGTTTTGATTTTGTTTTGTTCAGTATTTTGTTTTCATTTTGACAGATTTAAGTCCCATTGATCCTGTTAATAAGGCTGGTTCTAGAGTGTTCTCTGCTCTAGGGAGATTCTTTAACCCCCTTGTAAGCTGGAACTTGCTTTCTCTACTGGCTGTCACAGGTATTCAAAGGTCTTTTACTGTAGCTGAATGAGATTTGGGGGTCTCCCAGCCCTAGCACTGTGTGAGTTCTGAGGACTGTTCGCCTCAGGGGTCCCCAGCAATTGCTCTTCTCGGGCTTCATGGGGTATCACACGACATGCGGGCAGGTTAGTACTCACAAAGGCTCAGAGAGTCCCGTAGGAGGCTCCTGAAGGTAGTTCTCTGCAAAACTCCCCACTTTCCTGTACTCTGTTCTGATAATTCAGAAACTGTCGTCACTCCACCTGCCAATCTCTGTCTCTTGGGCTTGGTAGGGCCATGAGCTTGTGACCATCCGCCTTGCTCCAAGGACCAGCTGGCCCCTCCCTTCTCGAGGGGACACAGAACCACACTGTCTGTTGTCTAATACCTGGCTGCACTTGCTCATTGCCTTTTCCAGAACTTTCATAAAGGGGAATAAATCTAATCCCAGATAATTCATCAATTTATAAAGGTAAAAATTCTCAGGAAGATATATTTTGCTATTCACTGAAAAATATCAAATTCCTGTGCCTGCTTTAACAGATTGCCATAATCTGGATACTTAAAACAACAGAGATTCATTGTCTCAGGGTTCCGGAAGCCAGAGTCAAAACTGGCGCTGATGGCCAGGGGAGCGAGAGCCCTGGGGGCCTCCGCTAGGAGCTGTGCTGTGCCTCTGGCTCCTGGCATCTCCGCTTTCCCTGACTTGTGACTGCGCTGCCTGGGGAAAGTTTGGAACCATGTTGTATGGCTTGGCTGTGAGGGGTCCCCACAGAGCGCACGTGTGAGACAATGCAAGAAGGTTCAGAGAAAAACACGGCTGGGTTGTGAGAGTCTTAACCTCAAACAGTGCATCAATCACCTGATGGGTTAGTTGAGTGGTAACTGAAGGCAGCTGGGGAGGTGTGGCTGGAGGAGGTGGGGCTTTGGGAGCGTGGTTGGGGGCCTATATTTCCTATCTGGAGAGTGGAGGCTTCCTCTGCTTTCTGATCACCATGTGAGCTACCTCCCTGGCCACACCCTGCTGCCATGGTGTTCTGCCTCACCCGGAGACCTGAGGAATGGAGCCAGTCTTCCCTGGAATGAGACCTCGGAAACTGTGAGCCCTCAAGTAAACTTTGCCTCACCTGAAATTGTTCTGGGTGGGTCTTATAGTCACAGCAGTGGGAAAAGCTGACTAAAACACCTGTAGTGTAGATCGCCGGAAAAATTGCAGCCTGGAATCAGCGCCGCGGGAAGGAGTCCGGAGACAGGATGGAGACGAAAAGATTCTTTAATCTTACAAGAAACGCAATATATCTATACAATAGCGATAACCCTGTCACTCTCTCTGGTCTCTTCCCATGCGCCCGAGCAGCAATGGCGCTCGCTCGATCTGCTGAGTCACCGTCAAATCTCTCGAGATCCTCGACCAAGTCCCGTGAGATCCCAGACCAAGTCCCGTGAGACTACGGAAGGCGGAAAAAAAATGTCTATGGCCCAATAGTCAACCGCAATCTTAGCTATCTCCCCCAGGGCTCCTGCACTGTAGCAGACTAACCCCTGTATTGAAAAAACAGAAATCAAAACCCAAAACGGTGAGGCAGACGTCCTCGCTTGGGAAATAGATGAAATGTGCAGATCCTCAGGCCTCACCCACCGAGAATGATGTAGTAGCTGTTGAGTAGGAGCAGGGGATCTGAATTGCACCAAATCCAAGATCTTGCTGGCACTGCTCAGTGGACCCACTGAGAAACAGCATTCACAGCATGCTCACTTGGTCAGCCAAAGGGTTTAATGAACTACAATATCCACCAGCCACAGGAATGTGATACGACCTCAGGCAGGAAGTTCATAAAACTGCAATTTCAGCTCTCCCAGATATGGCCACGGTTATTAGACCCAAAGAGTAAGAGCTGATAGGATATTGTCCATGAGCCTCACCCTGGCCTCCCTAGGGACACCACCATGGCATGTTTTGCTTGAGTTCCTACTGAGACGGATTGCCACCTTCTCTACTGCCTGACTCCTTGGCAAGCTGGTCAGAGTGGACAGGCAGGGGTCCATCATCAGGGTCTCTTGCACCTCTGAATTCACTAGAAATGAACAGACCCAAGAACACAAGTTCTCTGGCAGAGCCCACGGGTAACAGAGTCCCCTGAGAAGTGAACACACTCCTGGTTCCCTGCTGCTGATGGTGGTAAAGCTGCCCACAAAGCCTGCCTGGCCGGTGCTTCTCTGCAGACGTGTCCAGATATTCTGGTGGCTTTAAAGAGAGATGTGCTGTAAATGTGGGGGGGGGGATGACCCACCACTTAGGGGACCACATGGGAGGGGCTCCCAGGAAAGGGGCTCACTCAAGCAAGTAGGGAGCCAGGAGATAGTGAGGACCCACAGGCAGGGGTCAGAGTGAGGGCAGAAGCTAAAGGCATGAGGGGATTTTACTGGGGTGTTTGAATGCCACCAGGCCACTGTCAGGGGGGGACAAGAAGCTGAGGCAGGGTTCAGCCAGCCTGGCCACACTGGTGCACCTGGTCACTTGGGCTCTCAGGGTGCAAGGCTCAGAGCCTCTCTGTGTGGATGTTGAGGCAGCTGCAAATGTTAAGTTTTGGAAAGTCACAACACAAGAGGAGACTTGTGGAATGTACTGCATGTGCAGAATCTAGTGACCTGTCCTTGAAACTGTTTCCACAGATCAATATGAAATAGAGGGGAATTAAAGAGTGTTCTGCAATGATGTTTAAATTAATTAGAGAATAACATCCACATGGAAGTTGTGAGACACCAGACATTTTTGGTTGAGGTGTGACTTGAAAGTGATTCTTGCCTACATGTTCTCTGAGCCAAAACCATCAGTCAACTTAGTCAATCTGAATGGATGAAAGAATCTCTGTTAGTTGTGTTTTTGTCATCATGACCAAAACATCTGGCAAGAATAACTTAGAGGAGGGGAAAGTTTATTTAGCTCAGAGTTTTAGAGGGTTAGTCCATGGCCGGCTGGCTCCATCGCTCTGGACCTGACATGAAGCAGAACATCATGGAGGACGGGTATGGAGGAGGAAGCTGCTCCCCTCACAGCAGCTAGAAAGAAGGGTGTGGAGGGGGCAGGGACAGGGCAAAGATTCCCCCCACCTCCTCCAGGGCAAGCCTCCTGTGACCTACATCCTCCAGGACCACCTCCTCCAGCACCCACCTCCTCCAGCACCCACCTCCTCCAGCACCACCACCACCTCCAGCACCACCTCCTCCACCTCCTCCAGCACCACCTCCTCCACACCACCTCCTCCAGCACCCACCTCCTCCAGGACCACCTCCTCCAGCACCCACCTCCTCCAGCACCACCTCCTCCAGCCACCACCTCCTCCAGCACCACATCCTCCAGCACCCCCTCCAGCACCACCTCCTCCAGCACCCACCTCCTCCAGCACACCACCACCTCCTCCAGCACCTCCTCCACCCACCTCCTCCAGCACCACCTCCTCCAGCACCACCTCCTCCAGCACCACCTCCTCCAGCACCCACCTCCTCCAGCACCCACCTCCTCCAGCCCCACCTCCTCCAGCACCACCCCTCCAGCACCACCTCCTCCAGCACCACCTCCTCCAGCACCACCTCCTCCAGCACCACTCCTCCACACCAACTCCTCCAGCACCACCTCAGCACCCACCTCCTCCAGCACCCACCTCCTCCAGCACCACCTCCTCCAGCACCACCTCCTCCAGCACCCACCTCCTCCAGCACCCAGCACCACCTCCTCCAGCACCACCTCCTCCAGCACCCACCTCCTCCAGCACCACCCCACCTCCTCCAGCACCCACCTCCTCCAGCACCCACCTCCTCCAGCACCACCTCCTCCAGCACCCACCTCCTCCAGCACCCACCTCCTCCAGCACCACCCTCCTCCTCCAGCACCTCCTCCAGGACCCACCTCCTCCAGCACCCACCTCCTCCAGCACCCACCTCCTCCAGCACCCACCTCCTCCAGCACCACCTCCTCCAGACCCACCTCCTCCAGCACCCCACCTCCTCCAGCACCACCTCCTCCAGCACCACCTCCTCCAGGACCCACCTCCTCCAGCACCCACCTCCTCCAGCACCCACCTCCTCCAGCACCACCTCCTCCAGCACCACCTCCTCCAGCACCCACCTCCTCCAGCACCCACCTCCTCCAGGACCCACCTCCTCCAGCACCCCTCCTCCTCCAGCACCACCTCCTCCAGCACCCACCTCCTCCTCCAGGACCCACCTCCTCCAGCACCCACCTCCTCCAGCACCCACCTCCTCCAGCACCACCTCCTCCAGGACCACCTCCTCCTCCAGCACCCACCTCCTCCAGCACCCACCTCCTCCAGCACCACCTCCTCCAGCACCCACCTCCTCCAGCACCCACCTCCTCCAGCACCCACCTCCTCCAGGACCCACCTCCAGGACCCACCTCCTCCAGCACCACCCCACCCACCTCCTCCAGCCTCCACCCACCTCCTCCAGCACCCACCTCCTCCAGCACCCAGCACCTCCTCCAGCACCCACCTCCTCCAGCACCACCTCCTCCAGGACCCACCTCCTCCAGCACCCACCTCCTCCAGCACCCACCTCCTCCAGCACCCACCTCCTCCAGCACCACCTCCTCCTCCAGGACCCACCTCCTCCAGGACCACCTCCTCCTCCAGGACCCCACCTCCTCCCAGCCACCTCACCTCCTCCAGCACCCACCTCCTCCAGCACCCACCTCCTCCAGCACCCACCTCCTCCAGCACCACCTCCTCCAGCACCACCTCCCTCCAGGACCCACCTCCTCCAGCACCCAGCACCCACCTCCTCCAGGACCCACCTCCTCCAGCACCCACCTCCTCCAGCACCCACCTCCTCCAGCACCACCTCCTCCTCAGCACCCACCCACCTCCTCCAGCACCCACCTCCTCCAGGACCCACCTCCTCCAGGACCCACCTCCTCCAGCACCCTCCTCCTCCAGCACCCACCTCCTCCAGCACCACCTCCTCCAGCACCACCTCCTCCAGCACCCACCTCCTCCAGGACCACCTCCTCCAGCACCACCTCCTCCCACCCCTTCCTCCAGCACCCCTCCTCCAGCACCCCTCCTCCTCCTCCAGGACCCACCTCCTCCAGGACCCTCCTCCTCCAGGACCCACCTCCTCCAGGACCCACCTCCTCCAGCACCCACCTCCTCAGCACCACCTCCTCCAGCACCCAGCACCTCCTCCAGGACACCTCCTCCAGGACCTCCTCCAGGACCCACCTCCTCCAGCACCCACCTCCTCCACCTCCTCCAGGACCCACCTCCTCCAGGACCCAGGACCCACCTCCTCCAGGACCACCTCCTCCAGCCACCCACCTCCTCCAGCACCCACCTCCTCCAGCACCCACCAGCCAGCACCCACCTCCTCCAGCACCCACCTCCTCCAGGACCCACCTCCTCCAGGACCCGACCCCCTCCTCAAGCACCCACCTCCTCAGCCACCCACCTCCTCCAGGACCTACCTCCTCCAGCACCCATTGCTGCACACAAAGGGCTTCTCTCCAGGGTGTGGCACCCACTCAGATGAGAACCACTAGATCAGTATGCAGGAGGCACCCAGCGTCGGCACAGTGGGGGGACCCGCGGCGCCCACCGCCACCGCAGGCCCAGTGGGCAGAGGACCAACCCAACCCAGGTCCAGAACTCTGGGGGCAGACAGCAGTGAAGCAAACAGGTGAGGCACACAATTCCAGGTGCATGTAACAGAGGCATTTGGGGGAAGAGTTTATCAGGTATAGGAGGAAGCGAGGGAGGTGACTCTGAAGGAGCTGGCCCTGAGGGCCCCACCCAGGCAGCTCTGAGGGACCCAGCTCAGGCCACAGGGGAAGGAGCCTGAGGATTCCAGTCAGGGACAGTGCAAGAAACTGAGATCACAGAGTGCTGGGGAGTTCCAGGGGCCATACAGAGGCCCCTGGCCCTACATGGAGAGGGAGAGAAAGAGAAGAAGGCAGTTGGTGGGAGGAGACCACGGGAGCCCGGCACACCCTAAGAACCCGAATCAGCCCTGCAGAGGGTCCCCAGGGGCTGCCTTGGGTTCTAGGAGGATGCCTCTGGCTGTCAGGCTGGGGGCACCCAGGGAAGAAGGGGAGAAGGGGAGAGGGACAGGTGACCACCACACCCCAGGCAGAACACCATGACCGTGAGCACCAGGTGGTTCGTGGCATTGGCAGGTAAGTAGCATTGGTGGCCCACCATCACGGCAGATAAAGCCAGGGAGCTATTTTTAAAAGGGAACATAACATTTAGTAGGTCTCAGCACCATCTCAAGTTCCTGCCACACAGATGGGCAGAGGTGGGGCCCTGGAGAGCTAGACGCTAGAATGCTGAGGTCCCGCCTTTGAAAATCACTGTGCTGATGCAGGTGTCCACTCTCTTTCTGCAGGGTGATGGGTCTGTGTCTACACTCAGTGACAGTGCTCACAATGTGGCAGTAATGTGTGCGGAGAAGGTTTCATCAGTGCATTTTCTGCAGATTGCAAACTACTAACTGTTCTCTAGCAGCTGAAGGACAGGGATGTTCCAGAAGTCAAGAAGGTGAAGGCCTTCAGTGAGGCTCAGGCTGCAGAGGAGCGGCGGACACCCCCTCTGCACCAGTGACGGGTGAGGGTCCTGACCAGCAGTGCACCTGCCAGAGCAAAGCTCTACCCCAGGCCTCACTGTGGGTCTGTGGGACTAAGTCAGTCAGCAAGCATGTGCTCGCTTTGTTTTTAATCCTGGGCTTCGTAGTTTCAGTGAAGTGTCCAGAAAGTGGCACCACCTTGAGGCTGGCACCAGAGCTGCAGTCAGGCACCTACTCCAAAAAGATCAGCAGCGAAAAGAAAAGCCCTTCAACTGCAGCAAACATGCAGGTGAGATGTTTGGATCAAGGTTTCTCTAGAGAAGTGATTCTGTCTACAAAATAAAAATCATCTTCCTTGGTAAAAATCTCAGAACTTCTTGAGGGTGCAGCAAGAGGAGAAAAGAATCACCCAAAGCAGAATACTCCTCTGGGTTAGTTTCAGGGTGGCCACCAGAAGGCAGAAGAAAGCCTTGCGAGCAGATGGGGAGGACACAGCCCTAGGCACCTCCGTCTGGGGTGACAGAGCTGCACAGCACCTCTGGGGGCAGCAGCCGAGCTGAGCCACAGGCTCCACACAGCCTCCACCAGCCCCAGTGCTCTCCGGAGCCGGGCCTCCCCCTCCAGATGCGCTCCTTCCCAGGAAGCGAGTGCAGGCATCGGATTCCAATCACGGATCAAAACTCATCTTTGTGGCCGGAGGCCAGCCTCTCACTGGAAGCCGGGAAGTCCAAAGACAGCAAGAGGACACCCCCCGGGGTGCGCTTGCCGCAGTGGGTGGGGGCCCAGTGGGCTTGGGTGACCAGCGTCTTCCCACACGCTGAGCAGGCCAGAGGCGGGCGGGCTCCAGGAGAAGATGGCCAGGGACTGCCCAGTGATGCCTGGTTTCCAGGATCCCCACGGGCCACTGCTTCCTTGTCGGGCAGAAAACTGAAGACGCCACTGCCAGCCTCAGTGAAGGCTCCCCTCTGGTCTGACGGGCAGCCTCCATCTCGTTCCCACCCTAGACCAAGAGGAGGCCCTGGGAAGTCCCTGGGCCGCAGGAAACCAGGTCCCAACCAAATCCTGGGAGGGAGGATGCCAGCACCCACAGCTTGGGCACAGAATGCCCGAGGAACGTAGCACAAACACTGATGCCCAGGTCCAGGCGCTCATCGCCCGTTTCATTGGTCCAAGTTGAGGTTCAAGTTTTCATATTTTGCTCCCCAGACGAGTCAATGTGCAGATAATACTGACAACCACCGGCTTGGAAAAGTCTGGAATCCACGGCTGAGGACAGTCTGGAGTTTCACCAGGCCCATCTGCCTTTTCATGAGGTCACACCTCACATCAGATACCAAGATCAGAGTCTCACTGAACCTTTAAAGGCTAGAGGCAAATGCTATTGAAAAATATGAGCTTCATAGAGGTTTTCACTGAGCTGGAACAATCTACCTCAGCAGTAGGTTTTATTTTTTAATTGAGAACTAACTAGACTGGTCCCCAGCCCTGTATATTACCTAGAGTTGCTAAGTGCCTATAAACTGTGTCCCAAAGTGCTGACTTAAAAGGTGGGCTTCACACCTAGATTTAACTGTGTCTTGATTTCCATCTCTGCTAATGAGAAAAGTAGTTAAAACAGCAAAACATAATTTAATTTTAGAAGCATGAATCACACCAGACACAGTGGTGCATGCCCGTAATCCCAGTGGCTTGGGAGGCTGAGTCAGGAGGATCACAAGTTCAAAGTCAGCCTCAGCAACTTAGTGAGGCCCTGTCTCAAAATAAATAAATAAACAAAGACTTGGGGATGTAGCTCGGTGGTTAAGCACTTCTGGGTTAAATCCCTGTTACCAAAAATTAAAATAAAAGAAAAGCAGAATCAGAATCTGAACACATTAGCTAAAAACCCATGGCTCCTCCCCCTCACTCTTTCATCCCCCTTCCCCACTCCTGTTGGTGGCTCAGAGCAGTGCCCGAGCAGCGTGGATGCCCAGCAGGCCTCTCACCTTGTGTCCTAACCACAACAAATTCTGCCACCTCCACCTCATCTGCCACCTCCTCCACCTGCTGTCCTCACACACCTGACCTCGCCCCACTGCCCCCTGGTGTCCCGCAACCACACAATCACCTCTCGCCTGGGCTCCTGGGGGAGCCTCTTACCTGGAGGCCCTGATAGAAGGCTCTGGACTGTAACCGTAAGGTTTTCCAGAGGAAAGAACCAGTAGGAGGTTAAATAATCAGGGTACATAATGAGGAGAGGTAGGTAGATAGATGACTGACAGGTATTTGAAGGAACTGGCTCATGCTGTGGGGTCTGGAAAGTCTGAAATCTGCAGGGGAATGTCCAGCTGGCAAGAAGCTCAGGCAGAAGTGGATACTGCTATCCTGTGGCAGAATGTCTTCTCAGAGAAATTCCTTCTTGTCCCCCATCATGGCCTTCAACTGATTGGACAATGCCTATCATTTCAATTTCACCACCATCACCATCATTATCTCTTCCACCATCTCTTCCACCCTCATCACCTCTACCATCACCTCTACACCATCACCATCATAACCTTCTCCATAATCACCTCCATCATTACATCACCATCACCATCCACATCACCTCCACCACTATCATCACCATCCACCATCAGCATCACTTCCAGCATCAGCATCACCTTCACCATTACCACCATAACCTTTTCCATCATCACTTCTACCATCACATCACACAGCAGTATCCACATCACCTCTACCTCCATCATTACCTCCACCACTATCATCACCTCCACAATCAGCATCACCTCACCATCACCATCACCTCCATCACCATCACTGTCATAACCTTCTCCATCATCACCTCCACACATCATCAGCATCACCATCACCTCCATCACCATCACTGTCATAACCTTTCTCCATCATCACCTCCACAATCAGCATCACCTTCACCATCACCATCATCTCCACCACCCATCACTTTCATAACCTTCTCCATCATCACCTCCACCACCATCATCACCTCCACCACCATCATCACCTCCACCATCAGCATCACCTTCACCATCACTATCACCTCTACTACCATCACCATCATAACCTTCTCCATCATCACCTCACCACCATCATTAACTCTTCTGCCATCAACTGTGTTAGTCAGCTTTTTGTTCATTGTTATCAAAATACTTGAAAATAAAAAAAACAGCTTAGAGGGGAAAGGGTTAATCTTGCCTCAGGATTCAGAGTTCAGCCCGAGGTCAGCTGGCTCCAAGGCAGAAACCCCATGGCAGAAGGGCATGGTGGAGGACAGGCTGCTCAACTCACTGGCAGGTAGAGAGGGAGGAGAGAGAGGAGAGAGAGAGAAGGGGCAGATGCCCAGTGACCCACTTCCTGCAGTTGTGCCCCACCTGCCTGTGACCTTCACCACCTCCCAGTGAGTCCACGAATCACTTAGCCATCAAATGATGACATCAGAGCCCTGTGACCTAATCACTGCCCCCCTCTGAACTGTGCTGCATGAGGACTGAGTCCTCCACACGGGAGCTCCAAGGGGGATGTCCCAGGTCCTGCCACAACAATCCCCATCACTGCCACCATCATCAGCACCACCGTGTCCTGCCAGGGGCACACTGCCTGACCTCTCGCACAGCTCCTGCCTGGAAATGCCTTCCATCCTGGCTCTTCATCCCCAGGACTCTAAGGTCGCTCAGTCTCTGTGAGCCTCCCTGTGGGTGTGGTCAAGATCCTTCAAGCAGCCCTGTGCTCTCCTTACACAGACTGTCACACCAGAGCCTCTTCACTGCATGAGCTACAGTGGACTTAAAGTGAGAAACATCTTAAATAAGCATTTCATCATCTATGAAAGGAGAGTAGTGACTTCAGCCCACCACACGAGGTCATGGGAGAACTGGATGAACTCACACAGGTAGGACAGGCAGCCTCCAGCCTAGCGTTGCACAATAACTGTCACACTGCGGCATATGCGCAGGGACACAGCCAGCATCTGTGAATCCACTGTCAGTATTAAACATGCATTGCTCTCTTGGCATATCTGCTTCTGGTATTTAAAGAAACTAAATATTATGGGTTCTGAAATATGAAACCCTGCCCACCCCTTTCCCCCTTTCCTTCCTCCTCTCTTCCCTTCAGCTAACCACACCCTGGATCAGCGAGCAAGCCTCATGCCAGTTTGAGCTTGACTATACATACTGATTGGTTTTCTACTTGGATTAATGGTGCTGCAATGTATACATGCTCTTTAAATCTTTTTTCTTCTGATATTGTAGTTCTGAGATTTACCTGCATCAACTACGTAGCTCTCTTTCTTTTAATTTGTTCACAGTGTTCACAGATGTGACCTCCAGGAGTTTCCTGCCCAGCTCAGAGGCCATCGAGTCACTGCCTTTTCCCACTCTCAGTCACACAGTGAGCATCAGTAGATGGGCATTTAGAAGGTGCAGAGCTGATAGACAGACCAGTAGAGAACAGGAGAGAGTGAAACAGAGAGAGAGAGAGTATTCTGTACATGCACGTGAGTTTCTACAGGGTAAATATTTATAGCAGATCAGCTGAGGCTTGTCTGTGCTGCAGAAACCAGTTGACCCTGACAGCCAGTGGCCCAGGGTGAGAGAGCCCATGTGGTACCGCCGCAGGCTCTGCTCAAGAGTGGGGAGTCGGTCCCTTCACTTCTACGGCCCCCCATCCATCAGGGCCTCAGTCCATGTCCCAGGTCTCTGAAGGAGTCACTGAGAACCAGGATAGGGGCAGCAAGTTAGAGAGTTTCCACCCAGAAGGGTGAAAGCAGGCCGCACACAGTCCTCCTCAGCACCTAGATTTCCAAAGCTCTGCAGGGAAGACACTGCCGGCGGGGGGGGGGGGGGGGAGCCCTGTGATTCCTCTGGGCCACCCTTGCTCCTGCATCCTGGATGGAGATCTGCTCCTTGTCCTTGTACCTGGCCTGAACCCAGTTGTTGACCCCCTTGGACATGTGCACAGTGGGCTTGGGGACTATGCCCTGGGGGGGGGGGGGGGGGGACATTGCACAGCTTTCTCAGCTTCTTTTCTGCCCCTCTCCTTGGGTGGTCAGGGGACCGAGGCTGTTGCAGGGTTTGTACAGTGACAGGGCTTTTCTCCCTCAGGGTCCTGGTTTCTGTGGCTGGAAACTCCTTCAAACTCAGGAGGCTCCCAGAGCATTTGCCTCCAGGCAGAGCCACGCATCCAGATCTCCGTGTTGCTCCCAGAGCTGCTTCTTCACCATCTGGTCCCCAGGGCCCGAGCCTCACTCTCCATTCCTAGATGCTTCCCTCCAGGCCACAGAGCTGGGGCAGAAAGGCCATGCCCGCTTTTGCCATTTGCTTTCCAAACCTGAATCAAACTAGGGATTCTCTGAAATCTCATCTCTGAAAAGTGTGCACTCAAAGCAGTCAGACTTTATGACAATGAGAAGCCCAAATTTGACTCTTTGTTCCCTTTTATTTCCTTTTACAAATTGGCCAGTCTTCCCAGAGGTCACCTGTGTCCTGTGGTACACGACCACCCGCACCCCACACTGGCCCACAGTCACGTGTTCCTGCTCAAACGCAAGGAGCCACACAGGCTGGAGCCAGGTCCCTTTTCAAAGCTCTTTATCAGTTACCCCTGGTCCAGCAAATGCAGGCCCTGACCACCCACACCCTGGCACGCACTGAATTTTCTCAGGCGTTCTTGTTGTCTTCTGTCAGTTTTCCACAACCATCTACGAACTCCCTGAGGATCAGGACCCACTGTCATTCATTTCCATCTTCCTTACAGCTGGCATCGTTCTCTGAGAATATACCAGATGCTGATAGAATAGAAGTTTCTTTAGTAATAGAATGGATTCCTAATCAGCTTTATAAAGAAGAGTCCTGCAGTTCCCAGGAGCGAATACCGCTCTGACCTTGACAAAGCCTTCCTGTAACCCACCTGGCCTCCCCTGGAGAACAGCATTGTCACTGGCCAATCCCAGAATAAGCACTTCTCCTTTCCTCCCCCACCACAGGTCCAAACAGAAAGTCTGTCTGTCTTTAGTTCTCGGGGGTGTTTCTGCACTCTTTGACAATGCCTAAATTCATTTCCACATCTCTCTACGGAAAATCTTGTGAATGACACCACCCGATGAGGCCCCAAGAGTTCAGGAGTTTTGTCAGCCAGACATGGGCTCCTTCTAGCCCTGTCACTTACAGGGCACTCTAGGAAACTGACTCACTGCCTCATGCTTCAGGTCTCCCCCACCCCCTCCCATGTAATCAGGATCCTAGTGGACTAAATCACCAACGGAAAGTAACTGGAATCCAGATAACTCAACAACACTAATAAAGTCCAGTTGATTTCTATATATGGCAAAAAGTGCCACCAGTTTACTTCTTTAAAGCAGAGCGAGTCACGGCCAGAAAGAGCTAGTGGTTTTCAGAGAGCTGCAGGCAGCATACCCTGCCCACAAGACTCACACTCCTCCTCCTTCCTCTTCCCTCTCCTCTCTCTCTCCCTCTCCTCTGCTATTTCAAGTTAGAACTGATGCCCTCACATTCACATTTCACCACTTACATTGGAACTTCAAAACACCACCTGAATGCTTGTCCAAAGGATTCCAATTAACATCCAGCTCTAGAAGTTGGACCAGATCAAAAGCAAGGAGGGGAGAAATAAAACCCAAGTCCTAGGAGGGTGCTGAGGGCCCTGGCCAGCCCAGAGGCATGCGTGCCAAGCTCACACAGGAGAGTCCTGATGTTTGTAGAGCAGCAATGATTTCCAATCCATGAACTTTATTTAATTAAATGAATATAAGTTAGAGCACTACTATACATAACATGCTTAAAAATACCTGTTGGGCCGGGCGCGGTGGCGCACAATCCCAGTTTGGGAGGCTGAGGCAGGAGGATCGCGAGTTCAAAGCCTCAGCAATGGCGAGGCACTTAGCAACTCAGTTGTCTCTAATAAAATACAAAAAAGGGCATGTGGCCCAGTGGTCGAAGTTCAATCCCCCGTACCAAAAAAAAAAAAAAAAAAAAAAATATTTTTTTTTTTTTTTAGATAAACAAATTTGATCCCTATTACAGAACAACAAATTTTTTATCCTTAAATATTGAAAAGTATTTTCACCAGTGGAAAGTTACTAAACAAAAACAGGAAATTCTCTAAGAACTAGTATTGTTATACACATGTGCATAATTAAAAGTGACCATTATGTATATGCATTTATCAACACTTTGAAGAGGATACTTATAACTCATTAATTTTATTGGGGTAAAAAGGACAAAATGGAATGCATCTTCATTGATTTCTCTATCTGAAAACACCCAGGCTGCTGCTGTACACATGACACTTCTGAATTTTCATGGGTCATTTCTCCAGTTGCTTGAGAGTCATTTTCTGTTTCTTCTAATTTTACATATTCTTTAATAAATTCCCAAAGGTTCCTTAAAATACATAAAAGTGAATAAAACAGATCAGAGAAAAATGCATTAAGGAAGAAAGAACAAAAAGGGTATACATTGGGCCAATCAATGCCATTCCAGATATGATATATATGGAAATGATTTATCAAGGATTTCAAAAAATGGGGCATGGGGCCCAATGCCCCGGGGCCCACAAATGTACGAGGCACTAGAGGAGGAATGCGCACTAGAGGAGGAATGCCCTCAGATCCAAATGATTCCTTGTCACAATCCCTCCTACCCATTAACTCCCTTATCAGAGGGACTAGAGGAAGTGCAGGATTAGATCTCTGTTCTACTGCCCGGATGGTCCTGACACCTGAAATGGGGGTTCAGCTGATTCCTACGGGAATCAGGGGACCTCTCCCTTCAGGAACTGTGGGACTAATCCTTGGGCGTAGTTCCAAGAGTTTATTAGGCTTTAATGTTATACCAGGGGTTATTGATTCAGATTATAATGGAGAGATTAAAATAATGCTAAATACACACAGGGGCATCATCTCCGTAAATCAAGGAGACAGAATCGCACAGCTGCTCCTCATTCCCAGTCTCCATAGTTCTTTTAAAAGCATGCCACAAAATAGAAATAGCAGAGCATTCGGTTCCACTGGTTCAGGACCTATGGCTTTCTGGGATCAGGATTGTTCACGGAGGCCGATGTGCAAATTAAAAATTCAAGGTATAGAGATGGAGGGGCTGATTGATACAGGAGCTGACTCTTCCATCATAAATCTACAACAATGGCCTAAGCACTGGCCTCTACAGAAAGCCTCAACCAGTTTAAGAGGCTTGGGATATAGTAATACCCCAGCTCAAAGTGCTGTAATCTTAAATTGGCAAGACAATGAAGGCCATACAGGAACATTCCAACCTTATGTTTTAAACAGCTTGCCAGTTACCCTATGGGGAAGAGATATCTTACATCAAATGGGGCTACACCTAGCAACCAAGCCTGCAGGTGTTAAGAATAAAAATCCTAATCATAATAAAAAAGGCAAAGGACATTTTTTCTAGGGGCCACTGAGAAAACAATTTTAAAAATACCATGGCTCTCTAATAAGCCAGTTTGGGTCCCTCAGTGGCCCCTATCCAAAGAAAAATTTCAAGCGGCCCATCAATTAATTAAAGAACAATTAGAAGCAGGACACATAGAGCCTTCCACCTCTCCCTGGAATTCTCCCATATTTGTAATTAAGAAAAAATCGGGAAAATGGAGACTATTACAAGACCTAAGACAAATTAATAAAACAATGCAAATTATGGGACCTACCCAACCTGGACTTCCTAATCCTGTAGCTATTCCAAAAAACTATTACCTTATAACCCTTGATATAAAGGACTGTTTCTTTTCCATTCCCCTACATCCTCTGGATGCCCCCAGGTTTGCTTTTTCAATTCCTTCTATTAATAATAATGGCCCTGATAAAAGATATCAATGGAAAGTATTGCCACAGGGAATGGCAAATAGCCCTACACTGTGCCAACTATATGTGGACAGAGCTATATAGCCCATTAAAAACAAATATCAAGACCTCATGTGTCTACACTACATGGACGATGTTTTATTAGCTCACCCTAATCAACAAATCTTATTTAATATATTTAGTGAAATAACAAAAAATCTAAAAAAATATGGATTATATATAGCAGAAGAAAAAGTTCAAAGCAGATCACCTATACTATATTTAGGCTTTAAAATCATGGATACTTTTGTTAAACCCCAAAAAATTCTAATAAGTAAAGAACATTTGACCACCCTCAATGATTTCCAAAAATTACTGGGTGACATTAATTGGCTTCGCCCTACACTAAGCCTCACTACTGGACAATTAAAACCCTTATTTGACATCCTTCGTGGGAACCCTGACCCATCCTCACCTCGAACATTAACTCCTGAGGCCAGGAGAGCTCTAAAATTAGTAGAACAGGCCATTGAAAGATCCCATTGCGATAGATTTGATTTTGCACAACCACTAATATTGATTATTATTCCTTCACAATATACACCAACAGGAGTATTTTGGCAACAGGGACCTATATTATGGATACATTTGCCTGTCTCTCCTAAAAGTACAATTGAGTCTTATACCTCCATGGTGGCTAAACTTATTCTTCAAGGACTTAAAACCTCTACTAAAATATTTGGAATTCATCCCGCTACTGTTATTACTCCTTATTCATCGTCACAGGTTGAATATTTGTGCTTCAATGATAATGATTGGGCTATAGCTAGATGCTCTACTTCTGCAAATTTTGACAATCATATTCCTAAATCTCCTATACTGTCCTTTTGTATCAATCATCCTATCATATTCCCACAGGTAATAAAAAATCAACCCATTCCTAAAGCATTTAATGTATTTACAGATGGCTCCTCTAACGATACTGCTGCAGTAGTCACTCAAAATGAAAAAATGATTCATATCACTAATCAAAAATCAGCTCAATTAGTGGAACTCGAAGCTATAATAATAGCTCTGGAAAATTTTAAAGAACAGCCTATGAATATTTTTTCAGACAGCCACTATATTGTACATGCTGTCCCTAAATTGGAGCTAGCAGGTCCAATAGCACCACATACTCCAGCTTTTAAATTGTTTTCTCAAATCCAAAATCTCCTATGGCAATGAAAAGAACCTTTATTTATAGGTCACATAAGAGCTCACACTAATCTGCCTGGTCCTCTCCATGAAGGTAATCAAAAAGCTGATGCCCTCACTAAAACAATATTTATATTTACTACAGTACAACAAGCTACTTTATTTCATTCCCAGTTCCACGTTAACAGCACTACCTTAAGACAAAAATTTAAAATCACAAAAGAACAAGCTCGTAGAATTGTAAAAGAATGTCCCATCTTGTGTAACACTTTTGCCCAATCCACATTATGGGGTTAACCCACGAGGTTTGATGCCCAATCATTTGTGGCAGATGGATGTCACACATGAGCCAAGTTTTGGAAAATTACGATTTATTCATGTCACCATAGATACATGCTCAGGCATGATTTTTGCTTCTTTACATTCCGGAGAAAAAGTTAAAGATACTATATCTCATTGTCTGCAAGCTTTTGCTGCATTGGGCATCCCCAAAATGCTTAAAACAGATAATGGCCCTGCATATACATCCACATCCTTCAAACAATTTTGTACAAAGTTCAATATTATCCACAAAACAGGTATCACTTATAATCCTCAGGGACAAGGAATAATTGAAAGAGCAAATCGGACACTTAAAAATATGTTACTAAAGCAAAAAGATGGAAACTGGAAAAATCCTAAGGACAGATTGGCAGTTGCCCTGTTTACCCTAAATTTCTTAACTTTAGATTCTAATGGACATTCGGCTGGAGATAGACACTGGAACCCACACCAACAACATAAACCTTTGGTTTACTGGAAGGATGTTCTCTCAGGTACATGGAAGGGTCCAAACCCAGTATTAATTTGGGGGAGAGGATCTGTTTGTGTTTTTCCAAAGCACGAATCCTCTCCAATATGGATACCATCTAGATTGATAAAGCAGGTACAAAGTCAAAAGGATCAAGACGAAGTTATTGAGGAGTCTAGATTGAATAAACAAGTACAAAATCAAGAGGACCAAAATGAAGGTATGGAGTGATTCCCTTAAGAGTCCTCCATTAAATTTACAACTTAAATTTCATCTTCCCGGCCAGGACAAGAAGATCTCTCTTCAGTGTATACACAATTGTATTTTTTTTCTTTTATATATGTCTTTATGTCTGTGCATTTGTCTAAATTTCATGTTAATGTGATGTCACAAATATATGTTTATATGTGTGTCTGTCTAGTGTGACGTCACAAATAATTAAGCGCTTAAAAAAAATAGGTAGATAGATATAGATCCAAATAATGTTAATTCATTTAAGCTTAGAATATTCTAATTAGATAATCAATAGATAGATAGATAGATAGATAAATAGATATTCATATAAGTTCAGAATATTTTAATTAGATAATCAATTATAATGATAATCAATTTTGATTTATAGTTGTCTCCGGGACTTCTCTTCAGCTGTGAATATGTTTAATGTTGTATAACCTGATATTTTGGTGTTCTGACAGAGGATCATTTATTTGTTATTAACTGCATTTGTTTAATAGCTGATTAATTTGAATTATTTCAACAGCTATAGGATTGCTGTGTATATAGAGACTCGAGGATTCCAGCTAACAAATTATTTTTCCAAAGTGCCTTTAGCTTTTCTTTATCTTTAATGCAGTAAACACCCTCAGTTTCTCTTTGATTATTTCAGAATGTGATATTTTGCCAGCTTATGTTTGTGGGAGCTTAAGGAGCAATGTGTGTGAGCAGAGATCAACTTTTATTTTCTACTCTAATAATTCTTTTTTTAGTTGGACAGCTCACCTTTTGATCTCAGTGCTGGAATAGCACTGCCTTTCCCTTAATAATGGATGCTTGAGTTTTTTAGGTAGCGGGCCCTGAAGATTTGCCGGTGGAAATGTCTAGACATAAAAAAGACGGCTGCTGCTACAACTGCAGGGACCGCGGTCGCTGCAAGCATCCCTGCTGCTCAAGCATCAAACAACCTAACCAGCAGTGTGGCCTCTGCTCTGCATGCATGGGGCCTCCTGAATCTATGTGTTATAACTTATGGACATTTTGATTTTCCATTATTTTGGGACATTATGGGACAATGCCTTGCGGGTATTTGTCTAAGAGAACTCAGTGCATTACTTGATGAAACTAAGGGCAGCTGATTGGCTTAAAGAACTTGATACGCTATGGAAACTTGGCTCGTCAGCAGTAGGCTTACCGCCTTAAAGCCGCAGCATCTCCTGAAAATTGGACGGCTGTTAGTCAACACACAGTCGATCCTGAAGCGCTCTATTGGATGGCTGGTTAGCCTATGACGGGTAAGATCCCCAGAAGGGGACAACCTAAGACACGGCACAGTCGCACGGGACAGTCTAATGTGGCCGGCATGTCAACCTAAGCCAGGAGTCAGGACAGCCTAGACTCCCATGACGGGTAAGAATGTCGGTTGCACATGGACGTCCTAGAACATCCCCTCTTTTAAAACTAAAGGGGGGAAATGAAGGAGCCTATAATCAAGGAGATAGCTAAAGATTGCGGTTAGCTGAGAGCCATAAAGGATGTTCTAGTTTCCACCTGATATTAATACATTATTCAAAGAATCTTTGCATGCCCGTGAACACTGCGTGACGCACCTGTAAGCTTGAGCTGTAAGCACGTGTCCTTGTTAAAGCTATATGTATATAACTGGGTGAGGTTCGTTAGTGTGTGTGGGAAGAAGAAGGTGGTGGTTGGAGTTAGAGCATTTTTGGAGTGATTGCTGGAGCTGGAGAGAGGAGAAGAATAAAAGACCTTTTTTCATTTTCATCCTGCCTCCGAATTTTCCTGTGGCGTTCGCTGCTCCAAGCGACTTCCGCTTCAGGCAGCGACAGCACTCAGCTTTGCTACCATCCAGCTTCTGGGTGACGAGGCCCAGCTCATCCCCAGGCTGCAGGGAGGACCAACGGGGCAAGCTGCTGGGCATCGAGTCCACGGCCGCACAGCTCGAAAGCACCCCGGCTCCTTTCACGCCTGGGTGACGGCTGGGGCCAGGCAGCTTCTGGGATTTTCTCTCTCTAATCCTTAAACCCACGATCAAATCCTTGGGCAAAGTACACAATAGCAGAAAGCCAGTCCCCAGGTCCCTGGCACTGGGACCTGCTGCATTCCCCCAAGGCTTCCTGACGTCCTTCCTGAGGGCTGAGGTGTTAAGACAGGCCCACCAGGCCCACCAGTCTCTACCAGCTCCAGCATGTGACCTCAGACTGTGCCTTTCTGTTCCCGAGCCTCAGCTTTCTGTGTCCCAGGGGACCTGGAGAAGGAGTCCTACTCCCTGCTCCCCTGGTGGGCACTGGGGTGGAGTCCGCATGCACAGCACCTCACTCTGGGGAGGAGCAGCACTGGTCCCAGTGATCAGAGCAGACTTCTTGGGTCACGTTACTATAGGTGGGGGACACTTCCTCCCAGCTTCCAGGGCCAGGGCCAGGGCTGCTCCCTCTAGAGCAGGGCAGACCCAGGGCCCCAGGGTGGCCGTCCCTCCCTGTCACACTCTCCTCATCTGCTGGAAATCAGGAGGCTGCCCTGTCCCCACCCACCAGCACAGAGGCCCAGGAGCCTTTTGGAGGTTCCTACCTCTCTTCAGCAGCTCAGAGTCTGAATGGGCCAAGGGGGCAGCAACTCCATCAATCCTGAGTCACATTCTCAGGGGCTAAGGTGAACCCTGTGTCCAGGTAATGCACAGCAGCGAGAGGTCCCGTGGGGAGAAGGCCGTAGCCGTGCAGTTTGCACCCTGAGGGTGTTACGAGACTCTCGAAGGAGACACGCCCTCTCCAGAGCAGCTGTTTCTGGAGTCCTTACCCTAGATCAGAGGACAGTTACCTAGTTCCAGGCCACACCCCCAGGGTGCAGGTAAAGGACCTCAGGAAGCAGCAGCCACACGCCACCCGCTGTCCTCGCCTGAGGCTTGTGTGTTCTACATGGGGAGGTGTTGTCTTTAGCTCAAAAGCTGCTTTTGTGGGTAAAACGTGGTGAGAGGTTTGGTTCCAGAAACCCCACCTGGGAGAACTGGCTGGGCTCGCCGGGAGTGGGGAGACAGATGGAGCGGGCCCCCTGGGAAGCCAAGGAAAAGAGAAAGCCCGACCCAGCAGAGGAGTGGAGAGACACTAAGGGTGGCAGAGAGGACAGGGGAGACTCCAGTGACCTGTGGAGGGGAATGATGGGGGAGAACAAGCTGGGGCAAGGACGCTGGCTCAGGATTCATCTGTGGGCCTTCTGCACGCATGGTGCTTCCTGGGGGCTGACTTGGAGGTGCGCTATTTCACAGTGAGTGAATTCTGATACATAATGAAGTAAGGTCACACATTTAACGTACACATCAAAGATTTTTGATCTTTTATGAAAGCATATGAAAAGTAAGAAAAACAAATATTCAAGACCCTCCCCATTGCCCCAAGCACACAAGTGTGACCCTTCTTCCTAGAAAACACGGCATCTATGAGGTGCAGACTGGCAGCCCCTCCCAGCCCCGAGCAAATGCAGCTGCAGATGCCACCTGCTCCTCCTGAGGCTGAGCCTCAGTGCCATGCTGGACCCCATGCCCCTGGCAGCTGCCAGGCAGTCAGTCCCATGGCCTGCTGGCCCTCTCAATCCTCCCACGGGGAGCACTATGTACCTCCTCTGAGAGCTCTCTGCCCTCTCCGCATAGCCAAGCTCCCAAAAAGCCTGTCAATGTCTGACTCTCCCACGTCCATGTCTCCTGCTTCCTGCAGAAACTTCTGCCCTGCACCTTTCAGCTACCCCTGCTCAGAGCTGCACGTGTCAAGGTGCCCAGGCCTCCTGGACACCCTGGACACTGCCACGGGACACCTTCCTTGCTGCCCTGCGTGACGCTGTGCCTCATCTCTCCAGGCATTTCCAAGCACTTTCCCACCATTCACGTGTGTCCGGCTGCCGGCCGTAGCAGCCCCTTGAGAATACGCGGGCAGCCTGCTCCTCCTCAGGGCTCTGCCCAGAACACCCTCTCACACATCTCCAGGCCCCCACCTGTGCAGGCCCCACAGAGGACGTGCCCACCCTATGAGACGCCCCCTCTCTTTACCGTGTCTTCACCCCAACTCACTTTCTTCCCGCAGTCTCCTACCTGGCGTCTGTGCACTGATGGCGTCTGCTCACCCTCTGCCCCCTGAAGCCTGCATCCCTGGTGCCCCCTCCTGCCCAGAGTCACGGCTCCTCCATGACCTCGGCCCAGCTCTGCGCCACTGCTAGCTGTGCCCACGTCCTGCTGTGTCTTTTGCTTCACCGTGTGCTGTGACCTCCGTCCTCGGTGCTGTGATTCATCCTTCTCCTCGTGTAGGGTCCCACTGCAGTGAGCACGAGGCTTGCTTTTCTAGCCCCTCTCCAGGTGCTCTGGTAGGATCAGCGTCCACTGCGAGGAGCGTGGTGGGAGCACCCTCCCGTGTCGTGGTGAACGTGCCTGCTCACTCCACGCTGCACACCTCTGGGTGTGGAACTGCGAGGTCACTGAGTGCGCATGCAGCAGGCTTCCATAGCTAATGCTAACTGATGTCCCAGGGTCACTGTGCCAGCCTGCACTCCCACACGCATTTCTTTGGCTTGTCCCACGTCCCTGCCAGACACTCTGCGGTGCTGCGTGTTGATGGCACTGTGGCTCCCTTCACATCTCCCCAACCACTGGGCCGGGACCTTAATGTCTTCAGTGAGCTCCTGACCACCGTGGCACACGCATCTGAGCGCTAGCTCCTCATGACCGGCGGCCTGGCCCTTCTCCTACCAGCTGACAAGCTCTCCCTCACTGAGTCTCAGGGATTCTTGACACACACAGGTCCTTGGCCAGTGCACACAGAGAGCACCCACTCAGGACCTGCATTTCCCTCTTTCCAGCCCCTTGTAGGAAAGAAGCACGTGATGTGGACATGTCCCACCCTCTGTCCTCTCTTGGGGCCTGCTCTTGTTTGTAAGAAAAACACACGACCGTGCTCCCTGCTGTCTTCTATGGCCTTGGTCTACCCTTCAGGTTTGGATCTGTGAACTCTCTAGAACTGGCTCCCGTGTAGCGTGAAGTGAGCACCCAGATCTGCGCTCCCTGTGCAAGTCCTCAGAGGCTGCCACCACTCACTTCCACAGGCACAGCCCAAGCATGATACCCCAATGCCTCCGTGTGGCCGGGCGCTGCTGCAGGCCCCTCAGACTGCCCTGCTGGAGAAGCTCCTGGACAGTGCTTCTGGAGACCTCAGGACCGGCCCTGCTCCCAGCACAGCATCACCAGGGTGCAGGCCAGGGCACCCAGCCGTCTCCTCCAGAGGGGCAGGACTCAGCGCTGACCTCTCAGGATGGTCAGCTCCCAGGGAGAGGGTGAGGAGAGACTTTCGACTGGCTGGTTTTACGACTGTCTTTAAATCCATTAGTCAATGCACCAGCCACCTGCCTGCCCCCAGGTGGACCCCGCTACTTCCCACTTGGGGACTCTGCCACACTGTCATGGACACAGCCCACCCAGCACCTGCAGACACCTGGCACTTCTGTGTATGCCCCTAGCACCAGGGGAAGTACGCGGCCCCCTGGGCCATCACTGTGAGTGCAAGTCCACGACTGCAGCACCTGTCACAGCAGGGAGAGCATTCACCTCCACTAGACTCGGAGTGTGCGACAGGCAGAGACTGTATTCCATGGTTTAGTGCCTCAAGTACCTAGCAGATGCCTAGGATGGAGCTGGAGTTCAATAAACGTTTGTTGTCTTAGTGTTTGGGGAAGCTGTGGAGACTTAACAGATTTACTTAAATGTGGATACTTAAAGATAGACCAAAAAAAAAAAAAAAAAAAACAAGAAACAGAAAGCAGTCCTTGGAATTGCTCTTGGATTACAAAACAAGCAGCCCTCTAACTTCATCATATCAAGCATTTTCTTTTTTAACCTTTCTAAAGGTTCCCTCAATTACAGTTAGGTTTCTTTCTATACAAAATTACTTTTTTTTTCTGATTTCTCATCTGTAAGAGATGGACAGTGTCAGACTGAGGCCAGCACATCAGAGCCAGCTCAGCCTGCTCATAAAACCCATTTACAGAGGCCCATCAGCTTATGCCACCAATTCAGACAACCTTGGTGAGACTCCTGGAAAAAAAAAAAAAAGGTAAAAGAGAGAAACAACTGAGCCTCATCCACAGTGCAGTTAGGAAAACATTACAGACAAGGTTTGAGAGGCAATAGGACCGTTTGTCTGGGGTGTCCCAGCTCTTCCAGTACGTGTCACATTTACTTTCAGAAAATGCCATTTCCCAGTGGGTGGGGATAGTCCTGTGCAGCCTATGAGGACTCACTGCAGAGCATGGTGACAAGACCAGGCTCTTCACGAGAACTCACCCACCCCAGAAATATCTGCAGCAGTGGAGTTTGATTCAAGCGGCAGCTCGGAATTCACCACCCACGCCTGTTTGAGACTGAGACCTCAGCCTGACCTCCCCAGGCATGTGGGGAAGGGGAAGGTCCCCAGGGCCCCACCTTGTGGTGCACAAGTCAGGACTGCAGGCTGCAGGGAGATCCAGCGGTGCAGGGCGGGTCATGGGGTGTCCACCAAGGCAGACGCACGCCAGCAGACAGGTGGCCTATGACAGAGACGGGTCTTCAGGAGAAGGCAACCAAACCTCCAGCTAAAGCACACCAAGACGATGGATCTGCCGGGGACTCTGAAGAGTGATGGAACCAGAGCCCGGCCATTCACCTGTGGGTCACAAAGCCCTTCAGGGCTTCCTAGAGTCGTGAGTCTCTCATTCACACAGTCTGAGGGCAAAGTGGCCTCGCTGCCTGGCCCAGTACAGCCGCCACCGGAGAGCCACAGGGAACAGAGCATGACCACCGCTGCCCCTACCCTGGAGGCAAGCCACACACCCCTGGTGGGGCAGTCAAGTCGGCCAGGAGCCCAGGATGGGCAGCAGACACGGGGCACCAGCACAGGTGGCACGCCGGGCATGAAGGGAGCAGGAGGCGGCTTCCCAACACCTGACCAGAGCAGGGCGGAGAAGTGTGGCGGGGACACCTCGCAGCTCGGTCCCACCACCTGCACTCCTGGACTCTCCATCCTTCCCATCTCATAATCTGTCCACCACCACTGAAGTCCTGATGCAATGCTCTGGTCTCAAGATGGAGACAGTGTTGAGCACGAGCAGAAATCGGTGTGGGGCATCAGCTGGAGGCAGTGGGCCAGGTGGAAGGGTGGTGACGGGCAGACGCTGGGCCAACGTGCATGTGCAGAATGCCCAGTGCCCACGGCAGGTGGGGTGCCCGCAGAAGGCGGGTACACAGGCAAGCTCACAAGCACAGCACACGATGCATGTTCCCAAGTCCCCACAGGGTCCCCACAGGCCTAAGTTAGGAAGAAAACCTGCATCGGTATTTTATAACTGCCTTTCCATTAATGTCCTCAATATGCAAAGAGACCATAAAGACATTATTTGGCATGATTATTTCCTTTTTCCTGGAAGATGAGGCCCTGAGGAAAAGAATCCTGACTAATTATGCCATTCACATGCTTATATATGACTCGTGGCAGCTGAAGTTCTACGTTCTCCTAAAGGGTTTCAGGTTGTGTTTTTAGATGCTCTTGCTACTAAAATAGGTCCTCCTCAATCATTAAACACAACTCGATCCTCAGGATGGTTTAGCTTTAGGTAGACGACCTTCTCTAGTTCAAACCCTGAGTTGGGACTTGAACTGCAAGGACAATGGGTCTCCTGTTTTACAGGGGCCAGGGACAGACCACAGCCCGGAGTAGCTGGGCACAGTGGCACTGAGGCCCCACAGGGGTTGGACACTATTTGTCTGTGAGCAGTTCTCCCTCCTGCCTCTCCTGCTGGGCCATGGCTCAGCTGGGCATGTGCCTCATGGCTTATTCTCTAGAAATGGGCTGCGCTTCCAAATACAGTAGCCTCAATTGAGGGTGACCACTGACAGCCGCAAAGGAAACCGCACCACCCTGCTGCTGGGAGCTCTCAAACTCTGCTTAATAAACCCGAGGGCTGTGACCTTGGCTTTTCTTTTCCCAGAGAGGCGGATTCCAGGAGACCTGTGGCTTCCTCCCGCGCCTGGAGCCCTCTTCCTCCCTCTGGTCCCCACCACACTTCTCCTCAGACATCGATTTACAGGTCATTTCCTCAAGCCCTTCCCTTCCCCTCAAATCTAAACTGGGGCTCCCTGGTCCTGCCTCCCAGCCCCTGCACCTTCCTTCTCTGTCCCTGAGACACGGCACACGCATGGCGGTCTGTGTGATGGTGGCCAGAGCTGGGGCCTCTTTCCCCATCATGTTTCCTGCATGCGGCCACTCATGGAGTGGAGGGCCACCCCGGTCAGTCAAACTGGTCAAGGACATAAGTGGAGAGGACCCTGAGGAACAGTCCAGGGAGGGGCAGGTGCTTCTGGAGGTGAGTCTGGCACGGGATCGACGGCCTCCTGGCCAGAGCACCGCACGCCCACAGTGGCCATGCCGCCTGCCCCCCGCACTGCAGCCCCTGGCACATGGTGGGCATTCCATGAACACTCCTGAGTGAACTGAGAGATATGACCAGTTCGACACCACAGGAAACTTCTAGAACTAACAGGGCAGTGAGGAGTGACATTAGGGAGTCAGAACACATAAGTCCTCATTCCTCCAGAGTCTGCTTGGGGTTCTAGAGGGACACTCAGCCAGTCACATGCCCTGGACCCCAGGGCATCCTCCTATATCCGGGGAGGCTGTCCCCCTTGACTGCTCAGCTTTGGGTGGGACACCCAGGGAGCAGTGGCAGAGGTGGGGGGGACACCTGCCTCTCCAGCCAGGTCTGCAGAATCAGCCCGGCCATCAGTGGTCATCCTCACAGGCTGGGACCTCCAGAACTGGAGGCTGAAATGAGCCTCTTCTTGTTGTAAGCTTTTGTCTCAGGTCTGGGATACCGTGGTGGCGGCTGAGCCACAGCAGCTGTCCCTAGCACTGGGTCCCCAGGCCTCATCCTTGCCGCTGGCTGCATGGGGCCTGGGCTTCTCTAGGACTCCCTTGGCCTCACCCCCTGAGAGTGGAAGTGACTGGGTTCCACTTCTCCTGCTTCCTGCTGCAGTATGAACCTGCTCCCCTGCCAGTCCCCAGCAGCCACCCCAGCCCATGGGGCTGACACAGGAAGACAGACTTCCCAGCAGGTGAGGGAGGCCAGCCGAGCACAAGAAGGTCCGAGACCATGGGACAGAGGGAACAAGTAATCCATAGGCTTCCAGTCAGCCCGAGTCCCTGCTCTGGCGCTCAGACACACACTCCCCAGGGAGCAGCTCTCGGCAGCCCAGGCAGCAGGCAAAGAACAGCAGGAAGCACCGGAGCCCAGGGACTGTAAGCTGCCTGTCATGGCCAGCCACAACGCCGCGGGAGGAAAACTCTCGGAGGCAGAGTAAAGATACTACTACTTTTACTTCTACTTTCTTAGAGAGAGCTTAGAGAGAGAAAGAAAGATTTTTCTTCTTCTTAGAAAGAGCTTAGAGAGAAAGATTAGAGATAGCTTTTTCCTCTTCTTCTTCTTAGAGCTTAGAGAGAAAGATAGAGCTTTTTCTTCTTCATCTTCTTAGAGCTTAGAGAGAAAGAGAGAGAGCTTGAAAGAGAGAGATTTCTTCTTTAGAGAGAGAGAGAGCTTAGCTTTTAGAGCTTCTTTCTTCTTTCTTCTTTCTTCCTCGGGAGCCTTGGCCTGACTCTGACCAGCAATTACTTCTTCTATCTGGTTTCTCTTCTGTAACTGCTCTGCCTACGTTCTGGCCGCTCTGATTCTTTTCTTCTTCTCCGACCCGAACTCTTCTTCCGACCGAGCGACTGCATGACTGACTGAATGAATTCATTCTTCTCCTGACTCCGACCGCTTTCACCCGGTTATATACCTTTAGCTTTGCGGGTGCCTCACGTGCATTTACAGGTGCGTCACATACATACTTATTATCAGGTGGAACTTATGGCTTCCAGCTGACCGCAATAGCCATCTCCCTAATTGGGGCTCCTTCAAGGGACATCTACTCTCAGGGACATGAACACAGTGCTGGCGCTGACTGCAAATGAGAGGACCGCCACCATGGAGCAGACGACGAGGTCCGACCTCAGGACGTCCCTCTAAAAGAGAAGGCTGTCAGGGCCACACGTCATGCTTCTCTCAGCAGCTCAGGGTCACCAGGCGAGTTGGACGGTGGGTTGCTGGCCTGGTGTGGCTCTCCAGCCTGTCCCCTGCGGGCATACCCAGTGGCATGCCCTGGCCTGACCGTCACCAGTACATTCTCCGTCCCCCACTGGGGGAGTTTCAGGGACGCACTGGGAGGTAAGCACAGTGCTCCCAGGCGGAGCAGGTGGGTGCACCAGGAGGCACAGGGCTGTCCCCAGCACTCACGGGAGATGGACGCCCGAGTGCCCAGAGGGACCCGAGCTTAGCAAGACCTGCAAAGGAGCCCCAGGTGCCAGCAGGTGCTGCTGGGTCTTGGGGAGCTGGGTTTCCACATGCCCACAGCCTGGGCATGCCAAGCAGAAGCCCCCGCACATCTCTCTCATCTAGACCAGATCAGAGTTCCGTTGTCATTTCACCAGTCAGATGGAGAGAAGGCGACCTCCCAACAGTCAAACACCTGCATGGCATGGTCACACCATGTGCAGACGATGCAGTGACCTGGAGATGACTCCACCACACCCACTGTGGCCTGAGCAGGAGTCAGGGGACAGCAACATCACCCCAAGCACGACAGTGATGCAGGGTATGGAAAGGGCCAGGGAGCCACGGGACAAGACCTTGCTGACTGGCAGTTTACAAGGAACTGAGGGACCATCGACCCACGTCACTCAGGCATGATGCGCAATTATCGATGACTTTAAGGTACCGTACAGTTCTCTGAAAACTCTGAAGCCATCAGTCTCTGCACCTTCCTGTCGTGGGCTGAAAAGGAGTCATGCTTCTGAAATGACTGTCTGGGATGTTATCTGCCAGAAAATGACCCCAAGGACACACCTCTGCCCCACCCTTTCTGATTTTTAGCTAAAATGTGGGACTTCCTGCAGGCTGTGACGCTATCAGCTGCCTGTGTTGACCCCCTAGAGCCAGGAAGGACTGGACAAGACCAAGGGAGCAACAGGACCCTGGCCTCTGTGGCTGACCACCACAGACACAGTTCCCGGCTGGATCAACTAGCCATCAGGGGGAGATGTGTCCTCCACGTGGGTCTGCCCGTTATCTGCTAGGGTGGTCTTGAGTCTCCTCCCACAGCCCACGTGAGAGTGCTGAAAGGGTAGGGTCTGCAGCTTAGAGTGTATTTCAGATTTATCCTTTATAAGGGCGATCTGATTCTGGAGCAGGGAACATCACTGGCTTTGATTCTAAATCCATAAAACATTTGTGATCAGAGGTTTTCACCTAGATCTCACTCCCTGAAATGGCCAAGATCTACATCGACTTTATCCTGTGCCCTTTCAGGCCAGGCCCATCTCCCGCCACAGCCCCAGGAGATTCTGGGAGTCTCTGTCTTCCTGCTGTGCAGATAGGCCAGTCCCCCAGAGTTTCAGTGGCAGGGTTTTATATTGCTTAAAAGTCATTGAACATTCATCCCAAGGGAAGTTTGAGAATTTTCCAGACATTAAACTTTGAGTTGTGTTGTCTTTGGTCACCACTCATGCTTCTTTAAGGAAGGGCAGCCGCCGAAGATGACGGCTACACGGGTGCCCCTGAGCTCCTCAGAGCCAGAGCAGGAGGGAGCTGGCTCGATGGCTGGTCTCCCTAGAAGCTGGGTGACAACTGGAGGCCAGGGTGACCCCTGCCAGGGTCGTGAGGATCCTCCTGAGTAGACACGACCAGCACACAGCCTGTCTCTGCTCACTGAAGTGTGCTTCCCCCACCTCCTTCCACATCAGGGTGGTGAGCAGCTTCACTAAGGCACATGGATGATGACCCCCCATTTCCTGTGTGTGCCTTGATGAGTCCTGACATGCAGACACCTCACAAAGCATCACCAGATTAAGTAATCAGCACATCCACCCTGCCCCCAGTTTTCTCTCCTGACGCCATTTGATCACTGTCCTCTGGGGCCACTGGTCTGCTCCATTACTAGAGATTTTTTTCTCTTGTTTTCAAGAATGTTATAAAAATTGAATTATAGTATATGTGCCCCTTTTTGGTCTGGCTTCTTTCACTGAGTGTAATTATTCTGAGATTCATCTATTCTAATAGTTCATTGCTTTTCATTGCTAAGTAGTATTTCTTTGTATGGGCATACTATTGTGTTGATATATTCACCTGAGTAAATATTTGTTCTGGGTTTTAGGCCAATTGTATACGCTTATGATTTGTGTGCGAGGGGGATGGCTAATATTTGTTTAGATTTGCCAATGTACCTTCTTCTTGCTTTCCTCTTTATTAATTCTTGCATATTAGACCTTCCATCTGAGATCCCTCCCTTTCTGCTGAAAAATATCTTTCGGATTATATCTCAACTTTTAGCTGGACTTAGTGGCACATGCTTGTCATCCCAGCAACTCAGGAGGCTGAGGCAGGAGGGCTGCGAGTTTAAAGCCAGACTCAGACCTGTCTCAAAATAAAAAATAGAAAAAAAAGGGCTGGGGATGTAGCTCAGAGGTTGAGTGCCACTAGGTTCAATTCCCAACACCCCCTCCCCCCAAAAATATTTTTATTTTGTCTTCATCCTTGAAAGTTATTTTTGCTGGGTATAAAATTTTAACATGGCAGTTACTTTATTCACAAAACATTAAACAGATAAAAGCCTATCTTTTGGCTTTCATGGTGCTCTTGGCACGGGAGTTCATTTGAGTGGAGTCTGGTTTATTCACCTGTGTTGGGATGGTCTGCCTCCCTGGAGTGCTGCAGTCTCATGAGGTTTGTCTGGTGTGGGTTCTTTCTTCTGTAGCCTACCTGCCTGAGACTCAGTGGGTTCCAAGTATCTACATTGGTGTCTTCCACTGATTCTCGCAAGTTCTCCAACACTGTCTCATCATACATTGATTAGACTCCAGTCCCCATTTTCCCAGGAATTCTAATCAGATATGGTAGGTCTTCTTCCTCTGCACTGAACTCTCTTCATTCCTCTTTGGTATTTCCCAATTTTTGTCTATCAGAGACATATTCTGGAAATTTCCTTCTATGTTTATCCTTCAGTTCACTAGTTGTCTCTTCAGAGGTGTCTAATCTTGGGGTGAATGAGAGGTTTTTTTTAAACTTTATTTGCTTTACTTATTTGCTTGTTCATGTAGGAAGCTCAATTTGACTCTTTTTCAAGCATGCTAGATCACCTTAAATACCTCCTATTGTCAATAAAGTTTAAAGCTTGCCTTCACGTCTTTAACATAGTAGGTATAGTTATTTTAAAATCCGTGTCTGAAACTTCCAACATCCGCAGCATTTGTAGATCTCATTTTGCTTGTTCCTTGTTTCCCTGTATACTTTCAAATTTGTACTGTGAACTACTCGATTTCCTTAGAAAATTGGCTTTGGGAACACTTGCAGTCCCAGGGAATAGTCACGTCTTTCCTCCAAAAGTCATTTCTAGCTAGGAACCACTTTAAACTCAATTCCTAGGTCAAGGGGTTTCATGCTGCCCAATTACCTGAAAGTGTACTGCAGTCCCTGAAAAGACAGGGCTTCCCAGGGACACAAGGCTTGCTCGCATGGAGGCCAGTCTCCCTCTGCTCCCTGGCACTGGGGGTGATGGGGCTGCCTTCCTTCCTCTCAGCCCCATCTGAGAGTGAGGCTCTGTGGGTCCTGGCTTGGTGACCGGCAGTCTGGATTGGACACCCCACCGCGGCACACCTGGGCCCCCAGGAAAAGCAAGCTTCCTGCCCCGCCTCCTGCAGGTGCCTGGTGTAAACTCTTACCTAGCAGTTTCTTATTATTTTGTCAGTTATTTTTACATTACATTATTTGTATATTATTGTTACATTAAGAAAAAAAGGCATTGTGTACAAATAAAACAAATAAATAAATATTAAAAAAAGGAAGTGGGGATTTGGCTCAGTGTCTAAACAGTACTGGGCTCAATCTCTGGTACTAGTAGTAGTAGTAATAATAATAACAATGATCTCCATGTTATCAATATAAACTTCATCGGGCAGAGTTCTCTGGACTAGAAAAGGCTTCCGTGAGTAGAGGTGAGGGTGACACAGACCCTCACAGCTAACCGATACCGTCTTTAAGGTATGAAATGTTGGAAAGAGCAGAAACTAAAGCCAGGACACACTTTTTTGGCAGCCCCTATAGAGTGATCATTAAGGAAACCTAAAAACCCACACTGAAGATCAATATGCCCTCTCTAAGATGAGGCCCAGCTGGACGCACTCAGAGTTGATGGCAATGCAAACATGACAACAGCATGGTCAATGTCACCCTGTGTTCCACCCCTGGAGGCCACCTGGGGAGGAGACTATGCAGGCATACTGCTTTACTTGCTGCACTGTCCAATTCCTCTCCTGGGACGAGATCTGCTGTGTGGATTAGATCCTCAGGTGACCTTCCCACCCCTAAAAGCAGCAGCTCTGTTTGAATTTGCACCAGAACCTGAACTGACCCCAGCTTCACTAGCCTCCAGGTAAAGGGCACCAAGCTCACTGGACGGAGGTCAACAGAACAATGAAGAGCACCGCATGAGCCAAGGAACAGCACAGAGGTGCCAGGGTAAAGCAGAGTGTCTTCCTCAGGAAGAGAGAAGGCCGTCAAGGGAGAAGTGTTGTCAGGAACCTAGCCTCTTCTGGACGAGGTTTTAAAATGTGCATGGGGTTGGCTTGGAAACACCTACCACAACCCAATCCTGCCTGTAAAGAAAGCAAAACAGCATCTCACACTGATGGATACTGATTTTTTCAAGACCTGAGAGCTATAAATAACAAATAACATGGTTTAGGATATGCAGCCCACAGTACATGACCCACACACCCTACTAGTGGCAATGCCAGGTGACTATGGCTGATTCAAAGTGCTAGATTTAAAAGCTGAATTCTTTTGCATCCCACTGATTGGGAATTCCTGATTACTACTTGCTTTTGAATGACAGGATTTCAAATCCAAAGTAAATATCCAGTATTGCTGGGCTGTCTTGCCTCAGGGATTTAAGTTTTTTCCTACTTTATTTAATGACAGTCTAGCAAAAGGGATACCTATGAGAGTTACAGGTAGATAAAGGAATCATTTTGCAATATGTGGACGACCTGCTTATAGCCAACCCGAACCAAGAACACTGTCTTTCAAATATCTCTGCTGCACTAAAACACCTTGCCTCATGTGGTATGAGGTGTCCTATAAAAAGGCTAAGATTTTTGTTTAAAAAAAAAAAAAAAAAAAAGCCTCCCATCTGGGATTCCTAATTTAGCAATGAACAAGAATCTTAAAGTCATACAAAAGCAGAACATCTAGAGCCTTAAAGACATCAGGAACAACAGAATGTCACCTGGGCTCCTAGAACTGTCATACTTCTGCCCTATTTGGGGAATTTTAGACCAACAGCTAAATGCCCATATGCAGCCTAAAAAATGAATGGAAATAAAATATTTCACTTGTATACCAGAATGCCAAGCTCTCTTTGAGAAGCTGATACAAGGACAGCTGTATGGCTCACAAAAGGTGTTTATCTGTCATAGCCGCGATCATAGCCGTGAGATTGACCAGGTACAGCCCTTCGAGTCCTCTCATAGATGTCGGGGACATACTGTGACAAGCAGCCATTCTGTCAAAAGACTTTTTAACCGCACAGTAGAAGGGTGGACCTCCTGCCTCTGGGAGGTGACCACCACTTGGGATCTGCTACAAGGTTGAGAAACACACTCAAGGTCAACAAATAACGTCCTCATCAAATCCTGGTGCTCCTAAGCCAGACGGACAGACGTCAGCTGACCACAGGGAGGGCAGGGAGGTTCCAGGACACTCTATTTGACAACCGAAATGCCGACATGGAGAAACCATGTCCACCTCACATCAAGCCACCCAGTGACAGCATGTGACAGGAGACCAATGCGACGTGACTGCTCAGAGAGTCAAGATCAGCAAGCTAGATCTTCTTGACCAGCTCCACACCGAGCCAGACTGCGACCTCTTCACTGATGGAAGCCAGTCCCTCGGGAATGACCGGTGCACAGCTGGACACGCTGAAATCATGGAACAATAGATGTGAAGAGCTGAGGCTGTGCTAGGAGAACAGCAGCCCAGAGGGCCACGCTGATTCTTTGACAACAGTTCTGACCGACCAGAGAAGAGAAAGTGAGCGCCTGCATGGAGTTGAGACACACTTTCCTTCATGACGGACCTGAACATGGAGCTGTCTAGAGAGAGAAAGAAGGCCCCTCGTAGGTGACAATGACGACAGCGAGCACACCCTTGAAAACAGTGGTGGGGACACAGGCAGCAGTCATGCACGGTCCCCTGTGTCAGGTGACTGACACCTATGAGGTCAGGAGAGGCTGTGCTGCTTGTAGGGTGACCAGAAGCCAGAGAAACCAAAGCTGTTCATTGGGGCCTTGAACTCCTGAGCTCAAATCAGACCAGTGGTAGGCCTCCTCCCTCATTCTGAGGAGAGGGAAGGGGCGCCGTGGAGTCTCAGCTTCTGAGATGGACTGCCACGTGCGGGCAGGAAGCCCGGACTCGCTCTTCTGCCTGAACACGGGTCTGGATGAGGAAGCCCGTCCCTGGGGCTCACCACGGAGAGCTGCACGGGCGGACCTCAGCAGCCCTGCTGCCTGGCAGGCCTCCAGCACCCCATGGCAGGCGACTCAGAGCTGCTGTGTGTACTTGGAACCAGCCCAGAGCTAAGGCAGGCACCATAAATGACTCAACATGTAGAAATATCGCTTCTGATGCTTGATAACTAGATTTAACTCAAATGTCCTGTGTCGTAGAAATCTGTAGGTATTTTCTCGTACCGGTAGACCCTTCTCTGTGTCCATCAAGATTATTCTACAAAGGCCAGGTGCGGTGGCGCACGCCTGTCATCCCAGCACTTGGGAGGCTGAGGCAGGAGGATCGCAAGTTCAAAGCCAGCCTCAGCAATGGTGAGGCACTGAGCAACTCAGTGAGACCCTGTCTCTAATAAAATGCAAAAAAAAGGGCTGGGGATGTGGCCCAGTGGTCGAGTGCCCCTGATTTCAATTTCTGGTACCAAAAAAACATTATTCTACCAGACAGAAAAGACTTCAGAAACAACGAGTCCTCTGAAAGGCACACATCCTAAGATATGGCCACCTCCTCAAGGCACAGGGACAATGGACTCTTCCACCACCGAAGTGGCCCATAAATTACAAGACAAAACGAAAACTAAATACTATCTTCTCGTAGCCAAAAGTCTGACAGAAGATAAAACAGACCTCCCAAGCCTTTATATACAAGGAAGTAGAAAGTAAAATGTATAGAAATGATTACATATATATGTACATATTCCTCATGTTACATATGTGTATGTTTGTATATATTTTATGTCACACACACACACACACACACACACACACACACACACACATATTTTCAGTGCTGAGAATCAAACCCGGACCTTAGGTGTACCAGGAAAGGACTCTACTTCTGACCCACGTCTCCAGCTCTCTCTCTACTTTTGAAACATCCATAATTTCACCCAATTGGAAGTCCACAATCTACTTTGAATCTTACACGTTAGCCCGTTAATTAAAATCACAATGACAATCACAGGAGATCAGCAGGGTAGAGGGAGTGGAGGGGGGGATGAGGGGAGAGGGGGGACAGTGCTGAGAAGGGCTGAGTGGAGCAGCTGCACGTGTGCAGGACAGTGCTCGCCATGTCTGACCACCACACAGGGTCACGGTGCACCCATCAACGTCAAGATCATCCTGGTTAATGTTTCATTCAGAGCCTATTCAACCAACTCATCTCCGCTTGCCTTTATCTCAAAAAGATACGACCTGCCTCTTATGGGGCACCCCAGGGGTAAGCGCAATAGTCCTGCACACACACATTATTTTTGTCACACTCATTAATAACACATAAATCTAAAAGCCTTTATTATGGGTAAGATGGCGATTTGCGCCATTTACAAGTTCGTTTGTTTGTTGGTGCGGGAGATTGAACCCAACACCTGTGCATGCGAGGCAAGCACTCGCTACCTGAGCTGCATCCCCAGCCCCATTCACAAGCTTTACTTGCACTGATACTTCAATTTTACAAACCAGCCCACTTTACACATGGCCTCCTCAAACCAAAAGAATGTTTAGAATCTGTAAGAATTAAAATTGATACACACTGCCCATTGGGATTTCAGAATGCTCTTCATTTTAGAGGCTCTGGAACAATCCTCTGTCTTCCTGGAATCTCTGGATGATTAGTGATGTGCAGGAGTTCCCAGAGGCAAGAAACACAGACCATACTGAGGCAGAGGGAAGAAAGAGACAGAAGGGAAGCACGGGCTCTGAACTGGAGCAGGTCATATTCCATGAATATGTTAGAATACACCCAAGATCGCATGTAAGGTCATGCATAGCTTCTTCCAGGCCTAAGGATGTTTCCCTGCTCAGAGAAGAGAACACCTCCTCTCAAATAGGCTCAGTGAAAAAGGAAAAAAAAAAAAAGGTTTTTTTGTGCTGGGGATTAAACCCTGGGTGCTTAACCACTGAGCCACATCTTCAGCCCTTTTTAATATTTTATTGGAGACAAGGACCTCACTAAGTTGCCGAGGCTGATCTTGAACTTGCAGTCCTCCTGCCTCAGCCTCCTGAGCCACTGGAATTACAGGTGCATTACCACGTCCAGCTAATGAACAATTTCTTGATGTCAACTATGAACCTAGTTCTGGGAATACAGAGATGAACAAGCTAGGACCCCATGGTGTGTTCTTCCTCTAGTTAGAAAAGTCGGCTGATGGCACATCTCTCCCCTGTGGGGACAGGGAAACTCAGTTGGTGGGAGACCACAGACACCTCTGAGAGGTGCTTTCTCTCCGCCCTGAACAGGCCCCCTCCTCAATTCTTTTTCTAGTCGAGCTTCATTCATTTTGTTGGCATAGATTGACTATTTTGAAAACCTTCTCTTCCTGCCCTTTAAGTTTTTTTTTTTTTTTTTTTTTTTTAGTTGTGGATGGACACAATACCTTTACTTATTTCCACCTGGGTGGGGATGGAACCAGTGCTCCGCACATGCCAGGCAAGTGCTAGACCACAGAGCCACAGCCCCAGCCACCTCATTCTGCCTTTTGACGTTTGAAGGTCTCCTAGCTTACTATTCATTAGGTATAAATATATGATCTAACATTAATATGTTTGCACTATATTATGTCAACATTCTGTGACTTAATGAAATGTAAGATACTGAATTTCCTGGAATAAGTATTAATTTGTAATGTGGAAATAACTGCATCCATATTGACAAGCTTCTGTACGCCACTGCACCCGGCTGAGCTCCTTGGTTATTATGTTCAACTCCCAGTATTAATCTCCAAGTTTGAAGAGAAGCTTGTCTGTATCAGTGCCAAGGATAATTTTATCATAAACAACCTAGGCATGAGCAAAACAGGTTTTATTTTGACATATAAAAATTGAAAGAATAAAATAAGCATCATAGTGACACCCTTTGCAACATAAAATATCCCGTCTCAAGAGAATTCTAAAAAACAAAAAGATGATACATGGATGTTTATATATTCGTATTATACAAATATATATATGTTTACATATATAACAACTGCATATGTATAAATAACATATGTATGTGCAGTTGTTATGTGCGTGATATCCATCAATATGGATGCAGTTATTTCCACATTACACTATGATGCCAAGGTCGGCCACCACACCTGGCTTTCAAAGAAGGATGCTGTAGGAGGAAGTGGTGGCCATTTTTCAAGGCCAGCCTCAGTAATTTAGCAAGATGCTGCCTTAACAATGAAAAGTAAAAATTACTGAGGATATGCCTTAGTGGAAAAACAACCCTGCATTCAAACCCTGGAAAATTTTTGTTTTTGTTTTTGCCTTTTACAATAAAGTGGATGAATCTGGAGAACTTCATGCTAAGTGAAATTATCCACAGACAGAAAGAAACACACTGCACACTCTGTGTGTGGAACCTCCCCCACCCCAAAACATATGATGATGCATAGAAAGAGAATGGTGTGTACTAAAGGACTATGGTTAACAGTACTGCATCACATTCTGGAACTCCCACAATAACATTCTAGGTATTGTTAATACAGAATGAATATACGTGAGATGATGGATTTTATTGACATATCAAGTGTGCATACTATGGGACTCAGTGTGATGTTTCATACACACTCACAGGTGTCAATTGAACTCAGTGTGATGTTTCATACACACATTCACAGGTGTCAATGGGACTCAGTGTGATGTCTCATACACACACTCACAGGTATCAACGGGACTCAGTGTGATGTTTCATATGTATATTCACAGGTGTCAGTGATATCCACATACCCTTACTCACCCTCAGTGCCTCAGGACCTCCCCAGCCATAGTAATCAATATTCTATTTTTAAATTTTATTTTAGTTATCACATATAAGAGACGTGATGCTTTTCTTTCTGTCTTTTTTCACTTAGCATCACATCATCCAGTTTCATCTATTTTCCTTAACATTATAGGATTTTATTTTTATTCATGTCTGGGTAATAAACCATCATGAATATATAACATACTTTCTGATGGACATATCAAGTTGCTTAGCTCTACCACTGATTTTTCTCTTTATATGTAGTGCTTAAAACACTGTCATACAACTTAAATTTATGCAACAAAAGAAAGAAACAACAGCAGAAAAGACTATAGGAAACTGTTCTTTGGCTCAATTTTATCAAAATGAAAAGAAGCAATCCAAAGCATGAAAAAAATTATGTCTCTTTTACTTTAAATTATTAGTAAACAAGATACCAATGCCACTTCTCTATATGCCTGTCACACACTAAGCTAGATTACACTACATTACACAGAAAAGCTGCTCTTGTGCAAACGATGAAATAAAACCTCCGTGTGACAGGGAGCACATGATTCACACTCCTCCTGCACTTGCAGGGCTCCAATCATGTGGCTCAACACCCCCAAGTTCACGTCACTCATCAGCATATCTGTAACTGACATCTTCAGTTATGTGTGTGCACATGTACCCCAGAGAGGGGGGGGGGAAGGGGGGAAGGGACAGAGAGAGGGAGAGAGAGGGAGAAAGGGAGGGACAGAGAGAGAGGGAGGGAGAGAGAGGGGGGGAGAGAGGGGGAGGGAGAGAGAGAGGGAGGGACAGAGAGTGAGTGAAAGAGAGAGGGAGGGACAGAGGGGGGGGGGACAGAGAGAGGGAGGGGGAGGGAAAGGGAGAAAGAGGAAGAGAGGGGGGGAGAGAGGAGAGATGAGGGAGAGGGAGGGACAAAGAGAGGAGAGAGGGGAGAGAGAGGGGGGCAGGGGGAGAGAAAGGGGGGCAGGGAGAGGGAGAGGGAGGGAGGTGTGCAAAAACAGAGCCGTCCTGCACTTGGTGGCTGCACTGATTCTGACCTCAGGCTAGGCGATGGTGACCCCGATGCCCTGCACACTTCCCTTCAAGCAAGCCGCATCTGGAGCAGCGTTGGCGGGGGCTTGAGTGGTAGAAGGGAGGTAAGGAAAGTGGCCTGAGGTCTGTGGGTGTGTGGATGGGTGAGAGGACACTTGACAAGCCCTACCTATGATCACCTTTTAAAAGTGCACAGTTCACACTCTTGTCTATCTTCTACAGTCCTAAAAGTGGGCCTCAGGGCTCTATTCTTCACACCCTGGGAGCTCCACAGATTTCTTGGAGTCCTCCTCCTACACTCTGAAGTACCTGGTTGCCCTTCCTCACTGCCCTTATCCATGTCTCTCACAATCTGTGACATCTGGGGAACACTTAAATGCTGGACAGTCAGCAGGTGAAGCAATAGTTGGCGTTCCACTGCCCAAGAGGTGCAGAGCCACAGCCTCTCTCTGTGGCCTCCATCTTCTCCCACAGAAATGCAAAAGTCCTACACATTCACAACCTAGAGTTCATCATGAGCCAACCTGTAACAATCTGAAAGTCAAGAATGCAATCCCTGCCAGGTTTGTGGCACACACGCAATCCTAGCTACTGGGGAGTCTGAGTCCAGAGGATCACAACTTGTAAGTCACAGAGTCCAGTCTCAGTAACTGACAAGACCCTGTCTCAAAATAAAATAAAAAGGGCTGGTGATGTTGCTCACTGGTAAAACACGCTTGGGTCCAGTCCTCAGCACCAGAGATAAAACACAATTTCTGTCCTCCTATAAAGCTAAAGCCCTCAAGGAGGAGGAGGGAGGGGACTTAGGGATGTCACAGGATTGTCTAAAAACAAGCCACATGTCCTAGTTTTCTTTCTTTCTTTTTTTTTTTTTTTTAAGAAAATGAATCTTTTTTTAATGTTTATTTATTTGCTTTAGTTGTACACAATGCATTTGATATTCACATGGTACTGGCAATCGAACCCAGGCCGCACACGTGCTACACGAGTGCTCTACTGCTGAGCCACAACCCCAGTCCCTCTAGTTTTCAATGTTCAAGTTTTCACAACTTTCTAGAAATCATTCCTAAGTATTCTGCTTTTGATATGTTTGTCACTAGAATTGTTTTAAATTTCAAACTTGAATATTTGTTTTCTTATGTACAGAGACAACTGATCGATCTTGAATCTTATTACTTTTCTGAGCTCACTTGTAGCTTCTAATAGTTTTTGATGAATTCCTACCTTCAAAATATCCACTTCAAAAAAAGTTCCATCTCATACCTCATTTGGAAAAACCACAAAAATGAGACAGTAAGAGACAGAAGCAAGTTACAATGTCCCTTAATTTGACAAAGGCAAAAATATTGGTGGGCTTCCCAGCCAACTGCAGTCCCTGTGAGCTAGGCACCAAGACAACAAGCTGCCATGACACACACGCCCAGGCAGAAAAAGGTGACAGAAACACTGGCCAGCCAGCGCTCTGTTCCCAGTCCAGGAGGAGACAGAGCTGAGCAAGTAACATGCCAACCTCCAAGACTACAAGCAGCGGCACCAAGACGTTCACGTCGGCGTCAGCTCTCCCTCATGCAGACCAGGGCTGTCCAGTGCAGACAGAAGGCACATCACATGTAGCTTTAGGACACTTCTAAAGGTATGAATCATGACAGGCATTCTGAAGCAAAGAGGGAACAGTTCTTCAGGGCACACAGGTCCCATTCCAAAGAAGCTCAGTCTTAGACTGAAGAAGTTCTCTGACCAAGGTCTTGAATTTCTGACAGCAAGACAGTCTTGTTCAGGCTGGGGCTCGGCTCCATGGTGGAGCACCGGCCTAGCACGTGTGAGGCACTGGCTGATTCTCAGCACTGCATGTAAATAAATGATGATAATAAAAAAAGGTCTACTGACGACTAAAAAAGTCTTTAAAAAACATAGTGACTTTCAACTGTATTTTGCAGAAGATCTGCACAGCTTTGTCAACTGCTACTTATCTTTGACATCTGCCACGTTAGCATTTGGTCACATGGTTAATTTAAATTGCAGGAAAAAAAAAAACTTTCACTTTGCCACTGGGGAAAAAATTCACAAATGTGATTGATTAAAATAATGGGGATTTACTCTTTGACAGTGATGCGTGTTTTCAGTATGACAATGGAGTACTGTCACTGTGTCAGCAGAGCCACACTTCTTCCAGAACTACTGTGGACTCCAGCAACAGTGGGCACTGCTCTGCTCTGGGTCTTGTGAAATTCCTGTCCCTTTGTTGTGATGTGGCCCTGAACAGTGACACAGTACCACATGATTGCACACACATAGTCACCCTCATGCTCAAACGGCCTCGGCCCCTGGCCCAGGAGATGCAGGCACCAGTGAGCCTGTCCCTGCTCACCACATTCGCCACACTCTCATAAAATGCAGCTCCAAGGACAATAAAGAAGAAGGCAGGCACCCTGGGCCTGCACGCTGGAGCAGGACAGGAGACAGACAGACAGAGAAATGGAGAGAGAGCTGCACAGGACAAGCCTCCACAACACTTGGAAAATGCAGAGGCCACCAGACCTGGCTGTGCTCGCTGGACATGGTCACACACAGACGCAGAGCAGAGGACAGAGCCATGTTCAGACAGGAACAAGCTACGTGTGTGACTAGATCCTGGGAGGCTTCCCCGGTGCATGCAGACTCGAATCACCCCAGCCACTGTCATCTTCGTCCCGTGTGCCTGTCCCTGCTGAAGCCATCACAGTGCACGTGGGCCTGGCATTCACCTGAACTCTGGGGGTTTGTATGCACTTAGTTATTTCATTGTGTTGCTCCCTCCTTCCAGTGCTCCACCCTGTGAGTCTCTGGGACCTTGCCTGTGTGAGTCCTACCTTTGTGCTGTGCACAGAGGCGCACACCTGTCATCCCAACAGCTGGGAGGCTGAGACAGGAGGGCCATGAGTTCTAAGCCAGCCTCAGCAATGGTGAGGCCTGAAGCACCTCAGTGAGACCCTGTCTCTAAATAAACAAAATAGGGCCAGGGTGTGGGTCAGTGGTCAAGTGACTGTGAGTTCAATCCCCGGTACCAAAAAAATTAAAAAATTAAAAATCCTACTTTTGTCATTTTAAGTCAGTGTGTCTCCAATGTTCAAAGGTAAGATGTAGAGTGGGAGATGTTCTCAGTCGGCATCTCTAATAAAGCACCTATACACTGCAGGATATATGGAGTACTATACATTTCATTGGGGGGAAAAGACATCCCGACAGAGTACGACGCAGATGAGAAGTTTCAAAAAAGATCTCACAAAGGAAAGAGCATTCAAATGACAAATAGATACATAAATGGATACATACTAATGCCACATTATTTAAGGAAAGTAAGATTCAAGCCAACAGAGACTACAGTATACTCATCAGAAAGGAAAAAAAATCACACACACACACACACACACACACACACGCATGCGCGCACCACTGAAGGTCACAGGAACGTTAAGTGGCAGGGACCGCCAAGCCCGCCGTGCCAGGTGAGAGGCAGAGCCCCTCGAACAGCCAGCCATGGTGCTGTCTACGCGGCACATGCCAGGACCACCGACCCCACCCTGACAGACCAGTGGAGAAGGGACCCTGTGACTGTGCTCTCATGCTCTCACGCCACCACACCGCCTTTACCCTGGGACAGGCCCTCCCGTCTCAGGGCAGGACCCTCAGTGTGGACACTGGCCGGTCCACACACCAGACCCCTGGGGGGAAACGAGGGTGGTCTACTCAGGGCCAAGGCCCCGAGCGGTCAGTGAGGGCAAGGAAGCTGGAAGAGGCAACGGGAGGAGTGGGTGAGGGCCTGAGGGGCCGCGGAGGAGGAGGGCGGAGAGGAGAGGACAGACGCAGGGGCACACAGATGGAGGGACACAGATAGTGAGCAGAGTGGGCCCAGCTAGCAGGAGGCAGACTTGGCGACAGCAGACAGGACGACCCTGGGAAGTGAGACAGGGTCGTGGCGTGGCATGGAGGACTGCCCAGAAACCACTGTGCTCTGTACCCCAGCCTCCTCACGGCCTCTGCTCTGCACCCCAGCCTCCTCACGGCCTCTGCTCTGCACCCCAGCCTCCTCACAGCCCCCCTCAGATGCTGTGCTCCCTCACTGTGCCGCTGTCACACCACCTGACCCCAACTTGCTCCCCCTACCCAGGTACCCCTAGAGCCTCTCTGGGCAGCCCCTGCCTCACCTCCTACCCAGCGCCCCCCTTATCTCTGGGTCCACTTCACCCCCTACAGTCAGAGAAGCAGGCCAGGTGGGGCAGCACTGGCACCAGCCCTCAGTCGCCCCTTCTCCTCCCCTTTGTATTAATGAGAAGGGGCTCTCACTTCTGTTTTATAGTGGTTGTTTTTTAAATGCTCTAATACTATGAGATAGAAAAGGAAGACACCTGCTATTTGGGAGCACAGAGGATTGGCAAGAGGAAGAGGCATGAGGAGGCTGTCCTGGAACCACTGAGGCTCTGTTTCTGGACCTAGATAACACCTGCTGGTGTGCTTCCTTTCTGGTGACTCAAGAATCTATGTCACTTCATTGTCCCCTTCTTGTTGTACTCAACAAGATCGGATTTCTTAGGTGAAAGGCTGCAGGGAAGATCAGCACGAGGGCACTGGGAAAACTGCGTGCCAGTGGAGAGGGGGACTGTCAGTCGTGTGCTGTTTCTTGGGGTGTACGTGCACCAGAAGAAAAGCATACACCTGGATGCGTACGGGTTGACACAAGCCCTTGACCTCCATAAGGCTGTGAAAAAGTGGGTCTGTCCAAAGCTGAGGCTACGCAGGAAACAGACTGGACTCAGGAAGCCATGAGGACTTATTGGCAAACCACCCCTCGTAATAGTTGGGAAAAGCATACTTTATAAAAACAAGAGTAAAGAAGATCCTAAGCAAAAGAGCAGATCTAGCCGATGTTGAACATATCACAGAAAGACTCCCCAATGTTGATGTCTGTGCTTTTACAAAGCAAATGGGATTAAAAGAGCACTGGGCACTCTGACAGGTAAAGACAAGTCCATTCTACACTGCGTGATGGCATGTACGTGTATGCCTACGACGATGGTTCCCTTGATGGGAACACATTCCGGAAAACCCACTCTAAGATTATTCTGCCAGGGACAAACACCTGAGTGTCAGGGGAGGAATCTAGATGGCATAGACGGCGACGTGCCTGGCCACGGAGTCTACCCTGCCAGGAGCACCACGATGCCATGCACCACGGATGCTGTGACTCATGACAATCAGTGCAGCCCTCACAGTGAAATGGGCTAGTGGCACTCAAGACGAAGCTCTTAGTAAGTCCCTTGCTATCCAGACAAGGATAGCCCATAAAGAATGCACAGTTCACAACAGCAAGATTGTGGAGCCCACTGGATGCCCTTCAGTAGATGAAGGGATGAAGAAACTGCATGTATCTACACAGTGGAATATTACTCGGCATTAGAAAACCGGGCATTTGCAGGTGAATGCAGGAGCTGGAGAACATCATGCTGAGCGAAGCCAGCCCATCCCAAATAACCAAAGGCCAAATGTCTGCTGTGAAATGTTGATGCTGATCCATATGGGGGTGGGGAGCACGGGAGGAATGGAGGGACTTTAGATAGGGCAAAGGGGAGGGGGAGGGAGGGGGCATGGGAGACAGTGGAATGACATGGACATCAAGACCCTGAGTACACATATGAAGACACGAATGTGTGACGACTCGACTCTGTGTACATCAGACATGAAAAGTCGTGCTCTATCTGTGTAATATGAATTGAAATGCATTCTGCTGTCATATATAACAAATTAGAATAAATTAATAAATTTTAAAAAAAGAATCAAGTAATCATAACAGAAACTCAGTGGTAGGGCGCTCGCCTAGCATGTGCACAGTCCGGTTTGATCCTTAGCACCATGTAAAAACAAACGCATTGTGTACAACTAAAGCAAATAAATAAATAAATAGATAATAAATAAAAGAAACTAGCCACTCTGTTCCTTAGACATTGTGCCAGTATTTCAATTATGCTTTGTGATGACTTTAGGCTACTGGTATTTTTCTTCCTGTTGTCACACAGACATGATTTGGGTTTTGGTTTTATTTTGCTTTTTGCTGTTGTTACTTTGCGAACTGTTTTGGAAATATAATACTAGAAAATAAAAATAATAAAATGTTAATTAGACAAGCATTAAAAGTAAAACAAGAACAACAACAAGATGACCATTTCCCCCCAGTTAATCTATAATAATACCTCATCAAAACTTCAGCACGGGGCTAGGGTTGTGGCTCAGCAATAGAGCGCTCACCTAGGACGTGCGTGGCCTGGGTTTAATCTCCAGCACCATGTAAAAATAAATTAAAAATAAATAAATGCATTGAGTACAACTAGTAAATAAATATTAAAAAAAAAAAAAAAAAAAAAAAAACCTTCAGCATGCTTTACTTTTAATTGAAGCAGGGACCAAAGCAAAAATTCTAAAATTGTGCTAGAAGGTTAAATATATATGAGATTAGCCATGAACTCTGAACATAGAGAAAAAGCAGCATCTCTCATTACCTCACTAACGTATACTATAAAACTATAACATTGCAATAATTTAAAGACCAAGGAATCATAATACAGAAAATTCCATATAAGTCCATATGTATCTACAAATGATTTTAAGTGCAATAAAAGGGTCCATACAAATGCAACCATTATCAAGAAAAGCTTTTGGTGTGAGTGAATGATACCCCCAACATAAAGGTAGGTGTTAGGGCTGGAGGCATGATCACTAGTAGGGCTGTATGCAGATCATGTTTGGTACTAGGATTATACACTGGCACCCCCAAAAAGCAAATGTTAAGAGGGATGATTTTCAAAATATAGCAGAATAGGAGACTCCTGACTCTCCCTGCATTCATGGATACACCAAATAAACACCTACTCCTGTTTTAAGTTGCTCTTAAATAAGTCATAAATAAATGGAGAGACTTGTGTTCACTGGGCCACTGAGAAAATGTCTACCACCAGATGAGTAGGAAAAATTGGGGACACGTGGCATTAGCCCTGTCCTGAGCAATGTACCATACAACCCACTGTCACTCTGAGTAGAGGAAGACTGACTGGGATCGTGAAAGTAGCATATTCCATGCTAAATATCTTATAGTTTGGATCTTAATTATCTAGTGCACAGAGAGGGAGGGACTGGACACATACAGTACCAAGACCTGGTACCTGGAACCACACCAAGGAACTGGTGTGGTTCCACCATCATGCAAGACCCATGGACTTCATTCCCTGGTACCAGAGCAGAGGAGGAGTGAAATCTCCAGGTCCCAGCGAGGAGTGAAATCTCCAGGTTCCAGCTCCTCCCTGGAAGGATTTGCAGCATACTCTGCAAGAGGCTGTTGGCAACAGCCGAGCTGCTATCCTGCCAGCACCAAAGAGTTAACAGGGAGACACAGCCCACCACTGGCTACCCAGGTGGTAGTTCACACCACCTGTGTACTCTCTCCCAGCCCACCTCAGTGACAACTCCAGACCTATCCAATTCTTCCCACCGAAACCTGCTCATGCACTGAGCGAATTCCACCCAATGCACTCCATCCAAAACCTCCAAGTTTTGGGAGCAATGATGACTGTGCATGTGCAGATCTCCCTAGATCACAAAGGGGGGCTTCACACTGATGTGTGAGTGTTTCCTAGGCTACAATCCCTACCAGGAGTGAAGAAAAAGTGTTAAAAATCACAGATCCCTGTTTCTTTCTAGGAACAGGCTTACACCACCTTCTTCCAGTGAGTATAAGGCAGCCTGGATTCTAACAAACTTGCATCAGGAATTTAGTCACCAGCAAAGTTTACAACCTTCTGCATCCTGAGCACAGCTGTTAGAAGGGCTACTGTCAAACAGCTGAAGGGTAACAACTACTCCAAATTGTATGAATATGGAAGAAAGAGACACTTTCACACTGAATTAGAATATAAATTTAATAGCAGCCATTTTTAAAATAGCATAAGACCTCTTTAAAAGCATAACTCTGGATTATTTCCAATGGACTTGGACTCAGCATGTTGAATAATGGCTGCATTGTCATCTTCACTGTGCAGAATCCACAGAAGTCAAGATAAGGAAACAACTGAAGAGTCTTTTGGATCAAGGACACACCAGGAGATCCAGGAGATTCCTCCCAGCTACAGGCCACTCAGCTCCTTCCTTAAGAAACTGCACTCCCTCAACACAGACGGCTCCCTGACCAGACAGGACCCAAGCACTAATGTCCACTAGACATTCCAAGGGACCTCAGGTGTGCCAGGTATGGGGCCCGCATGTCAGCCTGTTCTCAAACACAGGACCAGGAGAATGTCAGAGAGGGCACGAGGACCCTACAACAGGGGGACTCTCAGCCCAAAGACACTCTGACAAGGTATCTGGCTGGGGGAGACAAAGAGAGGGCGCACACACACACACACACACACACACACACACACACACACTGCTGCACAGGTCAAGTGGCTCTCCTCTGCTTTTCTCTCACATGAAATGTTCAGAAACAGAAAACAAACCCTTTGCTTTTTGTCTTTCTGTGGTACTGGGGATTTACAACAGAAGCATGTTAAATCTGAGCTGCGTTCCCAGCCCTCATTTTAACATTTTGAGATGGCTCTTGGTAACTCGCCCAGTCTACCTACATTTCTGAGGTTGACCTTGAAATTGCAATCTCCCTGCCTCAGCCACCTGGGTCTCTGGGAGCACAGGCAAGTGCCACTGCACCCAGCCAGAAAACAAATCCCTTCAAAAGGTCCATCCAGTTCTTGGTAAAATAACTAAAAAAATACTGTGCCCATTTGAAACATAGTGTGGGAAACAAATAGCTGACAGCACTGTGGCAGGGGCACTGTCACGGGAACGTGGACAGGGAGCTGGCATTTCAGGAACGTACTGACAGATGTATGAAGGTTTAGCTGGGAGATGGGGTTCTGGATCTGACATATGTTCCCCATACAGTTAGAATATCTGGGGGATCCAGGCAGAATGGCACACACCTGTCATCCCAGCAACTCAGGAGACTGAGGCACAAGTTCAAGGCCAGACTCAGCATCTGTCTCAAAATAGAAAAACAAACACATAGAAAGTACCAGGATAGAGCTCAGTGACACAGGACCTCTGGGTTTCATCCATGGCAGCCCCACATTCACACAGAAGAAAGCACAGCGGGCTCACAGGAAGGAAGACCGCAGCCCCTCTGCCAGGAGACAACAGGAGGCGGTTCCCGGGACAGCCCGCTGCTCAGTCCCACACAACCTGGGAGGCCTGGAACACTGCACCTCCAGACAGGACTTCAGGGAGGGGCTGAGGTCACTCTACAGGGGCAGGACGCCCAATGTCCCCACGGCTGGCACTTGCCCCACTCAACTGGCTAGTAAGGACTCAGGGCTGACCTGGCCCCGAGGAGCACCCAGGCCTCACATCCACCACTGCCAGTTCCCACCACAGCCCCACAGTTTCAAGCAGCCACGCCCCGTCCCAGGGTGCCCCTGCACACTCCCCACTCACTGCTCTGGAGGAGCCCCATGTTCTCTTAGCGGGCCCCCCCGTACCTGCACAGCAGAGCCAGCCAGACCCCTGAACACAAAGAGGGAGCCTAGAGTCCATGCCGCACGGCTCCTGAGACAGAAGCCTGCCCTCATCACCGCCATGTGCAGGATCTGACCAAAGGATTCCTGAGTGCACAGGGCTATGTCTTCCCCTCTCAGGCTGTTTGAGTGACAGGAGCAAACGCTGAAAAGAATGAGGTCACAGTGACAGGCTCTTGAATGCTGTCAAAAGCTGAAGGGTAACCAGTACTCCAATCCTATAGATAATTGGTTCTTTTTTTTTTTTTTCTTGAGGTGCTGGGAATTGAAACCCAGCGCCTCAGGCTGCAGCTGATTTAAAGCAAGGTCTGCTTGTGGTAGTGGGGCCCAGCCCGGTCAGGAGGACACTGTCATCCAGCCTGGCCTACATGACAGCCTGCATGTCACTCATGGATGGAGATAGTTAAAGGATGATACTGTAAAATTTTATCTAACTTTTTGTTCTCTCCTCTTCTGAGGAAACAGATTGAGCACTGGACTTGGAAGCAATCCCCAGGCAGCAATGTCCAATGATAACATGTGAGGCACAGGGTAATCAAAGTCTTTCCAGTATTCACATAAAAAATAGTAGAAACTGATTTTAATATCATAACCCCATATATTCATTGTGGGAATATTACAATTATGTGACCAACAAAATATTACTAAAAATATGTAAGTATTTTTGGAACTGTACCCTCAAAACTGATATATCAAGGCTCCAGAATATCTCAGTTCACAGAACCACATTCCAGATTTCAGAGCTCTGGTTCCTCTGACCTCAGGAGGTGAGGGATGCAATTCCTCACCAATACTTCTCAAGTTCAAAGAATAGGAGAGACACTGCTCTGGGTGAGAGCAGGAACTTTAGCTAGAATATTTCCAGAAGTTGACATTTTCCCACCAAAGGCTGGCCACGGTCCTTTCCATTCCAGATATAAGACACAAGCAAAAGAAAACAAAGTTCCAGAAGGTGAGGCCCATGTCTTCAGATCCACCTACCCACAGCTGTGAGTCTATTATTTAAATGCATTAAAGGAAAACTCCTTATTTTGCAATTGGCCTTAGACCTAGTGGCCAGTCTAGCTGTGAGTCTATTATTTAAATGCATTAAAGGAAAAACTCCTTATTTTGCAATTGGCCTTAGACCTAGTGGCCAGTCTATGACATTATTTTCCTCCCATGATCAAAGTTCCTTCAATTAATAAGCAGGTATCACCAGGTGTGGCGACACGTGCCTGAAACCCCAGCGGCTCTGGAGGCTGAGGCAGGAGAAACACAAGTTCAAAGCCAACGTCAGCAATGTAAAGAGGCCCTAAGCAACTTAGTAGAGACCCTGTCTGTAAATAAAATATAAAAAAGGGCTGGGGATATGACTGAGTGGTTAAGCGCCCCTGAGTTCATTCCCTGGTACCCCCAAAATAAATAAAAATAAAAAAATAAATAAATTGTATTTAATTTGAAAGCCCAAATCCCCCCACCACACCACATAACTCATACAACTTTTCTTATTACTTAAGGACTTGGTTAGTGATACATATTCAAAACAGTAGGTTTTCTATGTGTGTGTGTATATAATACTATGTAACATATCTATATCTTTTACAATATATATGTTACATATTGAATATATTATTCATGTGTGTGTGTATGTGTGTTTATTTTTATTATTTATTTATTTATTATTTTTGCTTGCTGTCTGATATCTGGATAGTCTTTTCTCTTTTTCTTTGTGGTGCTGGAGACTGAACCCAGGGCCTGTGCATGCAAGGCAAGCACTCTGCCAACTGAGCCGCATCCCCAGCCCTGATACCTGGAATGGAAAAGACCATGGCCAGCATTAGGTGGGAAAAGTCTACTTCTAGAAAATTTCTTGTTACGGCTCCCTGAGCTCACTCAGGACAGAGTCTCTACCGTTTTTTAGACCTGAGAAGAAACAGAGGTAAGGAACTGTATCCCTCACCTCTAGCATTATATGATGCTATATCTGTGCTATTATATGAACATACATATTTTATGACAAGCATTCTCATATAGCTAACTGGTCATGGGGCCCCCATTCCAGGACCCAGAGAAATTCCAGTTTAGTTTACAACAATGACAAACACCAGCCAGAAGTGAACTCAGTCCTCCTTTACAATCAGAAAATGAACCAGGTTTCTACATCATTTTCTAAACATAGGTGAACAAGGGACTTTGTTAATCATACATATTCAAAACAGCAGGATTTCTATTATATGTATATGTATTATTATGTATTGTATACATATGTATATGCATACATAGTATAGTACCTGTATACTACAGCATACATAGTACACGTATAAAACCCATGGTATATATACACATACTATGCACAGTATATATACATGCACTATGCACACACGTACACATACACAGTATATATGCATATATACTATGTATCACATATATCACTTTATGCCTCTAAGCAGGGAACTCTTTTCTTGGGGACACAGAGTAAAAGGAGGGCAGCAGAAATGTGCAGTTAGTTAGTTGCACCACCTTGAATCACCTGAGAACTGGAATCTGGAATTCAGACAAGAAGGACTCACACTTTTCTATTTAGGCAGGTAGACACAGGGCCTACAGGTTATTAAAATCTTCTGAAAGATAATTCATGTGAGTGGCAGATAATGGTTAAAAAAAAAAATGTAACTATTTCCAAAAATAAATATGTCTTTTTGTTGCTACCTCCACAACCTATTTTTCAGTAAGCAGGAAATCATGTCTGAATATTTCTATGATTGGCCAAATTTTATCCCATATGATTCTGTAATAAACTCCAAGATCCAGATAATAGGAAGCATGGTTCACTGTCAAAAACATTCAAGAAAAAACAAAAAACAAAAAACTTCAAGGAAGAAGAATGGCTATTTAGTGACTGTGTCCTTCAACAGTCTACTTACCAAGTGTTTTTGAGGAGATTGATTCATTTTCCTGCAGCTATAGGGAAGAGAGGTTTTCCTTATTTCTTCTTCCTCTTAGAATTTCCAAAAACAAACCCTAGAATTCCATTTGAAATAACCTCCAAAAATAAAGCAGACAAGAAACCTACAATACACAGAAGAAAAAAGGGAAATAAAATATTTTAATAATAAAAAGTAAATCCTCCAGCTGCCTCTTAGAATCTATTTTCTTATCTTTGAAGCCAGAAATCACAAAAGAAATGCAGGTGAGAAACAAATTGCCAATTTATACAGGAGACATCTAAGTATTCAGTAATCATGAAAAATTCAACATTTTTAGAAGTTGAGAAATGCAAAATGAAATCCCATCCTAGACAAAATTAGTATTGATGAAGATATGAAACAAATTTATTCTCATAAACTCAAGAAGGAGTTTAGGTTACTATTATCTATTGGTGGAAACTCTTTTGCTAATAAAAACACATAATACTCCCCCACAGAAACAGTGACATACTGAAATCACAGGCCTCTGACCAGGATGACATGTAGGCCACAGAGCACTCACCCAAGCATGTGAAACCCAGGGTGATGCTTCAAGAGAATGTCCCTTTTGGAAGTGACAAATCATAAACTGTGGGGAAAATGGTCACTAGGGTCCAGCCACATTTTTGGTCACAGTATATCCAGTTTAAAAAATAGTATAAGGCACCATGTTTAGGTTTTATATAGGTACCATATGCATGTGGTGTTTCCCATGTACACAGGTTTAAAAGGAAAATATGTAGAACTTATGAGAAAATAAAATCATTAGAAGCACATGAAAGACTCAATCACACGACCCATGTGTAGATGATAAAACTCATTGTTACAAAGATGATAATTTCCCCCCAAGTCAACTTACAATATTTTCCCATCAAAATTTCTAGGAACACATGTGAAAATATCACAGAAATTTTACCTTCATGTGCATCGATTAAGCAGTAGTTTTAAAAACTCTAAAAAAAGAGAGAAGGAAGACAGGGGAAGATAGGAGGAGAGGGAAAAGAGAAGTACTGCGAGCTTAAGTGGAGTAACTTACATTCCATTCTTGTGTGATTATACCAAAATGAACCTGAATGTTGTGTATAACTATAATGCACTAATTTTTTAATTTAAAAAAATGAGCATGCTTTACTTTTTTAAAAAAAAATTTTTTTTCTTAGGTGTAGTTGGACATAATACGTTTATTTTATTTATTTTTATGTGGTGCTGAGGATGGAACCCAGGGCCTCAAGCATGCTAGGCCAGCGGTCTACCGCTGAGCCATCACTCCAGCCCCTGAGCCATCCCCACCCCTGAGCCACCGCCCCAGCCCCTGAGCCACAGCCACAGCCACAGCCCCTGAGCCACAGCCACAGCCCCTGCATGCTTTACTTTTAATGAAAGGAGGAACCAAAACATACACTTCTAAAATCCATCCATAAAGTTAAATATATATAACCTATATATAACCTTAGCCAAGAAACTTCCCAATTATAAAACAAAAAGAAGTAGTTATCATCACCTGACGTATACATATTACAAAACTTTGCTATTACAATAGTCAAGGGATCACAGTATAGACAAAACCCACAGGTGACCGTGTGCATATGACAATGGTACACTGACTCGAAGCAGGAACGTGATGCACATCAAGCCACCGCAAGGCTGCACTGTCTCAGAAAGGTGCCAGGGGTATGGCTCAGGGAAAGCACCCTTCTGTTCAGCTCCAGCACAAAGGAAAAGCGAAGGAAGGAAGGAAGGGAGGGAGGGAGGGAGAGAGGAAGAGAGGAAGGAAGAGAAGAAAGGAAGAAACGAAAAGCGCCCACTCAGGCGTGTCCCCGACCTGCCGCCGCAGCTCCCCCGCAGGAGAAGGCCTGGAAGCCGGGGTTCCCACGCTGCCCCACGTGTCAATCACCGCAGCCGGAGGACGCCGGGCGGCCGCCCCCACCTGCCAGGCTGCACGTGAGCGGGGCAGAGGCGCCCGAGGGGACAGGAGGCTGCGAGGAGTCCGGCCCCCCACGCCCCTCCGGCTGGCCACGGACTGAGGGCGCTGTCCCCGGGAGCGCTCAGGCCCGCGGCTGAGAGGCTGCGCCGAGTCCGGGTCTGCCGGTCCCGTTCCCGCCACAGCCAGTCCCGCCTCACGGCCTCTGCACACTCGCCATCCCGGCTGCTCAGCGGCCAGACCTGCTCCCCGGGGAACTCCAGCCCCCCGCACCGCGGAGCGGCCGGTCTGGTGCCCAGCGAAGCCTGGCGCCCAGCCGCAAGAATGGCGGATGCCTGCCCGGCGCGGTGGCCCATGCCTATAATCCCAGCACTTGGGAGGCTGAGGCAGGAGGATCGCGAGTTCAAAGCTAGCCTCAGCAATGGCGAGGCACTTAGCAACTCAGTGAGACCCTGTCTCTAATAAAATACAGAAAAGGGGCTGGGGATGTGGCCCAGTGGTCGAGTGCCCCTGAGTTCAATCCCTGGTACAAAAAAAAAAAAAAAAAAAAAAAAAAAAGCACACGCCATAGGAAAAGCCTGGCTGAGCGCGGAAGCCCGCCCCCTGCCCCCGGGCTGCTCTCAGGATTGGACAGAGCTCAGCAAGGGCTCCAGATTGGACAGGGCTTCAGTCAGTCCCCCGCTCTCCCGGCCATAGCCACTTGAGCCTTCTTTGAGTGACAGTGATGATACCCACTCCAGGCAAGAATGAGGCCAGAATGATGGGCTTTGGGTGGCAGCTTTTTTTTTTTTTTTCTTTTGAGGCCTGGGAATTGCACCCCAGAGCCTCAGGCTGGTGCTATTTTAAGGCTAGATTTCCTCCCAGAGGTGGATCTAACCCAACCAGCAGAACACTTGCATTTAACCTTGCATATAAGGTCATTTCAGTTTATGGATGATATACAGCTGTCTATCATTCATAAATAAAAATATGACTGTAGAAATTTTCATTTAACTTTTCTGTTCGGTGGGAGACAGAACTTTGAACTGGGAAGCAACCCTGTAAAGCAACAACGTCCAATGAAAACAATACATAAGGCACAGAATAATTTAAATTTTTCTAGTATTCACATTAAAAAATGAAATGAAACATTTGAAATTGATTTTAATAACATGACCCAAAATATCCATAATATCACCTTTATGTGACTGAGTATTAGTAATGAAGTGTATGTATTTTTGGAATGACACCCTCAAATCTCACTCTCCAGCATATCTGAGCACAGCAGCCAAGTTCCAAATTTGAGAACTGCGGGGCCCCTTTTGTCGAAGAGGCAAGCCCCTGGTCTACCCCTTCCTGTGCTGGAGTGGAGGGAGAGAGCTTCTGGCTAGCATTTCTCCTCAGGCCCAAAGAGCAGCAGAGACCCTGCCCTGAGCAGGAGCTCCAGGAAGGGCTTTCACACTGGGCACTGGTCCCATCGCAGGTATCAGCGGACAAAGGAAGATTTGGGTTCTGGGCTTGGGGACACATCACATTCCAACAGCACTGAAGGCTGACCTTACTAGGTTGGTTCCATATTCGCCATTGTGAATGGTGCTGCTATAAACATGTGGGCTGGGGTCGTGGCTCAGCGGGAGAGCGCTGGCCTAGCACACGCGGGGCCCTGGGTTCAATCCTCAGCACCACGTAATAATACATAAATAAAATAAAGGCATTGTGTCCAACTACAACTAAAAAATAAATATTAGAGAAATTGATGTGGATGTGTCACTTTAGTATGCTGACATTAAGTCCTTTGAATATATGCTGAGGAGTGGGATAATTGGTTCAAAAAGTGCTTTTATTCCTAGTTTTGTTTTAATATTGGTTTTGTTATCAATAAACTGTATTTATTTATATGCAGTGCTGAGAACTGAACCAAGTGCCAGGCAAGTGCTCTACCACTGAGCCACATCCCCAGCCCTTATTCCTAGTTTTTTGTGTGTGAAATCTCCATACTGCTTTACAGAAAGGTTGCACCAATTTGCAGTTCCACCAACAATGTGTATTTCCTTTTCCACACATCCTCACTGAAATTTGCTGTTGCTTGTATTCTTGATAATTGCCATTATGATTGGAGTGAGATGGAATCTCAGTGTGATTTTAATTTGCATTTCTCTAGTTGCTAGAGATGTTGCCTTCTCAGTGTTTTTGACTTTTGCTTCTCAGTAACAGCATCCATGGTTAAAATGGCTTGAAGGGAACCTAAAAGATTGAAGAAGCAAAAGAACAAGTAAAGAATTTCAGAAAATGGGCTGGGGTTGTGGCCCAGTGGTAGAGCGCTCGCCCAGCACGTGTGTGTCCGGGGTTTGATCCTCAGCACCACGTAAACATAAATGCGTTGCATTGTGTACAACTAAAGCAAATAAATAAATATTTTTTAAAAAAGGATTTCAGAAAACACTGATATTTACTGATAGAGGAAGAAAATAAACTGCAAAGACCAAGAAAAAAATTTTGAGTTTACTTCATGAGAAATAGATATTCGATGTCCACTAACTGAACATATTCATAATCCTATAGAGGAAAAAATAATCATTCATGAAGAAGTTGAAAAGTGATTTTAGAATGCTTTCTATGGGGTTGGGTTGTGGCTCAGTAGCAGAACGCTTGCCTAGCATGTATGCAGCACTAAGTTCGATCCTCAGCACCACATAAATGTAAAATAAAGACACCGTGTCCACCTAAAACTTAAAAAAAAAGAAGAAGAAGAAAGAAAAAAAACGAAAAAAAAGAAAAAGAAAAAAGCTTTCTGCGTCCCTGTTCTTTATTTAAGGAGCTTGGACATTACAAGCCCAACACTGCAGAAATAAAAATGTAAAGAGAGTGCAAAATCAACTGCTTTTCTTGGATCTGAGAGTGAGGAGAGGACACAGCCATCTGCTGTCCCTAGGACTGGGGAGGTAGCCAGGCCTGACCCCAGCTCCTCAGAAGGCTGAGACAGGAGGATTGAAAATTTGAGGGCAGACTGGGACACTTATCAAGACCTCATCTCTAAATAAACAATAAAGTGGGCCCCCCTCGAGCTGGAAACGCAGCTCCTGGGACCTCTGGAGGCTGGAGCGGGAGGCCAGGCACAGGAGGTCTCTCTCTCTCAGTACGGCCCCGCCCCAAGCGTGCACTCTGCACAGGGCAGCACCGGGGCAGGAGAGGGTCCCATGGCGTCCACAGAGGCGCTCAGGATCAGGCTACCGCTGCAGACCCGCCGCCAGAGCCCACCGCAGTGCTGGGCGCATCTTGAATGCCACTGGTCCCCGAGAGTCCATGCGAGGAACCAGGTCACACACGGGATCCTCCGCCTGCACAGGCAGCTACGCCGTGGACTGGGTGGTCCGGACCCCGGGCTTCTCCGGAGCCCTGACCCTAGGAAGGGCCTGCAGAATGGGCGGATCGGCCGTCTGTGTGCAGTGGGAAGCCTCGCCAGCAAGAGGCAGCACTCAGCACAGCACCGTGTGCAGAGGCCTGGCGGCAGAGTCAGCTAGGAGTAGGAACTTCCCTGGAGCAGAACAAGCCCTTCCGAAAACTACAGCGGGCTGGGCGCGGTGGGCACGCCGGTCATCCCAGCAGCTCGGGAGGCTGAGGCAGGAGGATCGCAAGTTAGAGGCCAGCCTCGGCAATTGTGAGGCCCTAAGCAAATCAGTAAGACCCTGTCTCTAATACAAAATAGGGATGGGGATGTGGCTCAGTGGTTGAGTGCTCCCGAGTTCAATCCCCGGTACCAAAACAAAACAAAACAAAAAAAAAAACCCTACAACATGATGACTGTCCCAGGTTAAGATAGAGTCTATAGATGGATCATAGTACAATGCATGGATAAGTTTGATTTTTGCTTTGGGTGGGTGGGCTCCTCTTGGGGATGGATTATGGAGTTTAAACCATGTCACAGCTGTGAAGATCTGGTACAAGATAGAGTGGTGGAAAATAAATAAATGACAGTGCCAGAGTTTGGACAGTACCTTTGAATGATATAACAGCCTGTGAGTCCAAGTGAATGATCACTGTATTTGCTAGGGGGTGAAGTCGTAGGGTGGTTTCAATTTCTCCCAGACATACCTAAATTTTAACATCAGTCCCTTTAAGGAAAAAATCTGTATTTCAAAAAAGCTTTCTCTGCAGTAGATCTTGCAGAGGAATTTGCACTTTACCCTTGACAGTTGTTATTGATATCCTCTTTGGCAGCTCAGTAAGAAAGCTGGTCTTCATCATGTTGGTACTGGAAATTTAGTACAGGACTTTTACCTAGCACGGCAGTGTGTATAAATGAACATGAAGACAAACCAGTAAGCATGACCTAGGGGCATGGTCACCTTGTGTTGTGTTTTTGGCTTTGGAAGTAGAAGTGACCAGAATCTGCAATGGCAACAGCTTTTCAAAAATACCTTTAAAAAGCCACGACTCAACTGTGGTGTCAGCGCACAGGCCCTCTGTGCATCGGCTACCTTGAAGTTCTCTAAGACTGAGTAACCTCCTTATTTTTAGAAAGTGGAGGTCTGGTTTGTGACTTCCCTTGTACTTAACTGGATAAAAGTCTTTTGCACAAACCACCACTTAATATGTGAACTCTATCCAAACAGGAATGATCACATGTCGATGGTTTTGCTGGTCAGTTAAGCCCTATATTTAGGAAATAAATTATATGAATTCAGGAATGATCACATGTCGATGGTTTTGCTGGTCAGTTAAGCCCTATATTTAGGAAATAAATTATATGAATTTCCTATAATCTTTTAGAGATAGCAAGAGATATGATGTTTTTAAATTTATTCCATGAGTTCAGTATAACCCAGTTTGAAATAAAAACAAACAAAAATATTACTAGAATAAAACACTATAGCCCAAAAGAGAGAGTACTCTCCCCCAACAAAAATTTACATAGATGATAAAATTAAAAAAATAGAGAATTCAATCCAAGATGTATGAAAAAATCATACACCATTCCTAGGTGGAATTTATGCCAGAAATGTAAGGTTGATTCACATTTGATAATCATTTAATAAAATCTGTAACAACAACAGGTGGAAAAAAAGAAAATTCACATGGTCACATCCAAAGATACACAAAAAGCATTTCACAATATCCAGCAATCATTCACAAAGAGTGTCAGCAAAGAAAATTTTCCTCAACTTGAAAACTGCAACTAACATTACACTTTTTAAAAAATATTTATTTTTTAGTTGTAGTTGGACACAATACCTTTATTTTATTTATTTTTATGTGGGTGCTAAGGATCAAACCCAGGGCCTTGCATGTGCTAGGTGAGCGCTCTACCGCTGAGCCACAGCCCAGCCCTAACATCACTCTTAATGATAAAAAGCCAAAAGCTTTCCCACTAAGATTATGAGCAAGGTGATAACATCCTTACACCAGTGCTTCCAACCTTATACTGAAAGTACCAGCTAATGCTATGAGACAAGAACTAAATAAGACACACACAGTGGTGGAAGAGGGACTATTCGTCCACAGTTCTGTGTTGTCTTTATAGGACTTATGAAAGAATTGGCCAAGAATATGGCCAGGAACACCTAGAGCTATTGAGTAATTACAGCAAGATTGATGGAAACAATATTAATCTATGAAAGCCGTGTCTGCAACAACCAAATGCAATTTGAAACAGAAAGTTCAATACCATTTATGTGAGCACCACCATAAATGAAAGTTTCAGATATGAATCAAAGAAAACATGTACATGATATATGTAAGGAAGGTAACAAAATTTGATGAATAAAATCAAATGACTAAATGGGAAAATATTCACGTTCATGGAGAGGAGGGTGCAATACTGTCGGTACATCAGTTTTTCCCAATTTTTTTGGGGGGGAGGGGTGAGGTTACTAGGAAAAAAACTCTGGGGCATTCAGCCACTGAGCCACACCCCCAGCCCTATTTTGTATTGTGATTTAGAGAAAGGCTCTCACTGAGTTGCTTAATGCCTCCATGTTGCTGAGGCTGGCTTTGACCCATGATCCTCCTGCCTCAGCCTCCTGAGCCACTGGGATTACAGGTGTGCACCACACCTGGATAGTTCTCCCCAGCTTGAGGTCCAGATTCATTGTAATCAAATCAAAATCTCAGCAAGCTATTGTGGAGCAAATTAAGTTGTATTGTAAAGTTTATTTGAAGTGGGAAAAGGCACTCCAGACTAGAGATCAGGATATTGAAGGAGGGAGCAAAGTGGGAGGACTGGCGCTGTGGGACCTCAGGACTCATGACAAAGCAGGACAGTGGGTCAAATCCAGGTATCTCCAATGTGCCACTATTAAGAGAGGGGGTCCCAGAGAGGTGACGAGGCTTGAAGACACTCAAGGTGTTCCTAAAGGTGGGAATCCTCATGAGATTTACACTATTACCCAAAGGTCCATGAAATAAAAGAGCCCAGAAGTCGACACCCACGGAGAGCGCCAACGACCAGGGTGTGGGTGTGACAGGCTTGAGCAAGCGTCTGTAGGAGAAGTGGGATGTTTAAACACACTCCATGTGCACTACACCGCACTGCATTTTGGGAATGGACAACCTATTTGTGGGGGTGTAGTCGCCGGAAAAGGATTGCAGCCTGGAACGGCAACGCCGTGGGAAGGAGTCCGGAGACAGGATGGAGACGAAAATATTCTTTAATCTTACAAGAAACTACAAGATATCTATACAATAGCGATAACCCTGTCTTTTCTCTCTCTGGTCTCTTCCCATGCGCCCGAGCAGCAATGGCGCTCGCTCGATCTGCTGAGTCACCGTTCAAATCTCTCGAGAGCCTCGACCAAGTCCCGCGAGATCCCGTCAGACTACGGAAAGCGGAAATGCCTAAAAATGTCTATGGCCCAATAGTCAACCGCAATCTTAGCTATCTCCCCAAACAGGGCTCCTGCATTTCCCCCTTTTTGTTTTAAAAGAGGGGATGCTCTAGGACGTCTATGTGCAACCAACATTCTTACCCGTCATCGGATAATCAAGGCTGTGCCCTTGACTCCTGTCTTAGGTTGATATGTCGGCCACATGAGACTGTCCCGTGCGACTGTGCCTGTCTTAGGTTGTCCCCCTCTGGGGATCTTACCCGTCATTGGCTAACCAGCCATCCAATGGAGCCCTTTAGGATCGACTGTGTAAGATGACTAACAGCCGTCCAATTGTGGGGAGATGCTGCGGCTTTAAGGCAACAAGCCTTTTGGTGACGAGCCAAATTGCATGGCATACCAAATTCTTTAAACAAATCAGCTGCCCTAAGTTCTATCAAGTAACACACTGAGTTCTCTAAACAAATACCCCCAAGGTACTGTCCCATGAAGTCCCAAACAATGAAAGATCAAAATGTCCACTTGTTATAACACGTAGATCTAGGAGGCCCCATGCATGCAGAGCAGAGGCCACACTGCTGGTGAGGTTGTTTGACATTTGAGCAGCAGGGATGCTTGCAGCGACCGCAATCCCTGCATCTGTAGCAGCAGCCGTCTTTTTTTATGTCTAGACAATGCCACCGGCAAATCTTCAGGGCCTGCTCCCTAGAGACTCAAGCATCAATTATTAAAGGAAAGGCAGTGCTATTCCAGCACTGAGTCAAGAGGCGAGTTTTCAAACTAAAAAATAGAATTATTAGATTAGAAAATTAAAGTTGATTTCTGCTCACACACATTGCAGCCTGAGCTCCCACAAACATAAGCTGGCAAAACATCATATTTAGAACAAAACAAAGAAAGACTGAGGGTATTTACTGTATTAAAGATAGATTAAAGAAAAACTAAAAGCACTTTGGAGAAATAATTTGTTAGCTGGAACTCTCGAGTTTCTGCATACACAGCAGTCCTTTACCTGTTGAAATGATTGAAATTAATCATTTATTAAACAAATGAAGTTAATAACAAATAAGCAACCTTATGTCAAAACACCAAAATATCAGGTTATACAGCCCTAGTCATATTTTTCTCTAAAGAGAAATCCTTGGGACACCTATAAAACAAAATTGAAGGTACCTTCACTTATAAAATTATTTACTCAATTTGAATACTCTCAAACTTAAATGAATTAGAGTTATTTGGATCCATATAAATATATATATATATTCACAAGCGCTTTGTTATTTTTGATGTCACACTGGACAGACAGACGCACATACAAACATATATTTGTGACGTCACATTAACATGAAATTTAGACAAATACACAGACATAAACACATATATAAAAAAAAAAATACAATTGTGTGCACACTAAAGAGAGATCTCTTAGTCCCAGCCGGGAGGAATGATACTTAAGTTGTGACGTATTTTGAAGGACTCTTTTAAGGGAATCATTCCATATCTTCATCATGGTCCTCTTGATTTTGTACCTTTTTTATTAATCTTGATTCCTCAACAACTTCATCTTGATCCTTTTGATTTGGTACTTGCTTTATTAATCTAGATGGTATCCATATTGGAGAGGATTCATGCTTTGGAAAAACACAAACAGATCCTCTCCCCCAAATTAACACTGGATCTGGACCCTTCCATGTACCTGAAAGAACATCCTTCCAGTAAACCAAAGGTTTATGTTGTTGATGTGGGTTCCAATGTCTGTCTCCAGCAGAATAACCATCAGAGTCTAAAGTTAAAAAATTTAAGGTAAACAGGGCAACTGCCAATCTGTCCTTAGGATTTTTCCAGTTTCCTTCTTTCTGTTTTAACAACATAACTTTTAGTGTGCGGTTTGCTCTTTCAATAATGCCCTGACCCTGAGGATTGTATGGGATGCCTGTTTTATGGGATATGTTGAATTTTGCACAAAACTCTTTGAAAGATGAGGACGTATATGCGGGGCCATTATCTGTTTTAAGCATTTTGGGGATGCCCAATGCAGCAAAAGCTTGTAAACAATGAGATGTGACATCTTTAACTTTTTCTCCAGAATGTAAGGAAGCAAAAATCATGCCTGAGCATGTATCTATGGTCACATGAATAAATCGCAATTTTCCAAAACTTGGCTCATGAGTAACATCCATCTGCCACAAATGATTGGGCATTAATCCTCTAGGGTTAACACCAAAATGAGGATTGGGCAAATGTGTCATACAAGATTTACAATCTTTTACAATTGTTCTGGCTTGCTCCTTTGTGATTTTAAACCTACGTTGCAAGGTGGTGCTGTTGACGTGAAACTGGGAATGAAATAAAGTAGCTTGTTGTAGCGCTGAAAGTATAAATATTGTTTTTGTAAGTTCATCAGCCTTTTGATTACTTTCATGGAGGGGGCCAGGCAAATTAGTATGTGCTCTAATATGGCCTATGAATAGAGGTTCTTTTCTTGCCCACAAAAGTTTTTGTATTTGATAAACAATTTAAAAGCTGGAGTATGAGGTGCTATTGGTCCTGCTAACTCTAATTTTGGGACGGCTTGTACAATATAGTGGCTATCTGAAAAAATGTTTATGGGCTGGTCTCTAAAATTTTCCAGAGCTCTTACCACAGCTTCCAATTCCACTAGTTGAGCTGATTTGTGTGCAGTTATGTAAGTCATATTTTCTTTTGTAGTGACTACTGCAGCAGTACCATTTGAGGACCCATCTGTAAATACATTAAATGCCTTAGGAATAGGTTGATTTTTTATTACCTGTGGAAATATAATAGGATGATTAATACAAAAAGATAATATAGGAGACTTAGGAAGGTGATTATCAAAATTTGCAGAGGTAGAGCATCTAGCTATAGCCCAGTCATTACCGTTGAAGCATAAATATTCAATCTGTGATGATGAATAGGGAGTAATAATAGTAGCAGGGTGAATGCCAAATATTTTAGTAGAAGTTTTAAGTCCTTGAAGAATAAGTTTAGCCACCATGGAGGTATAAGACTCAATTATGCTTTTAGGAGAGATAGGCAAATGTATCCATAATAAAGGCCCTTGTTGCCAAAATACTCCTGTGGGTGTATATTGTGAAGAAATAATAATCAATATCAGCGGTTGAGTTAAATCAAATCTGTCACAATGAGCTCCTTCGATGGCTTTTTCTACTACCTTTAAAGCTTTCCTAGCATCAGGAGTCAATGTTCACGGTGAGGATGGATCAGGGTCCCCTCGAAGGATATCAAATAAAGGTTTTAATTGGCCAGTAGTGAGGTTTAGTGTAGGGCGAAGCCAATTAATGTCTCCCAGTAGTTTTTGGAAATCATTGAGCGTGGTTAAATGTTCTTTATTTATTAAAATTTTTTGGGGTCTAACAAAAGTATCCATGATTTTAAATCCTAAATATAATATGGGAGATCTGGTTTGAACTTTTTCTTCTGCTATATATAATCCGTATTTTTTTAATTTTCTACCACGTCACTGAATATATTAAATAAGATTTTTTGATTAGGGTGGGCCAGTAAAATATCATCCATGTAATGTAGACACATGAGGTTTGGATATTTATTTTTAATGGGTTGGATGGCCTTGTCCACATATATTTGGCATATGGTGGGGCTATTAGCCATTCCCTGTGGCAAAACCTTCCATTGATATCTCTGATCAGGGCCATTATTGTTAATAGAAGGAACTGAAAAGGCAAACCTGGGGGCATCCAGAGAATGTAGGGGAATAGAAAAGAAGCAATCCTTTATATCAAGACTAATAACATGGAAATTTTTTGGAATAGCTATAGGATTCGGAAGTCCAGGTTGAGTAGGGCCCATGACTTGCATGGTTTTATTAATTTGTCTAAGATCATGTAATAATCGCCATTTTCCTGATTTTTTCTTGATCACAAATATGGGGGAATTCCAGGGAGAGGTGGAAGGTTCTATATGTCCTGCTTCTAATTGTTCCTGAACTAGTAGGTGGGCCGCTTGTAATTTCTCTTTAGATAGGGGCCACTGAGGGACCCACACTGGCTTATCAGAAAGCCATGGTATTTTCAAAATTATTTTCTCAGTGGCCCCGAAGAAAAATGTCTTTTTCGTATATGATAATGATTTCTTTTAGGGTTAAGATTACCCTGTATATTTTCACATTTAACACCCGCAGGTTTGGTTGCAAGGTGTACTCCCATTTGTTGTAAAATATCTCTTCCCCATGAAGTAACTGGTAGGTTAGGTAAAACATAAGGCTGAAACGTTCCTTTATGTCCTTCATCATCCTCCCATTTTAAAATTACTGCACTTTTTTCTGGGAGGTTATTATATCCCAAGCCTCTTAAACTGGTTGAAGCTTTTTGCAGAGGCCAGTGTTTGGGCCATTGACGTAAATTAATGATGGAAGAATCAGCTCCAGTATCTATAAGACCCTCCATTTCTATTCCTTGGATTCTTATTTTACACATAGGCCTCCTTGTACAGTCCCAAACCCAGCAAACCATGGGTTTCGAATCAGTGGAACAAAATCCTCTATTGTTCCTATTTAGAGGCATATTCATTTTAAATGACTTATGTAAATTTGGAAGGAGGAGCAGCTGAGCAATTCTATCTCCCTGATTAATAGAACTTATACTTTGGGGTGAGCTAAGCATTATTTTTATTTCCCCTTTATAGTCTGAGTTTATTACGCCTGGGGTCACTTGCAAACCTAATAAGCTCTCAGGACTTTGCCCGATAATAAGTCCTACAGTCCCTGAGGGAAGAGGTCCCCTGACTCCTGTGGGAATCAGTTGAACCCCCATTTCAGGTGTTAACACTATTCGGGCGGTGGAACAGAGGTCTAATCCTGCATTTCCTCCTGTTCCTCTGGCGAGGGAGTGGATGGGTAATAGGGATTGTGTCGGGGAAGCATCTGAGTGGATGCTTGAGGATACTCCTCCTCCAATGCCTCGTACATTTGTGGGCCCCGGGGCATTGGGCCCCTTGCCCCGTTTTTTGAATTCCTTAACAAAGGATTTCCATGGATGTCAAATTTTGAATAGCATTTATTGGCCCAATGATTTCCTTTCTTACACCTGGGGCTGAAGGAGCCCTAATTAGGAAGGGCTGTTGTAGCTAGCTGGAAGCCATGGGTTCCACCTGATATGTATGTGACGCACCTGTAGGCACCCGCAAACCTGAAGGTATATAACCGGGTGAAAGCGGTCCCGAGTTAGGAGAACGGAGAATTCAGTCAGCCGGGCAGTCACTCGGTCGGTCAGAAGAATCAGAGCGGCCAGAACGTAGGCAGAGCGGTTACAGAAGAGAAACCAGATAGAAGAAGTAATGACTGGTCAGAGTTAGGCCGAGACTCCTGAGGAAGACAGAAGACAGAAGAAAGAAGAAGGAAGAAAGAAGAGAGAAGAAAGAAGCTCTAATCTTTCTCTAAGCTAAGCTCTAAGCTAAGAAGACAAAAAGAAAAGCTCGCTTTAATCTTTCTCTCTAAAAATCTTTCTTTCCCTCTCTCTAAGCTCTAAGAAAGTAGAAATAAAAGTAGTAAAAGCTTAACTCTGCCTCCGAGAGTTTTTCCTCCCGGTTTTCGGTACCAAAAAGCTTACATGGGGCAGCAACCTGGAGCACGGTATGAATTTGGTCTTATTTCTCTTTTAGGATTTTGCCTAGAATAGCCTGATTGATTATAATGTTTATGTTGAGCTCTTGTAAAATTTTGAGGGGCAGCATCTCTCACAGCTGCTGCAATCATATTCCCTGTGACAAAGGCATCATTTATATCTTTACATAATTGTATATATATGGAAAGATCCTTTTTATTTTTCCATGGCCTGATGGCTTCCTGGCAATACTTATTAGCATTTTCGTACGCTAATTGGACAACTAATGGCATAACTTGATCAATGTCTCCAAAAACTCTACCTGCAGTTCTCAAAAGTCGATCAGCAAATTCAGCATATGGTTCATTACGTCCTTGAATTACTTTGGACAAGCTACCTTGTAGATCCCCAGGTCCTTGTACAGTTTTCCATGCCTTTAAGGCAGCTGCGTTTATCTGAGCATATACTCCTGGGGTATAATATTTTTGATCCTGTACGTCTGCGAATTGCCCTTCTCCTGTGAGCATTTCTATATTATGGTCTCCAAACCCCGCATCTGCATTTCTTTTAGCTGTTTCTATACAAAGTTCTTGAAATTGCGATCGCCAAACCAAGTATTGTCCCCCACTTAATGTTGCTTTACATAGACGTTTCCAGTCTGCGGGGGTTAAGCTAAAGGTGTTAAGGGACTCCAGTATACTCAACGTGAAAGGAGCTTGGGGTCCATAAGTCATTACTGCCTCTTTAAGATTTTTTATTGTTTTGAAATCTATTGGCTGGTGGTCCCTCCGTCCATTTTCATATTCAAATACTGGCAGTTCCCAATGTATCTGTGAGTTACCCTCGAGAGCACATAAGCGCTCAGAAAGACTTTTTATTTCTGTTTCTAGGGTATGCAAACGCCTAGTGATACCCTTCATATTTTCTGTAATCGATTTCACCCATGGGGGAGTAGAGGACACAAGTTCCTCCACTTGATGATCCCTTATCTTGGTCTTCCTTAATTTCCTTTTGTTCATTTTCTCAAAATCACCTTTAGTTAATTCCTCCTCACTACTACTACTCTCATTGGTCCTAACTGACTCAGTAACATCCTGAGTCCCAGGTTCAATTGAGACCATGTATCCTTGAAGTATCTCTAATAAATCTTGAATAGCTTTAGCAGCTCGGATCTTTGTCATTTTGGGGACGCTTCTAATACTCTCCTTACTGGTCTTAGTTGACTCAGCGGAATCTACGCTTTCATGATCGCCTTCACTGTTTTCTAAATCCTCCTCACTAACGACAGACTCATCTATATCAAAGAATTCATCAAGAGCCTCGTACACTTGGGTCTTAGATATTTTCGAACCCATTTTAACCGCTCTGACTAGAGACTCCTGCGAGGTTTCTCAGTTCTTACCTGCCGTGCTGAATTCCCCGTACGGGCCACCAACTGTAGTCGCCGGAAAAGGATTGCAGCCTGGAACAGCAACGCCGTGGGAAGGAGTCCGTAGACAGGATGGAGATGAAAATATTCTTTAATCTTACAAGAAACTACAATATATCTATACAATAGCGATAACCCTGTCTTTTCTCTCTCGTCTCTTCCCATGCGCCCGAGCAGCAATGGCGCTCGCTCGATCTGCTGAGTCACCGTTCAAATCTCTCGAGAGCCTCGACCAAGTCCTGCGAGATCCCGTCAGACTACGGAAAGCGGAAATGCCCAAAAATGTCTATGGCCCAATAGTCAACCGCAATCTTAGCTATCTCCCCAAACAGGGCTCCTGCATGGGGGGACTGTTTCTCCTACCTGGAAATGCAAAACACAGATCATGCCACTCTGCCCATCATGCGGTGTTAATCGGACATCCTGGGTGGAAACCAGTAGATGCCTCAGGCCCCAAACAGAGAGCCAGGGCTGAGATGCTGCAGACATATGTTCTGTGGCATGACTCAGTGGGTAGCATCGACCGGCATGGATCCCAAAGGCCCGTGAATGCGTTCCAGTGATGGCTGAGAGTCAGTGTCACAGAACAGCCTTGACAGCAAGCACACTCAAGCGTCAAGGAGCACTTTGTGGGACCTAAGGGGTCAAAGCCAAAATCCCGGACATCCACGAATCCTGTGAAACAGGAAGTCAGATTTCTTTAGGTCCAGTTTTACATCTTTCTTATAATGTGTAACTACCTTGGGAAACCCTTCCGGAACTTCCAGGAATAAATACCAGGATAGCTGCAGGATCGGCACGTCTCTAACTGCCACGTTTGGAGAGAGTCAGGTTAGGAGATGCAGAGGGGAATCAGGGACCGGCAGGCTGCTGTCTTCTCTGAACACACATGTCCGCAAGGGCTAACACACGGGTCTTTCCTGTCATGTTCTTGTTTGATTTCCCCGGTATGACAGCCACACACGGCCGTAGTTCATGTATACCCAGGTTGGTTTTTATCTATGACATCTTCCCTCTTCACACTAGGAAACGCTGGTGTGTTGAACCCTACGGGGCACTGAGGTCTGCTGCATGGATTTCCTATCTTAAAGCTTCTAAGTGTGTCCCCGTGGGAGTGTGCAGCAGGCCACCACAGGGATCAATCAGTGAGCCATCTTGTAACTGAGTGGCTTCTATTTCCACCCTTTTCCCTCTCTGCCGAGCCGATCTGGTTTCATGCGGGCTGGACACATTCCAACACACTGATATTTCTCTCCATAGTCCAGACTTGGAGGCTTCTGTGAACCCACTGTGTGGATGCATCACAGGAACATTGTGGGTGGTCACGCTGACCATGTGCCCATCCGATGTCTTCCACATCGTACCTTCTCCCCAAGAAAGAAAGACATTGGTTTTTTTTTTTTTTTTTTTTTTTTTTTGTACTGGGGATTGAACTCAGACTCGACCACTGGGCCACTTCCCCAGCCCTTTTTTGTATTTTATTAGAAACAGGGTCTCACTGAGCTGCTAAGGGCCTCGCCATGGCCGAGGCTGGCTTTGAACTCGTGATTTTCCTGCCTCAGCCTCCCTAGTGCTGGGAATAGAGACCTGCGCCACCGCGCCCGGCCAAGAGAGATGTTTCTTGATGACTCAAATCCTGCAGCATGAATCCGTGCTGTCCAGGGGGGAGTCCGTTCACACATGATGCTACAGGCAAATCTTGATACAGTGCTTTGAACTGTGTATCAGAATTCCAGGAGCCGTGTCAGTTACTACAAAATCAATAGGCCCTTCGTGGACCAACCGATCTGACACCTGTCAGTGCTGCTGTCAGGAGTATGTTCAACTGCACTGTCTGGGCCCAGATGGCGTGTGACATGCTTCTAGTCCTTGCTGTGATTGTCTTGGCTGCCCAAGGAGCAGGAGCAGTGTGCACTGGCTGGGCTTCCCCACCTGCCCAGGTCTTCTGAACGAAGCGAACCTACTTTTCCTCCCTCCTCTACCACCATGAGGGAGAGATCCTTGAAGCCAGATTTAAAGCTAGGTAGTGAGTGTAGTCAGGCAAATCGGGTCTAACATCGAGTTTCATAAAGAAAATGGAGTCAGTCTGAGTCCTGGAAAAACACAGAACAACTCTAAGGGAGATAAGATGGTTAATGTTCCCAAGCTTAGGGCCCATCTTAAGGAATGCTAATGAAACAGCTCCCAGCAAATGGAGATGCTAATCAACTAGCCCTAAGCCCTTCCTGTGAATCTCACACTCACCATTGGCCCTCCCTGGTGTCACATCTTTTTGACATTCCTGTCCCAGGCAGGACATAGATAGGGAACATGAAAGGAACAAAGAAAGATTTCAAATATAAAAGGGAGAAAGCCTCTCCTCCCTTTGGATTCCTGGTTTCCGGGTCCCCTTCTCCCTCTGGGGGAAGTCTTTTGCTATCCTTTAAATAAAGCCTTCCACTTTCCACTCTATGCTTTCCTTGGAGTGCTTCTTCGATGTTATTCTTCAACGTTCGGGGAGCAAGAACTCGTCACGGGTAAAAAGCAGTTTCACCCTCACACCCTAAGACGGTGAGTGCACCATGTTTTACTGGTGCTTTAAAGGAGGACTTTCTTGATCAGGAGAAAACATGAGCTTGGCTGTCTTTCTCAAATCTTTGTTTACCGGTCAGGAGCCTTGGGACGCCTTTTCCATTATCTCTGGACAGCTGCTGGTGGCCGCAATGCCAGCGCGCCCCCAGACCCAGAGCATAGGGGTGAGGAGTGTGTACACAGTGGGAGGGCGCAAGTGGACAGCCTTGCACTACCCTGAAGTTGACTTGCCAGCTGGCCCAGCCCTGCGAGATGGAGTGGACTGCGGAGCCCAGAGCCCAGGAGCCCTGGAGCCAGGGAGAGGCTCGGCCTGCCTTGTGTCTCACCCCAGGCTAGAGACAGATCCGGTGGCACTGCAAGGCTGCTGCCACTGCTGCTGGTGTGCCCCACCCCTCGCGGTTTCTCTGCTGACGCTGCCTCTGGGTCACTCTTGTTTAATTTTTATGTGGTGCTGAGGATGGACCCAGGGCTGAGGACGGACCCAGGACCTCACCTGTGCTAGGCAAGTGCTCTACCACTGATCTGCCACTGAGCCACAACCCCAGCCCTGGTCACCTGTTTTGTGGGGTTATTAGTACAGAGTCTCTTTCTTGCAAAGAGATCAAACAAACAAGCCAGGCTTGGTGGTGCACCCTGTCATCCCAGCACTCGGAAGACTGAGGCAGGAGGATCCTGAGTTCAAAGCAAAGCCAGCCTCAGCAATGGTGAGGCACTTAGCAACTCAGTGAGACCCTGTCTCTAATAAAATACAAGAAAGGGCTGAGAATGTGGCCCAGGGGTCAAGTGCCCCTGAGTTCAATCCCTGGTACCAAAACAAACAAACTGGTTATAATGCAGGGGAAGCATCTGGAATAGGACAGGGTTCATCGGAATATTTCCTAACTAATTCTCCCTGGCACATGTAACAAACTCACAATCATTGTATCTAATTTCTCAGATTCTATCTGTATGTGTGTATTTTTTAGGTGCAAAAGAAGCTAACAAGAAAACACAAGACCTGCTGGGTACTCACTTCTTCAGGGCGCAGAGCCTAGCCCACGTGGAGCTGCATGGGGCTTTCTTTGTTCTTTTTTTTTTTTTTTTTTTTTTTCCATCATAACACTGGGAATTGCACCACGGGTGTGTCCACTGCTGCAGTACAGTCCCCACCTCCCTCCTTTGGTGTTGTTTTGAGGCAGTCTTCCTAGGTGCTTCCAGCAATGCCAGTCACCAAGCGCACCTGCAGGACGGGCCTGCCTGCTGCACGCTGCCCTTCCCAGACACAGGCTCGGCTGGGCACCTGCAGCCTGGAGAGGAAGCCCTTGTCCTTCCTCCACCTGGACCACGGTGGTGTGAGGGCCACGTCCTGCCACCCTGAGCTCTCTGCCAGGGGGCGCTGCCCAGGTGCTCCCTGCCTCGGGTGCCTTTTCTCTGCTCCCTCTGGGAAGCTCATCCAGGGGCGCCCAGGGACACGATGGATGGTGCCTTTTCCTGGCCAGGTCCCTGGCCTCGTGGGCACCTGGAGGCCAGACTGGGCTCAGGAACTAGAGGACAAACGCCGACTGGACCACAGCCTGCGGGAGGAGGGGAAGGTGGGGGCACCTCTGTGCTGGGTGCCTGGTGACAGGTGGCCTCGCTGGGACCCTTGGTGAGGCGCAGCTTGGGAGGTCTCTGTAGGCCTGGACTGTCCCCTTGCCGAGGGAAGGTCCCGTATGGTCCTAAACTGTCCCCTTGCATTGTGGAGGTCCCGTGTGGGCCTGGACTGTCCCCTTGCCTAGGGGAGGTCGGTGTGGGCCTGGACTGTCCCCTTGCCTCCAGGAGGTCTGGTGCAGTGGGGTTCTGAGCCTGTGCTCTCCTAGCCAAACGCGCAGGTCAGGTCCCCCTTCAGTGTCTTCTGAAACATGATGGGAGGACAGAACAACCCAAGGTGGACGAAGAAGCCTCGAGCTTGTGAAGTTCGTGAAATGCAAGTCCCCCCCCCCAAAAAAAAGAAAAGTTACAACCCGCAGCTTTTGGGCATTGAAGTGTTGGCATGAGCTAGAACGCCTGTTTAAACAGACCAGTGAAGAAAATTCGGGCTGTACTTAAGGGATCTATCTGAAATTTTTTGAGTCTGAAACCTGAACAACAGTGACTGTCTGTCACAGTTCCCCTATGGAGAAAAGCAGGCTTGGAAAGTCAGAGGGAGCCCCGTGTGTGGCCCAGGCAAGAACTCTGATGAAAAAGAGCCGCTGCCTTGCCAGCCGCCTCTCAGGACCTGCCTGTGGCCACAAGCAGCAATGAGTGCTTCTAGTGTGGGACATCCAGCCACCAGGCTGTGAGTGCCCCCCTGGGAGGCCATGGTCATGGGATGAGAGTCGCAGCAGAGGTGCTCTTACCTTGGATGGAGGTTTCCAGTTCTTCCTCATCTCCTGCAGACATGTGCTACCGCTGTGGTGAGTCTGGTCATCTTGCTCAGGATTGTGGTCTTCAGGAGGTGCCTGCTATAACTGCGGTAGAGGTGGCCACATGGCCAAGGACTGAGAGAACCCCAAGAGAACGAGAGCAGTGCTGCTACAACTGTGGCACACCAGGCCATCTGGCTCGCGACCACACAGATGAGCAGAAGTGCTATTCTTGTGGACAATTTGGACACGTTCAAAAAGACTGCACCAAAGTGAAGTGCTGTGGGTGGGTGAGACTAGTCACATGGCCATCAACTGTAGCAAGATGAGCGAAGTCGACTGTTAGCGCTGTGGCGAGTCAGGGCATTTTGCACGGGAATGCACAACTGAGGCTACAGCCTAGTTATTTTCCTTTGTCGCCCCTCTTTTTTTCTGATTGATGGTTGTGTTATTTTCTCTGAATCCTCTTCACTGACCAGAGGTTGGCAGATAGAGGCTACTCCCAGGCCAGTGAGATTTATTTGCCGAGTAAACGGAGAATAGGGGTGGGGAAAAACAAAACAAAACAACTTTCTGCATTTAACTATAAAAAAAAGTTTGTTTAGTTTGGTAGAGATGTTATATATAATGCTTTCTTTTTTTTTTTTTTTTTTTTTTTTTTTTAGTACCAGGGATTGAAATCAGGGGCACTTGACCACTGGGCCACATCCCCAGCCCTTTTTTTGTATTTTATTAGAGACAGGGTCTCACTGAGTTGCTAAGTGCCTCGCCACAGCTGAGGCTGGCTTTGAACTCACGATCCTCCTGCCTCAGCCTCCCAAGTGCTGGGATTACAGGCGTGTGCCACCTCGCCCAGCTTATATAATGCTTTCTTAAAAACCCCTTTCCATGCCACTGGTGAACAGGGATGATGGATGGGATGAGCTGAGTCAGACCAGCAAGCCCATCCTGGGCTTCTTGATGTGTTCCCATATAGGAGGTCACTGATTCTGGAAGTGTCTATGAACTTCCATAAGTCACTTTGATTTTAGCATAATGATGGCCATGGATTGTCTGACCTCAGTAGCTATTAAGTAACATCAAGTAACATCTGTATCAGGCCCTTATCCAATGTTCAGTTGAGTGGGAGTGAACAAAACATGAGACACAGGTGTGTCCCTGGCTAGGCGAGAGAGATTGGGATAAAAGCCTAAACAGGAACAGCTGCTCACAGTGTTGATGCTGGACATACGGATGGTGATGGCAAAGGTATAGAATGCATTTTTTTTTTCAGAGATAGATCTCAAACCCAGAGTCAACATTGATACTCAAGAGTTAGCATGATTTGGAGCAATTCAGGAATTGCAGAGAAATGCGTTTTCACAGAAATCAAGATGTCATTTCTGTATACTATATCACTTAGACAACTGTGTTTCATTTGCTGTAATCAGTTTTTAAAAGTCAGATGGAAAAAGCAACTGAAGTCCTAAAAAATAGAAAATGTGATTTTAAACTATTCCAAGAAAGCTGGAGGAGGAAGGGGGGCAAGTAAGAGGTCCAGGATTGGGTCCCCAGTTAACTGTTGGTGACCCTTGGGCCAGTCTGGGGAAGGCTTTGTCCAAGTCATGTCAAGTAGGGAAAATGGCCAAAACGGCAGAGCCAAGTTCAAGGAGAATCACTTCTGCTGTAATTAATGCACTGTTAATATACTATCTTCTTAGATTTCAAAATGTGTTGTCAAAAGCAAATGTTACAAGAACAAGTGACTAAGATATTTAATATAGCTAACACAAATTGAACTTCAGTGTGATTATTCAAAGTTTAAACACAAATTTTAAGTACTTGGAATTTTTCCCAAGGCAAATGTAATTTGTCTATCCTATACCATATAAAGAAAACTCACAATATCCTTCCCTGGAATGTTCCCAGAAGTACATTTAGTAATTTATTACAAATGATGAGCAACTGATCACCCAATATTTGTAATGCTAAGCTAAGAATATTCTTTAAATTACTTATCCACTTTTTTTTTTTTCCCTTTCAGAGAGTTAGCTTTTCTATGTCTGGACAGATCTGAGTTTTTCAAATGTAGATTCATGTGTTTCCAGTGATAGTTTAAATTTATTTTAATTTTTTGGTATTCAAAATATCCATCACAACAGCAGTGTGTGCCACCATGCCCAGCTCATGTAAATAATTGTGTTTTTGTTTTAAATTTGTTCTAATTAGCTATACGTGACAGCAGAATGCATTTTGGTTCATTGTACACAAATGGAGTACAACTTTTTATTTCTCTGGTAGTATATGATGTAGAGATGCACCATGTGTGCAGTCAGTTATGTATGTACCTAGGTTTCCCTAGGTACATGAGGAGCCCTGTTTGGGGATTGGCTTGAATTGAAGTGACTATCCGGGGAGATTTGGCCATTGTCGCCACCCGTAGTCTCACGGGATTTTTCGGGATCTGGACCTTGGCCGAAATTGCTGATCGGGTCCCGCCATTTTAGTGGTGTGTTTGGCGTGAGTTAGTTGTTAGAACCATCAGAATAAAAAGCTGTTTGTCTCTTCTGAAGTTCTTCCCGCGGCTGGTGCTCCGAGCGCTTCAAAACAATGAGATGTGCATCTCATTCCACTTTTCCTACCCCCATGCCCCCTCCCCATCTCTGCCTCCCCTGTGTCCCATCAAAGTTCCTCCATGTCATTATGTATCAACATCCACTTATCAGAGAGAACATTGGCCCTTTGGTTTTTGGATTGGCTTAATTTGCTTAGCTTGATGTTCTCCATCTCCATCCATTTACTGCAAATGCCATAATTTTATTCTCTTTTAATGCTGAGTAATATTTCATTGTGTATATATACCACAGCTTCTTTATCCATTCATGTATTCCAGGCCGTCTAGGTTGGTTCCACCATTGTGAATTGAGCTGCTATAAACATTGATGTGGCTGCGTCACTGTAGTATGCTGATTTTAAGTCCTTTGGTATAGACTGAGGAGTAGGATAGCTAGGTCAAATGGTGGTTCCATTCTAAGTTTTTAAAAGAATTTTCATACTGCTTTTTTCTTCCATACTGCTTTCCAGAGTGATTGCTCCAATTTGCAGTCCCATCAGCAATGTATGAGTGTACCTTTTCCCCCACATTCTTGCCAACATTTATCATTGCTTGTATTCTTGATAATTGCCATCCTGACTGGAGTAAGATGAAATCTTAGAGTAGTTTTGGTTCACATTTCTCTAATTACTAATGAAGTTGAACATTTTTTCATATATTTGTTGATCGATTGTATATTTTCTTCTGTGAAGTATCTGTTCATTTCCTTAGCCCATTTATTGACCGGGTTATTTATTCTTTTTGTGTTGGGTGTTTTGAGTTCTTTATATATCCTGGAAATCAGTGATCTATCTGATGAACATAAAGTAAAGATGTTCTCCCAGTCTATGGGCTCTCTCGTAATATTGTTAGTTGTTTCCTTTGTTGAGAAGAAGCTTTTTAGTTTGAATGCATCCCATTTGTTAATTCTTAATTTTATGTCTTGTGCTTTAGGAGTCTTGTTAAAGAAGTCAGGACCTAATCCGACATGATGTAGATATGGGCCTACTTTCTCTTCTATTAGGCACAGGGTCTCTGTCGAATTTCTAGGTCCTTGATCCACTTTGAGTTTTCTGCAAGGTGAGAGAGAGTAGTTTAATTTCAATTTGCTGCATATGGATTTCCAGTTTTCCCAGCACCATTTGTTGAAGAGGCTATCTTTTCGCCAAAGTATGTTTTTGGTGCCTATTTTTTTTCATATTTCTAAATATTACCACCCAAAGGCAATGCAACCTCACAAGTTACTACTAATGGAGCTGCCCTCCCTACTTATAATCCTCTAATTCTCAAGGTAAGAGAATCATTACCTATTATACTACCAATCCCAACCCCAGCCCTACTATTATACTGAGAGTTAAAGAAGCCATTTCAAAGAAGTCACTGTTTTGGTTTCTACTGATCAGGCAATATAACAAAAATGGCTAAGAGTCAAAATTCTTGGTTTCAAGTTGAAGCTCCATCACTCAAGGATTTTTCAAATTATGTGTAACTTGGCATCCTTATCTATGAGGATAATGAGGAAATCATTGCTACAACTACTCTTCTGACAAAGGGTTAATATCTAGAATATATAAAGAACTCAAAAAACTAAACACCAAAAAATGCATAACCCAAGTAATAAATAGGCAAATGAATTAAACAGACACTTCTCAAAAGAAGAAACACAAATTGCCAACAAATATATGAAAAAATGTTCAACATCATTAGCAATTTGGGAAATGCAAATCAAAACTACACTGAGATTTTATCTTATGCCAGTCAGAATGGCAGTCATCCAGAATACAATAATAATAAATGCTGGAGAGGATGTGGAGAAAAAAACCCAGCAATTTAACACTGTTGGTAGAACTGTAAATAAGTCCAACCACTATGGAAATCAATATGGAGGTTCCTCACAAAACCAGGCACGAAACTACCATATGACTCAGCTACACCACTCCTTGGTTTTTATGCTAAGGAATTAAAAGTCAGCAAACCATAATGATATTGCAGACCCATGTTTATACCAGCACCATAGCCAAACTATGGAACTAGCCTAGGTATCTATCAGTATATTAATGGATAAAGAAAATGTGGTCTATATAAACAGTGAAATTTAATTTAGTCATAAAAAAATGAAACTATGTCATTTTCAGAAAAATGGATAGAACTAGAGACCAGTCTGTTAAGTGAACAAACTCAGAACACCAGGGGTCACATGTTTTCTCAAATGTGGAAGCTAGAAAGGACAAAGGAAAAGGGCCTGGGATGTCATAAAAATCAAAGCAGATCAGGAGAATAGAGGAAAGGGACCAGGGAGTGGGATGGAAGGAGGGAGAGGGAAAGAGGAGGGGAGTGATACTGGACAAATTATATTGTATGCATGTATAAATATGTGACAACAAATCCCACCATTATGTACAACTTATAATGTACCAATAAAATATGTGGAAAAAAATAAAGATAATGAAAATAATATTGCTGTGATGTACCTCAATGGCAAAGTGCCTGCCTAGCATGTGAAAGGACATAAATTTGATTGCCAGTACTAAAAAAAAAATCTGAAAATAAAATCTTCCTAATGGTGTTGTTGTGAGAATCAACACAGTTTTTGCGTTTGAAGTGCTTACATTTAACGTGCTGAGAGAAGTACACGGTACAGAGCAAATACCAACCACAATTAAAATACAGTCAAAGCATGAAGTTCTGTGTTAACATCCTGTATAAGTAACATACTGCATGGGAAATAAGCAAGTAGAAAGGAAATACTTACAAAGTTACTATATCGGCATTGGCTGCACCCACAGCTATGCTCAAAGTGTCTTTCCCTTCCTCATCAGTGGTATGTTGATTGGCACCTCACTTTAGGAGTAAATGTACGTGCCTATTTAAGGAAACAGTATTTTGAAATATTGCCAAGAAGAATAAAAATAATATTGATTAAAAATAAAAAGCTTAAAGAAATATTTTATTATAAAATTCTTGATTCATTCTACAAATATGTAATGAACATTGATTTCAATAATAAAAATTGACCAAGAACAATATACATTTTGAAATATTTTCATCTATATTATCTTATACAATATGGTGCTATATAGCACAGTGGAATATATAAATTATGGCCCATCCCCTTAAAGAATATCATTAAAAAAGTATACAGATTTTGAGAAACTTCAACAAAGGTTATTCAAAGCCATTATTTAAGAATGAAAGAAGCCAAGGCTGATAAAATAAGATTTTGCTGACTTTTAAGTTAAAATACTAAAATTTAACATTAATTTTAATTCCTTAAACAATTTAATTATCTAGTGAAAACTGTGATAGATGAGATTGTTAATTTAACATTTTTCATCCTTTTTTAAAGTGTATGCAACAGTCAATATGCTTGCCTTATTGTTAGACATGTACCCAAAAGGATTAAGAACCCTCTAATGTCCCAGAAAAATAACCCCAAATCAGTCACCTCATGGATACATTTTTATGTTTTGTATCAATTTTAGCAAGTTTCCAAACTGCTAATCTCATACTGTGTTTAGAATACAAGCACATTAATTAGTGCTGGAGTTTTGATGATGGCAAACTAAAGTGATCTTTTTTCATGGTCATGTCTGTATCTTTTGGTGTTATTTCAGCAGAAACAATATAAGAAGAAAAATCAAAATGGCATTTATCCACCTTTTGGGTGATTTAAAATGTGAACCCCAACAATGTCAAGCACATTGGTCTGTGGTATAGACCCTTTTTTATCTGATCTTTCCTATTTTAGAAGCAATGGTAGACTGAGTAAAATAATGGTATCTTCCAGCCAGAGGATTTGAGAATGGATATGGATTGAATATATTTTTTTCAAGTATTATAAATTGTGTGGTATTTTCAGTATATGAAAATGTTCACAAGAAACTAATTTTGTAGCATTAAAAAAAAAGCCAACACTTCTGCAATGTTAAGTTTGTGAAGCTTCTGCAGCTGAATTAAAATACACATGCTCAGTTTTTTTTAAATCAATCTCTTGCTGATAAAGGGAAAGAAAATAAGTCATAATAAAAATAAAAGATGTTATAAAAAAAAAAAGAACAGCTTCTTGTCCATCAAGGAAATGATAATGAGAATAAAACTTTGAGATAGTTTGTTTAAAAATCAATTGCCTATGACATAAAGTTTTGGTATAAAGCCAACATCTTTCCCTCATTTACACTTTATAATAGAAAGTATATTTTCATGGCTTTATTGTCCTATGAGTCTTAACACTGCTTCAAAAGCCATAACGTTATTTGCCCAAACCACAAATTTACTTCATAATCTACCTAGCTACCCAACATAAAAATTAAAAATTCCAAAGTTACAAAATTCTTCCAAAATAGAATTGTGGGTGTGTGCACTATGTGTGTGCTGTATGTGATCATGCATTAATACACAAACAGATGTAAGTTGTATAACAAAACCACCACAATTATAAGAATAGAGGAAGTTAAATACTAAAACTGTTCTATTTAATGACAACTTAAGGTCAACATAAGTTTTGAAATTTTCTTGTCTGGAAACTATAGTGTTTATTTCTGAAAAAAAACTTTGGAACTTTCAAATTTCAACAAAACAATGAGTCATAGGAATGTATCTCCTTACAAACTTAATGACCTCACCTGGAGAAAAAGCCAAATATTATTTCAGAATAATTTTTCAAATTACATCTACCTAAATATTTAAACACTATAGTTACCCTGTATGCCCTAAGACAGTGGCATGATGTAGTGGCCCCGCCCTTGGACATCTCTTTGGTTCACATTAGCACCATTCTGTAGGAGGAATTCGCAAGCCACCAAAGAGCCCTTAAAAAGAAAAAGAGGATAATGATGTACAAATGCAAACAATAAGAAAGAAACAGCAATACATTTCTATTTAAAAACACCATAATGCCAGGTGCAGTGGTGCAAGCCTGTAATCCCAGCTACTAGGGAGGTTGAGGCAGGAGGAGGGCAAGTTCAGCCTGGGCAACTTGGCAAGACCCTCTCTCAAAATAGCATAAAAAGGGTTGGGGATGTGGCTCAGTGGTAGAGTACTTGCCTACCAGGTGCTAAACTCTGGATTCAATCCCCAATAACCACTCCCCACACCCACAAGTAGTTTCATTTACTTTACTCAAATAGTACTTCCATTTTATTCTTTTCCCATGCAAAAAAAATACCACCCAGCAAAAGCAAAGAAATGATAGTTTATATTATTTTCTTCCCCAAAAGTATTTCTAATAGGGATTTACTGATTGTTGACTACTTTCATTATCAGAATTCTGTTCCATTAATGAAAAACAAACAAACAAAAAACTAAAATAATCAAAAGTGATGCCTAGGAATTGTTACTAGGTACACAAAGGTTTCTTTTCTTTTCTTTTCTTTTGAACATAAAGCTGCTTTATTTTTATATTTTGTTTAGTTGTTGGTGGGCTTTTATTTTTATTAATTTATATGTGGTGCTAAGGACTGAACCCAGTGCCTGACACATGCTAGGCAAGCGCTTCTACCGCTGAGCCATAACCCCAGCCCACAAAAGTTTATTTTCTAAGCCACCTCTCAAAGCACAAAATTTTAAACACACACACACACACACACACACACACACACACACACACACACACATACTAAAGCCAAGATCAAAACTTATACTATTTTATATTTTGCTATCAATGAAAACCTAGATGTATAAATTCTTACCCCTAATACAGCCTGAATAAGTGGTGTTGCTTTGTTTTCCTCTGAGTTAGCCCAGTTCACATCAGCACCATGAGCCAAAGCCTCAACCATTTTAGGAATGTTTTTTTTTTATATGAAGCCCTATAAAGCTGAAGTCCTGGATTAAGATGTTTAGAGTCGAGAAACACAGAAGAATCTTGCCTTTCTCCTTCTGAAAAGCAAACACAAGCACATTAATAAAAATGAACTCTTGGCAAGAAAGGGGTGAATTGTTTAACAGGTACAGTGTTTCAGTTTTACAAAACAAAAAAAAGAGTTTTGTGGATGAATGGTGGTAATGGTGGCACAAAGCAAATGCAGTGGATTATAGATTTAAAAAATGTTTAACATGGCTAATTTTATGTTGTGTGCACTTTACCACAATGTTTTTTTAAAAAGAACTCTACTCTTAACCACATGTGAAGATTGTGACATAAGAAAACACTAGTCTATCACTATGAGCTTATGGCAGATTTTCACATAAATCTCATTTCTTACAGACTAATCATTGAACATTCAACCTTCTCTCATAAAGACATCAACTGGAATGCTAGACCTTTGTGGTCTTGCCAGTATCCAGAAGATAAGCTAATTACTCTGTTAACCTTGGCTACATTTCAATGAGTAAGGATTCAGGAAGTAGCAAGAATCCCTAAAGGATTTCACCACTAGACAAATCTCATTTCATTCCTAGATAATCCAGTTCCATAACAATTTGCACTTTAATCTGATCAAATAATATGAAGAATGCTTACTCCCCTGAGAATTCCTCAAGACCAAAGTCACTGAAACTCATGGAAGAGAGAATAAAGACAGAAGAAAGCAATGGTCAGAGGAAAAACTTAATGGAGAAGGAATCGCTGATCTCTTTCATGTGATAAGCAAAGATAGGCACAAGGAAAGATCAAGATAAGGCACACAGTGCTTGTCCTTATCCTTAGCTATTGGGAAGACATCTGAGAATACATCATGAGGCCTGGAAGACTGTACAACTAGGAGAGAATGTTCAAATATAAAGAGAAAGAGCTGCTTTCTCATTTAACCTACTACTGTTGGGACTATGTCTGCCAAGGGGCAAGGTTTTGGCTGCTTACCACGCCCAAAAGGACCGGGGCTAAACCAAGGGGTGTGGCTATGACGTAGCGTGAGAGACTGAACTGCCTTGCTTGCTGATTGGTTAGTTCTAGGCCTATTTAAGTCAATGCTTGTTCAATAAATCTGAGTTCTTCTGGCATCCCGCGTGCGATACAAAACTCCCTGGGTGTGGCGTGTTTCTGCTCATCAGGCAGAGGTAGGCACCTAGCGATTTCTGTCCTTAAGATCACCCCGCTGGGTGAGTTGCAGTTTTTCCTGCAGGCAGGAAAAACCCCCTTTTAGGGCCCAAAAAGGGAAGCGCAACTTAGAGCCCGGCTCCATTCATACCCCAGCAGCCCCCGCATATTACCACTAAAAAGAGAGAGGGAATCCAATTTCTCTCCCCTGACCCTATAACCCTGCTACCTCTCATAAAATTTAAATGTGCTTTTTCCTTCTTTGGGCAATTATTACTTCTAGTTTGGGGAGTTTTGTGTTTGTTTTCAGTGCTGGTGATTGAACCCAGGGCTTTGTGCATACTAGGCAAGCATTCCACCACCACACTACGTCCCCAGTCTGTGATGGCTGATTTTGTCATAGGAATAAAGAATGATAAGGAATGCATTATAAATGATTTTTTGTATTATTAACCTAGAGCACATTTTTCATTTTAAAAATAAAGGTACTATTAGCCTTTAAAAAATATCCATGCTAGGACTGTAAAATAATAGATATATCATTGGATAAGAATTAGCAGAATAGAAATCAACCCTATTTACAAAAATTTGATGTAGGGCAAAGGAGAAACAGCAAAATGATAAGAAAAGAAAATATTGTTCAGTAAGTGATGTTAGGAAAGGTGGGTACGAATTTGGAACACATTTTATACTATCCACCAAATAAATTCACACATACACTATAATTAAAGTTTATAAAATATCCTCATAAAAATAAGTTAATGTCACCAAAACAATCAAATTCTATTTAAAAAAGAAATTATGGGAATTATTATTTTTCAAAATTTTAGATTTTTATGCTATTATTCTATCATTTTCTTTAACCATTTTAAGATACTACTAAAGGATTCAATAAAAGACAAAGAATATTGGGCAAAGTGAGTACCATTTTGGGTACTTTTTCTTCCTTTTGCTTATCTTGAACATGTGTTTTTTTTGTTTTGGTTTATTTTTTTTTTTTTTTTTTTTTTTTTTTTTTTTTTTTTTTTTGTGGTACTGGGGATCTAACCCAGGGGCACTCTACCACTAAGCTACATATATTCTGAGTCCTTTTTTTTCTTTGAGACACAGTCTCACTAATTTGTTGGGGGTCTTGCTAAGTTGCCCAAGCTGGTCTCCAAATTATGACCTTCCGGTCCCAGCCTCCTGAGTAGCTGGGATTACAGGCATGTGCCATTGCGCTTGGCACATGTTATTACAATTAAATAATAGTTAAAGGCTTATAAGCTTTATCTCAGTTGCATCTAATTGTTCCTTTCTCCTGTATATAATGTAATCTTAGTATTGTGGCATGCTGATCTCTTTAGAAACACCATCTGATTTCTATTTCTTGCCCAGAAATCCTCTTAATATTCTATTTACTGTCCAACTTACAGTCTTTTAAATTTAAATTTTACTTACTTGAATATCTATAACTTGTCTCATTTGCCTAGGGGAAATTTTCATTTTTCTCTAGAAGGGGCTGACTCAAATGTACCCTCTAATACTAATAATGCTTTTATATAAAATTGCACTAAAATGGTAGGTGCTTGTATCTATCATCCAATATCTTTATTTATATTTGCATTCTTTCCCCAAAAATGACTTTAAGTTTTGCAACAGTAGGGAACCCATCTTCTAATAGATTTCCATCCCTTTATTATGGTGGCACAGCATCTAGTGAATTCATTGGAATAAGAAGCCAATGATCAGACAGTACCATTTTAAACAGGTCAATTGAAGTAAACTATTTTCTCTTTTTAGTTTATATGTAATTACTCTATATTGCTAAAAAGTTTCAGTCATATTTTAACATATCAGATGGATGTGTTTCACACAATTTTTCTAAATTTTCTAAATTGAATCCACTGAATTTTTATCTACACACAAAGTAAATGTTGAAATAAGATTTCTGCCCCTCACCCCTCTCTTTCTTGTCCTTTGCATTCGTAACAATTCATAGAATCTAACTAAATAGGGCTCTACTTTACAAACCAGTGTATCACTTTTATCTAGATGTTTACATAATATTTTCACAAAGTAAATTTCTTACTTTACATAACTGACATGATTTACCAGGTTATCTATGGATAAACACATTAAAAATGAAATTTTAAGACAGAAAAAAATGTAGATATACTCCAATCTTTAATCTATTTTCAACAATAAGGTAATTTAGACATGAAAATTAAAAGTATATATTATTTTTTAAAATTTTTATTTATAGTAGTGTGTATTACAGTTCATACTATACATATATAGCATCTTTCTACACAAAACAGTTTGTATACAAAGTATATTCACAGCCTTCAAGTCTTCAATCATGCATTTAGAATAATGAAAGTATATATTATTAACTGGTAGGAATTTTGTAATCTTATCTGAAACCTAGTAGTAGTCTAAATTACTGTGATATTTTTATAGATTTGAACTTTAGACAAGAAAAAAAAAAAGGATGTCTTGGTTTGATGACACCTACACTAACAAATAGAAATAATCCACTGTGGAATTTATCTATTATATTTTAATGTGAATTTGATTATAAAAGGTTAAAATTTTGGCAAAGAATTTAAAATATTTTTGAAAAATCATAAAAATATAGGAACACTGGTTTTGCAAAAGAGTCAACTGACAAAAGATTTAAGAGTTCTATATAAATTAACAATTTCAAAATCTAATATAAAAACACCAGATTTTCCAAAATAACCTCATATGTGGTGTAATACAAGTTAGCTTATTGGTAGCAACAGTAACTCAGAGATTTGTAAACCAAGATTCTGAAATCTTTACTTTTATGTTAAAATAAATATTTTCATGCAAATATTCATTTTACCTTTAAAAGTTTAGGCTTCCAGGTATCTAACATTAAAGATTGTACTTTTGAAATATGAACCCCCCCAGGCCCCTATATTAGGAAAAGAAAAGACTGCATTATTAATATGAAACTATCAAGTCTCTACTGTATTGGGTTTGTGCCATTCTTAAAGAGAAAAAAAGCATATTTATGAATTTTTTTTCTCTTTTAGAATGGCAAAAACCCAACATAGCCTTCAATACACATGCAAACAGGGACAGATCTCCTGGTTAGTTAAGAATGGTGAACCAAAGTTCTCAAAAGCACTTCACACAAACCATAATTTTATCTGCTTTACAAATGGTACAAAAATACAAACCAGTAGAAAATTAGAAAATTGAAAAGATCTTTTCACAAATGGAACACAATTAAATTTTTTTACAATGTGTTTATCCAAAAGAAGTCTCTCACTCTGGACAGACAACCCACCGATGAATTCCAGAGCATTCAATACACAAGGTTATGCCCAAGTTGATGCTGGCCCACTCTGGATCTGCCAGACCATAGTTGCAACAGCTGGCATTGCCAGGGATACTCTGGACCCACTGTAGTGCACTTTCTCCTTTCAATAATTTCTCTTTTGACTCATTTCCAAAATCTAGGCTTCCTGTTGATGGAGATGATTTCTTATCCAGCTTCAAAAAGAATTAAGAATTATTTGTTTTTTAATTAAAAAGAAAAAAAATTGTACAATTATGTTGCATGCTATACACTTCAAACAAAAGCTTCCAGTCCCTAAGTTTTAAAGGTCTATGCTGGAGATAAGCCAAGCACTCTTCTAGCCCCAGAGACTGAGGAGAGAAAAGACACATGTGTTGCTTCTTGACTTGGAGCAACAACACCGTGGGAGAAAAACTCGGAGGCAGAATGAAGATGAAAGAAGGTTTTTTATTCTTCGGCTTTAGCAACCTCTCAAACTCTAACCTGACTCTTTCAGCAACCTCTCGAACTCTAATACTGACTCTTTACTTCTTCTGACTACTGACTCTTTACTTTACTTCTACTTCTTTACTTCTTTACTTCTTTACTTTACTTTCACTTTTACTTTCTTAGAGAGAGCAGAGAGAGAGAGAGAGAGAGAGAGAGAGCGCTTCTTTTTCTTTCTTTCTTCTTCGGCAGCCTCGGCCAGACTCCAACCAGCAACTACTACTTCTTCCTTGCTCTGACTCCTCACCCGGTTATATAACTTTGGCATTAACAAGGACAGGTGCGTCACACAGTTCACGGGCATACAAAGATTCTTTATTAACATCAGGTGGAAACTAGAACATCTTTTATGGCCCTCAGCTAACCGCAATTAGCTATCTCCTATTAGGGCTCCTTCACACATGCTCCTGCATCAATGGACTTTCCATCTAAGGAGGAGAAAGAGAAATGTTTAAAATCATATATGATGATGGACACAATAAGCGTATGTACAAGACGTGCGGGCAAAGAGGAAGGGGAGCTCTAGTTTGACATGGAGGATACAAAACAAAGGAAAAAGACATACAACTATTAAAACTCAAGATAAAATATTATCTTAGGCCACATTTCTCCAAGGTATTCAATAAACTATAAGCAAATTATTGTAATCACTACAGCGAGTAATTAGAAAATGTATGTTCTTGCCTAGTTAAGTACTGAAGAACAGATTGACCACATAATTATGATTACAAAGTGACTCAAATTTAAAAAATGATTAACATTTCAAGAGATATTATATAAATCAGGTTGATAAGCAAACAGTTATCTTAAGTGCACAACAAAACTGACACCAAAATATAATAAAATAGTATTTAACAAGCAATTGTTTATACAAGTAAAAAGAAGGACCAAACACAAAGATGGGGTTCACAGATTGTAAGAAATTAAAGATAGAGTTTATATAAAATGTTTCCTGATTTAAAAACAGTCAACATTAACAAACCAATATGGTAGTACAAGAGTCATTAGAAATCAGATTTGGTTCTTATCAATTCCATAGCCATTTGGTAGAGCTGAGTATACAGACACTGTATTTCAGAGACGAATGAGCTGCCTGAGTCAATCTATGTAGGTCAATCTACATAAAAGCACAACTCTGGCTAAGCAGGATCTGCACAGGGAGGCAGTCCTGTAAGGAAAACCAAAGCCTGAGGAGAAAGGGGATGGTATCTAAGGAGTGTTACCTACTGAGGTGTCAGAGCCTGAGAGGGGTAAAATGGCATCAGAGCAGGGCTGGGAGGACACGGCTAGGGGAAGATGGCAGCTGAGAGAATATTGGTTATGCACCAGGGCATCAACCAAAATGGATAAGTAGGAATAAAAATAAATGGGAGACAAATTTCTCACTGCTGAGAAAGGCACTACTTATTTGGAAAAGGAGAAAGCTAGAACAATTCCTGTTACAGTAAATGAGACCTGGAGGTACTAATAGACACCCTAATGGTTTGCAATATAAATAAAGAAACCTAGATGTAAATATATGTCTATGCACATAAATTCTTGGCTTCTAAATATCATTCTCCCCTAAAAAGAACTATAGCTCTTTGATCAACTTCAGGCTGGTGCAGAGAAAGTATGAGAAGATGAACTTGGAACATTTTGTCATGCTATGAAGAAGTACTCAGTGATCAGTAGGGACAAATCAAAAGAATACAGAAGACTCCACTGGCCAAATTTGGGTCAATATGAGCAAAATAAATAATGATAGTAATGGATTATATTTCATTGAATAAAACAGAATATATACTAAAATAACTTTGTCAAAAATCAAAGCTGAAGAACAAAATATTTATAATCATGAAGAACCTCTCTCATAAAATATGTGTTACCTACCAAAGTTAAAAAGAATGACCTTGTACTAAAGAAGCTTAGTGAGACAATACCTTTATCAAAGTTAACCTTAACAGTAATGAGACAAATAAAATCATGTGGGCTGGGGCTGTAGATCAGTGGCAGAGCACTTGCCTAGCATGCTGAGGTTACTAAGTTAGATCCTCAGCACCACATAAAAATAAACAAATAAAATAAAGGCATGGATAATCAGAATTAATATTATCAAAATGACCATACTACCAAAAAGCACTATACAGATTCAATGCAATACCAATCAAAATCCCAATATCATTCATCATAGAAATAGAAAAAGCAATCATGAAATTTATCTGGAAAAATAAGAGACCCAGAATAGCCAAAGCGATTCTTAGCAAGAAAAATGAAGTGGGTGGCATTACTATTCCAGACCTTAAATTGTACTACAAAGCAATAGTATCAAAAACAGCATGGTATTTAGTTCTCTCATCACAAAACAGCATGGTTGACTGGCACCAAAACAGAGCAGTTGACCAATGGTACAGAATAGAAGACACAGAGTCGAACCCACACACCTACAGTTATCTTATATTAGACAAAGGTGCCAAGAACGTTCACTGGAGAAAAGACAGCCCCTTCAACAAATGGTGTTGGGAAAACTGGAAATCCTCATGTAATAAAATAAAATTAAATCTCTTTCTCTCACCATGCAAAAAATTTAACTCAAAGTGGATCAAGGACCTAGGAATTAAACCAGAGACCTTGCACCTAATAGAAGAAAAAGTAGGCCCAAATCTCCATCATGTTGGTTTAGGCTCCAACTTCCTCAATAAGATCCCTATAGCACAAGAACTAAAACCAAGAATTAATAAATGGGATGGATTCAAACTTAAAAGCTTCTTCTCAGCAAAAGAAACAATCAGTGGGGTGAATAGAGAACATACAGAATTGGAGCAAATCTTTACCACAAGCACATCAGATAGAACACTAACCTCAAGGATTTATAAAGCCCTTAAAAGCCTTAACACCAAAAAAACAAATAACCCAATCAATAAATGGGCCAAAGAACTAAACAGACACTTCTCAGAAGATGATATACAAACAATCAACAAATATATGAAAAAATGTTCAACATCTCTAGTGATTAGTGAAATGCAAATCAAAACTACTCTAATATTTCATCATACTCCAGTCAGAATGGCAGCTATCAAAAAAAAAAAAAAAAAAACAAAAAAAAAAATAAATAAATAAAACCAACAATAAATGCTGGCGAGGATGTAGGGAAAAAGGCACACTCTTACCTTGCTGGTGGAACTGCAAATTGGTGAAGCCAATCTGGAAAGTAGTATGGAGATTCCTAGGAAAACTGGGAATGGAGCCACCATTTGACCCAGCTATCCCACTCCTTGGTCTATTCCCAAAGGTCTTAAAAACAGCTTACTACAGGGACACAGCCACATCAATGTTTATAGCAGCACAATTCACAATAGCTAGATTGTGTGAACCAACTCCGATGCCCATCAGCAGATGAATGGATAGGGAAACTGTGGTATATATACACAATGGAACAATACTCAGTACTAAAAAAGAATAAGATCATGGCATTTGCAGGTAAATGGATGGAGTTGGAGAAAATAATGCTAAGTGAAGTTGGCCAATCCCCAAAAAACCAAAGGTGGAATGATCTCTTTGATATGAAAATACTAACTTATAAAGGCAAGAGAGAGGGGATGTAAGGAATGAAAGAGCTTTAAATAGAACAAAGAGGGGGGAGGGAGTGGAGAAAGCAAGGGGATAGGAATAATTCAGACTGAGTTATTCATGATTACCCTAAATACATGTATGAAGACACAATTATTGTAATAATACTTTATATTAAACCAGCAACTTAAAAACTTGTGCTCTTTATATGTAATATGAAATGAAATGTACTCTGCAAACATGTATAACAAATTGGTATAAAAAAAGAAAAAATAAATAAAATGTATCATGCAAAAAAAAAAAAAAAGAAAAGAAATGGGATATGGGAAAGAGAAGATTCAACAGAAATGATTGTATAAGGCAATCCCAGACTAACAGGTATACTGCAGGCTTCAGGGGCACTCATCCTAACTAAAGAAGCGTGATTCAGGTGACAGACTGAATCTAATACTGAGAGTTAGTTATCTTCACCAACAGGCCTTTACTATGGTCCCATTAGTTGTATCCTACCATGGCCAGGTGAACCAGGCTATTGAAATTTCTATACTTATGCCTTAATGTTTTGATCAAGGGAGTTCCCCCATTTCCTGCTTAGAAAGATTTCTGCTTTGATCTACTCCTGGGAGCCACAAATTGATTATAATGAGCTCTGAAATATAACTTGAAGAGCATTCCCTCCATCTCCCTAACCATATTTCTGATAGTTGTCTATCAACACATCTATGCCTGTGTCCTGCCAGATGACCCAAAGGTGGTTTCATTTTTTAATATTTACTCATGCGTGGCCTTGCCCAAAAGAGTTTGCAGACTCTTTGGAAAAGTGAAGCCAGAGTATAGCCCAAGGCTATCTATTCAGTTTATCTTTCCCAGAGAGCCTTCAACTAAAAGACAATGATTCTTTTTCCTTTTTTTTTTTTTTTTTTTTTTTTTTTTTTTGCTTTTACTGAGTTTTAACCTTAAAAACCTTTCATGATAATTATTATATTTTATGATTAATTAAAATAGTAAAATATTTTGGGGGAAAAACCATGATATCAGAATGCCTTTTTCCATCCTGGAACATATATTCAAATATTAAAACAAAGATATATTCAAATATCAATATAAAATGATACATAAAATCAAGAGAAACAAGAGACAATGAATCTAGATTTTAAAAACTCATTTCAATTACATAAAATCATCCTCCATAAAAAAGGATGTTATAATCATATAAAGGTGAAACTAAAATAAAAATCTTTTAGGCAAACTAATACCTCTACTAACCTCTGATTCATCACCCTTTTCTCTAAAAGCAGTTTCGATGCTGGTCTCAACAGCCTTAATCCATGCCTGGTGCAGCTTTTCAGAATCTGCCTGGAGCATACAACTTCTAAAAGGAAATAACATATTGTTTTCTCTGGCACTAAATTAACCCAAAAATGAAAAGGAAAGGGGCTGGGATTGTGGCTCAGCGGTAGAGCACTCGCCTAGCGTGTGGGCGACCCGGGTTCGATCCTCAGTACCACGTACAAATAAAATGCATTGAATAAAACGCACTGTACAACTAAAGCAAATAAATAAAAATATTAAAAAAAAGAAAAGGAAAAATAAAGAAAACCCATAGCTTTATTTTTTGTCCACTTTGCTATTTAATAATTTTTCTGGCAAAAAATAATTTCTGTGGAAAGGTTTTATTTTATATATCTTTAGGACAAAGTGCCTTTACAACAAAGAAATCAAAGTACCAATGAAATGAATTGTTTCTTAAAAACAAATCATTCACCCCTGCACATTAAATCAAAGTAAATAAACTTCTAAATTTAGCATATAATCTTAACACTCATCTTTTAAATTGGAGACAGTATGAAAATGATGGTTGATATGTGATTTTAGCTTGTTATCAAACCGAAAAGGTTTCATTACGGGCACATAAATAATCTTTACAGATTTCAAGGAATATGATATAAGGGGAGAGTAACATAAGTATCTGCATGTAATATCTAATCATTAATTATTGAAACTTGTTTTAAAAACATTTTTTTTTCTTTTTCAGCACACTCATAAATCAAACACAAATTTCTCTGCTCTGGGAAGATTTTTAAGACCAACTACAGAAACATAAAAGCAATTCTGAAATCTTGCAGAACTACTTACTTTATTGGAGAGACTACCTTAAAGCAGAACCGTTTTTTTTGTCTTCACAACGCTTTACTATGCAAAGCCTGAGATCTTCAACTACTACTTTGGGGTTATCCTACAATAAGGGAACAAAACTTACACATTTATCCACTTAGTTTTTAAATACTACTACCAACAATAATACACTTAAAATATTACTTAGAGTAAATGATCTAATTTTAAATATTTATATTTATCTTAACTGTCATACAGATGAGGTTATTGACACAGATAAAACTAATGGAGGTTAATTCTGTCCTATTAATTATTTTTATCTGCCTCCCCAAATTATCATAAATTAAGTGAAGCAGTATTTATAAAGAGATTGGTCCAATGCTTGGTACTTGGTAGATGTTCAATAAATGTTCTTCCATTTTTATTCATATCATTATTCTCTTGGTCTCCACTCACATATTACTTTTATAGCTTTTATTAAAGCTTCTTTCTCCAAAAAGAAAAATCTTTAACAACTCAGGTTTTAAATAGCTCAAAGGTAAGACATTTATAAATCCTTCTTAAAATACCTAAGAAAATGAGAAATAAAACCCCAAATCAAGTTTATCAGAGTAGAAGAAACCATGCACTAGCTACAGTAAAGAATTTATAAAATACTAACCTGCTACTATAGAAGATAGCAAGTAAAAATTCACATGTCATTTCAAGACTACAGTAATATTTGAAATTTACAGTTTTCAGAATAACATTCATAAAGACTAACTAGATGAAAATCAAGTCATCAATTAACAAATAGTTTCAATAATTTTTAATCTTCCCCAATCACAAGTAATCCCAGAATGCCTTTCCAAAAGTAAAAATACCTCACCCTTAAAATAAGTTTCAGGAAAACAAACATACAAATAAAACATTAATAGACTGAAGGGTTTCTATTTAAATTACTTGGAGCTTGCATTTTAATTAATGTTATTTTTAACCTTTCAAGATTATCACCATTGGCCCTAAGATGATATTTCTTAGACATATTCTTCGGGGCACAGCAGTGCACACCAGTAATACCAGTGGCTCAGGAGGCTGAGGCAGGAAAGATCGCAAATTCAAAGTCAACCCCAACAATTTAGCGAAACCTCAGCTACTTAGAGAGACCCTATTTCAAAATAAAAAGATGGGATGTAGCTTGGTGATTAATCACTCCTGGGTTCAATACCCAGTACCAAAGAAGAAGAAGAAGAAAGAAAAGAAGAAGAAGAAGAAGAAGAAGAAGAAGACACATTCTCCTTCATTCTCAAAACAGTACCATGCAATGGTGGTGGTATTCCTGTCATACAACAAGACAAACAAAAAGTAATAATCCTAGGTAGGGCATAGAAAAATCCATCTCAAAACTAGGAATTAAGAATTCAAAATTCAAAGTCACTCTCTGCTTTTAAGGATCAAATGTTATAGTTTCCATTCCAGAGTCTCCTTATACATGCCCAAACATAAAACTAATACACAATAATTTTATATATAGGTATTTATGAACTTCAATGGTTACCAAAATAGATAAAGAACTAAAAAATTGAGAACTACCACCCACCTTAAACTTTTTCTGGTAAACCAACTGATTATTCTGTATCGAAAATCAACATCTAAATAAAGACAAAATAGATTAAGTTTTCATAAACATGAATTACTTCTGGTTTTGGTAGAAATGAAATATTGGCAAAGCACTGGAAATCAGTTTATGATAATTACATTTTGAGAAATGCACTGTTTTTCTTTATATAAACCAATAGCAATATGTAATAACTACCGAAGACATAAAACAAGCATTTTAAAGCCATAGATTAGTAAAGTGAAATTGCTATATTTTTGATTCATTTTATGTCATAAATTTATATTTTAACAAAAGCTGTTATTGTTAATAATATCACCAAATAATAATTGTTTTAAAGTACAAATTAATAGTTTTGTGAGGTTCTTCAAAATAACTGAAATTTTCTCCCAAAATAATTATATTCATTATAAAGTTAAAATAAACTCATGATACAAATAGAAATATCTACTTGTATTCAGTCAAACATTACAATAAATGCTGCTTTGTTGTCAACCTTTCAGGAGATAATTTAGCAAGTGTTGATTTGATAAGCAAAACAGAAAACTAATCCTTTTCAACTAGTATCAAACAGGAGATAATCACCAATTAACTTCGTCTTACTTTCATATCAAATACTTCAAAGCAAAACAAAGTTATTACAACAAATGATTCACCCAACTATTTACATGGTTCTGCATATTGTAAATTATCAGGAAAGCAACTTACTTGCAATTTTCTTTAGAAAGAAAAGCTACACTGTGTATACCATATTTACTAATTCTAATTTATTAAAACAACAAAAAAGACCAAAAGACTTATATGAAAAAAATCACAGCCAAAAGCCATTCATAAAGGAAGCAAAACTTCTCAATAAGCATGAAAGGTAAAACAATACTTGAGTCATTATTTTAAAATTAGTTTCATGTGAGGTGATTTTTATAACATTAATCTATTAGCAGATAGAGATTCTACCTTTTTATTGGTACTAATACAAAGCACTAGACATTATATTTAGATATCCAGAATTTCTATTTTTAAAAATTTTGTTACTTCTCCAAAGCTGAGAAAATTATTAGGAAATGCTTTTCCATTTTTAGGCCTTTTACTAGATAGATCATTAGGTTTTCTTACCACTTAAAAAGGTATAACCTTTTTTATTATTAAATGAAGAGATTTGCTTAAATAAGCATCTAGATAAAATGAGGTGGGTTGCCTCTGGATGCAAATCATCAAGAGGCAGGCTAGAAAAGGAAGAACTTCTGGGTGCCTTGGTTTGGGGACAGACAGCTGGTTAGAAATGTTAAAAGAAACACCTACACACAGAGAATGGCGCAGCCCTGCCACATGGGGTGACATGCAATGGAAACCATCTCTAACACAGGTGGAAGAGTTCTCTGACAAAATCATTTGAAGGAGGCAGATTAGCTATATTAAAAAGAAATTCATAATTTTTATATCATAATGACCCTATTACATAATTTGATGAAAACTACAAAGTTTTATTAACCAATGAACAAACACCCATATAAACCATGTAAACTTTTCATGCCTCTGAGGTCTTCAAAAAATAAATGTCTTTTGACTTATTGCATCTTAGGATAACAACAAGATACTACATAAAAACTTGTATTTTTTTTTTTGACACTCAAGCACATCTTTTTATTATATACTAAATTTAAAAATATAAATCTTATTTAAAATGCTTATCAGCCGGGCATGGTGGCGCACGCCTGTAATCCCACCAGCACTTGGGAGGCTGAGGCAGGAGGATCATGAGTTCAAAGCCAGCCTCAGCAATGGCAAAGCACTTAGCAACTCAGTGAGACCCTGTCTCTAATAAAATACAAAAAAGGGCTGGGGGATGTGGCCCAGTGGTCGAGTGCCCCTGAGTTCAGTCCCTGGTACCAAAAAAAAAAAAAAAAAAAAAAAAAAATTGCTTATCAAACATCATATACATAAGAACTGTCAAATACTGGATTATGACATTATGTACAATTGCTAAGGTTAATTAGAAACAAAACAAAGTAGAATAACTTTGCTGATATTGAATTTCAGAAATCAAATGTTTTAAAATTTGGCAACTGAAGTAGTGATCTGCACAGGATGTTTGCAGAGGTAAAACAGTAAGAAAACAAATGGAATCATGCAGATATTCTGGCACTAAGTGTTAACATGTAGATTTCTTCCTCATCCTCTTAAGTCTCTTTGTAAAAGAAATTAAAGTGCACAAGACCACCAGGAATACATGATTTGGTTGTACCCTAAATGTATACTACAGCCACTGTGCTGCCATATTGAGGGTTTCAATTCTTTGTACTACCGTTCCTGAGGCTTTGGAAATTCATTTTGAATGTGGCTGAGGGAAGGAAGGCCAACACTCTCTAAATTGCACCAAATGGCCCTAAAGTGTAAAAACACCAAAGATAATAATATTAATTTGGGAACAGATTCAAGGAGTTGTCCCTATTTTGCCCTATGAATAAATTTAGAATAAGGATCTAGTTTTTACCTCTGGAAAATGCTTACTAAAAATCTGTTTAAAAAGATCAGACATGTACAGCAAGCACCACAATACTGTCAGTTACTATTCACCACTAACATACTGCATCATAAATACCAGGTATGAACACCTGCCCTCAAAAGGGTCACAAGAAATACAGGTAGAAATGTTATAACTTGACAGTAATTTTATTAATTAACATTAAGTATAATTCATTAGAAAAGGTCACCACCATACAATCAAGGAAGAGGAGAAGGAAAGCTATTCTACAAAAGTGCTCCTTTTAGCTTTCAAACCCAATAGTTCAATTTTGGGTAAAATAAGATTGTAAGGTAAGGCCATCTGTTCTAAATAAGCTGATGATGCCATATATACATACTCACATATATATGTTTAAATTTCAATTCTGATTTCACACTAATGTACTGGTATAAACCATTCATAGGAAACATTTTATCAGTCTTATTTACAAAAATGATGAGTGACAAAGATATGGAAAATTTAAAAACTGCAGATAAAGGTAGCCATATTTCACTAAAGATGAGGCAGATTTGCATAATTTTTTACAAAACAAAAAAAAAATTTAGCAAAAAATCCCTACCATATACACTAATTGGTCATTGGACATAATAGGCAAATAAATGTACTGCTCATAATTAAATTGTTATTAGTATTTCTTTTAATAACATATCAATAGGAGATCTACTTAGAGTACTACCTACAAGTACACATTCTCTCAGGATTTGATGAGAATATTAAGTTACTGAATACATTTCTTTACTCCCATGGCACATCACACTTAGTAACACTACTAAGGTAGATTTAGATAACACTTAAATCATGATTACGAATGTTTAACTGAATATTTTCCTTTCTGTAGCTGTGAAATGTAAAGCTTGGACCTGCTTCCATCAGGCCTCTTAAACCAAACTTCATCATGATTAATTGTTGTAATCACGGCACCCACAGGACATGCATCTTTTTTTATCAGTACATATTGTCTGTCCACGTATGTGCCATTCCCCATCATAAAACAGTCTGCCCTCTTCAGATCTAGCATGTGCAGAGGTCTTCCAGTTTCACAGGTGATTCTGTTTCCCGCTCTGTGTGGACCCAGTGTGGCCACTGCCTTCCTAATTGTTGTCCAGTCTTCAAGAATATCAAGATCTTGTAGCATATAAACCATATATGGACCTGAGACAACAACTGGCTTCTTTTTGTCAGGACTGAAAGGATACTCTCTCTTTTTTCTTCACTGAAGCTCATCATCCCACCACTCTGAGGTCCTGTCAGTGCTGGGCCTGTCCTCCAGCCTTCTCACCTCCTCCTCCAGCTCACTCTGGACTGGATTGTAGGACAAAAGCTCTTCACTCTCCCAATGCTGATGAGAAGCTGGAATTCCAAGTTCATATTTGTTCTTTACAGATTCTAAGCAGAGCTCTCTAGATTCATGCTACCTTTGTGCGACTCTGCATGGTTTCTTGCACAGTGGCCAGTGGCTCCAACTGTCCTGGTGCTTTCCCAGCTGTGACTTCTTGTAGTCGTGCATCCACCTGACTTCATCCTTCTTCATGAAGTCGATCTCTGAGATCTGTGAACTGGTTTTCAAGATCGGACGTTTCATCTAAACCTTCCACTCTTCTTCTGCCACAGTCTCCATCAGCCAGGTCTGAGCTGCCTCCATCCTCGGAGGACGATGATGAGCGCCCCGTGTCCTCGCTCTCTCAGAGCTGCTCCCTCACTGTGGGCGCAGTCCACCTCCATCTCCTCGGGATGGTCCTTCTTTCTGTCCCTTGGCAACCGACCGGCGTTTTCCAGCCGCGTCCTTCCCACCAGGCACCCAGCCCAGCCAGGGCCTGCTGCTCTGCAGTTCTCGGCCCACCTGGGCCTGCCCCATGTCTGTGCTGTGTCAAGGACCATGCCCCGTTGTTAACCCTGTGGGTGCCTCATATCTCTGAGGTCCTGCTTCCCTAACATTGACCTGCTCCTAGGTGTCAGTCTCACAGCATCAGGTTTCAGGCACTCAGTGAAGACAGTGCAAATCCACCTGGATTTGACATCTCCAGAGGGGAAAGGCATACAGTGTATCCTAGGTTGAAAACTAAAATATTAATTACAAAGATCTGAACACCTTGACACTGTCTCACCTCCAATGCCATTAAAAATAAAAAAACAGCTAACTAAGATTGACCAAAATTTTAATCAGGTAAAATAAAATAAAGTAAAATAAAATAATTTTTTATTATTCTGACAGAATAATCATAGTTGCTTTTAATATTTCTCAGAAAAGGAAACACGAGACAAACAGTTCATGATCTATGGAATATTAAAAAAACTTGATGATTTTAGACATTTGAAAGTATTTCTAAAAATAATTAAATCCAAAAAGAGAAATTTGGAATGCTTGTTGCTAACAATTCTACACTGTATTCTACAAAGTTAAAAAACTGAGGGCTGGGATTGTGGCTCAGCGGTAGAGCGCTCGCCTAGCACGTGCGAGGCCCTGGTTCGATCCTCAGCACCAGGTAAAGATAAAGGCATTATGTACAGCTAAGGCAAATAAATAAATATTTAAAAAAAACCTGAGCACAAAACCAAACAAAATATAAGACAGTGTGTCAAACAGAAAACGTCTTGTTAACTAAGATAAAAAAATAAGATGCCTTTTATATCTATCTCAAATTGAGCATAAATACATCAAAATATTAAAATGTATAAAAATTTAAATATTAAATTTTACATATCAATGAAAGCTTCCAGATGACAAGACATGGACAAGAAATACATATACATACATATTTATATACACATATATAAAATATGTTTTACCATGTTTGATGCAGAACTACACTTGAAATCAAAAACATGGATAAAAGTCAAACTTCTGAATCTGTAGAAGCTTTATTACTAAAATCTATACAAAATGATGGGTTCATGTGCATATTCACATAGGTGACAAACAGGTAAACAATTAATAAAATAAAAGTTTGAATACGTATGCACATTTATTTTAAATTAAATTTGTTTTTTTTCACAGGGAGAAAAAAATGGAAAACAAAGAAAACTTAGGGACTGACAATGGATTCTTTCAACACGATATAGTTGTTACCAAAGGGACTAACCTAGTTACTACTCAGGTTTTTAAAAAGAGTTTGCTGGTTTATTTCATATATACATATACATGAATGTGCGTATATTCGTATGACCTAAATGTACTCATGTTACTCAATCTGCAACTTTGGATATTTATAAACACATCAAATGTTCTTTCATAGATTAATACAAATTGAGGATATGGACAATTAAAGGGTATAATTCCATTCCTCAAATAAAATGCTTATATTTTCTTCCCAATTTAAAATATAAAGAGACTTTTTATCCATCCCAAGTAATCCTACAGAAATGCAGGTTAATAATGAGCTTTCTCTGCTCTCCTCTGGAACGGGCGCGGGCGCTGGCTGCAACTTCTTTCCTATCCGCATTGGCCACCTAGCTGCTCAGGCCCACGCAAAGCTGCCACATTGATGCTCCATCATCCCTTCCACCTGGCCGCAGTTCGCAAATTGGCATAACACCCAGAACCTGTCTTTAGAAGCAAAGATTGCGGCTTGGAACACTGCCTTCTCCCAGAACCCTGTGTCCTTAACTTTAGTATATTATTTTTAGTCTAAAAATGAAGCTGTTGTCATTTCTGGAAGGAAATTGGCCAGCAGATCCAGCAGGAAGTGCTGCAGGAGGTGGAAGAGTGGGTAGCAACAAGTGGCCACATCTGAGTGTGATTCTGGTTGGTGAGAATCCTGCAAGTCACTCCTATGTCCTCAACAAAACCAGAGCAGCTGCAGATGTGGGAATCCACAGTGAGACAAATGTTAAACCAGCTTCAATTTCAGAGGAAGAGCTATTGAATTTAATCAATAAACTAAATAATGATGAAAATGTTGATGGTCTGCTTATTCAGTGTCCTCTCCCAGAAAATATTGATGGGAGAAAGATTTGTAATACTGTTTCTCCAGACAAGGATGTGGATGGCTTTCATGTAATTAATGTAGGGCCAATGTGTTTGGACCAGTATTCCATGTTACCTGCTACCCCATGGGGTGTGTGGGAAATAATTAAGTGAACTGCTATTCCAACCCTAGGGAAGAATGTGGTTGTGGCTGGAAGATCAAGGAATGTTGGAATGCCCATTGCAATGTTACTACACACAGATGGGGCTCATGAAAGACCTGGAGGTGATGCCACTGTTACAATATCTCATCAATACACTCCCAAATAACAATTAAAGAAGCACACAATTCTTGCAGATATTTTCATTTCTGCTGCAGGCATTCCAAATCTGACCACAGCAGATATGATCAAGGAAGGAGCAGCAGTCTTTGATGTGGTAATAAAAAGAATTCAGGATCCTGTAACTGCTAAGCCCAAGTTGGTTGGAGATGTAGGCTTTGAAGGAGTCAGGAAGAACCCATGACAGTGGCAATGCTGATGAAGAATACCATTATTGCTTAAAAAAAGTGCTGAGACCTGAAGAGTGGAAAGTGCTGAAGTCTAAAGAACTTGAGTAGCCACCAATTAAGTCTTGTGTCTGCTGTGCCAGGAGCAGCACTTCAAGCCAGTCCACAAAGGGATAAAGCAGGCCATTAGAAATGCAATACTTTTGATTTATTCTACTGAAATGGTTTTAAATGATGCTTTGTATTTATTGGAAGCTTAAATGGGTGGGTTTTGTGCACACATGGCTTCACAGTACCTCACCAGGGAACACTCCAGTGTCATGCTGGATCATGGGATCTAGCCAAGAGAAGCCATTAACCTAGTGATTAACAAGAGAGACCTTGTCACATCGAAAATGGATGCTTAACTTTGTCAGGCCACTTCGGTTTAAACTTGCCTTTTGTAGGATTGCATTTTCCGAGTGCTTTTCCAATAAGAGTTGATACTCATTTTAGGTTTCAAGCCTTTTGAGTTCAACTGGTCAAACCAAAGGGAAAAGAAAGTTAGAGAAAATTAGGGGAAAGAAAGAAATAGTAATAGAGTGGAGGAAAAAAAAATCACCGTAATTTTTATACATATTGATCAAAAACCAAATTTATCCAAAGAGAACTGAGTTGGCTGGAAAAAATAAAAAAACTACACCACTAGCTGTCTTTTCTTTTCTTTTTCTTCCTTTTTTTTTCTTTTTTTTTTTTTTTTTTTTTTTTTTTTTTTTGGCTTAGTTGTTCGAAAATGTCTTGGGTTGTTCCATTTGTTCCATTTGCTATTGCCCTCACTTTGCATACCTTAGCCTTCAGTGAGTTCTCCCCATTGTAGTTTTCTAGGATTGAAAGGCATGTTTTATAAATTATTAATGTATAGTCATATTTGATTATATCCTTTTTGCTGTATCCTTAAACTTTATTATTCAGTTTTTGTATTGTTAGTGGGTATCTGTATGGTTCTTTGTTATGTCTTGAAACCTGTTTCTGACAAACAAAACTTGGGCTTGATATTCACTGGGCAGCTGGTGTAAATATGCAACTTTTCCACCAAAGAACTGTCACCACTGCCTGCTTTTCTGTCAGCTTTCCTGAAAGATTTTAAAGAGCTTGAGTTAATAGTGAATTTAGACTTTAGACTTTCTGATAAAAGTGTTTTTTTTTTTTTTTTTTTTTTTTTTTTTTTTTGTTTTGTGTGTGTTTTGAAGAAAGATTTTTTGGGGTTTTTTGTTTGTTTTTTAAATAAAACACATTTGTCTGGTGAAAAAAATATAAAGAGCTTTCTCGTGCCAAAGAGGAAACTGGAGTAAGATGACGGTAAAGGGAAGGAAGCCATTTGGTACCTGGTATGATCAGGCTTTTTCCTGTCACGTGAAATAATGGGGCAGGATTAAAACATAAGGGAAAGTTGGTAAAAAAATGAAAATGAAAATGTGCAAAATAAGCAAAGGACTAGCATGATATGAAAATAAAACAAGAACTAAAGGAACAAGCTTAAGCTCATAACCTAACAAAACAGTCAAAAGTATCTACTGCATTTTATTATGAACACAAGCATTTGTAGAATTAATTCCACCTCTCAGGAATCTGAAATGGTAGAATTTTAGAAATATTCAAAAACTTGCTTCAAAGTATTACCTTACAAAAAGTTCTGGTAGGACTTAGCATACTTCTCTGTTGTTTTCTGACTCTGATCATGACTATAAGATACAGATAGTATCGCTCCTAAAAATTAAGGGAAATGATCACTGGAGATATATCTAAATAAATCTAGGACAAACAGAAATTTTTCATAAGAAAAGTGGAGTCACTAAAGAAGAATTTCAAAGATCATAGAGATTACTCAAATAAGCCTCCCATCTGCTTTCCCTCACTTTCATCAAATGACAGCAGAGATTCTCTAAGGCCACCTATTAAATATGATTCATCTTTAATCTATGTATATTTATACTTATTTTAAAACAAAAAGGCAATAAAAGAAAACATATCTATACCAGCAGTATATAGAACACTTTGCTTTTTAAAAAATGTGTACTATGTTTTATGCTCTTAGCTGTATTTTCTAGTTCAAAAAAGACATCAGCTTCTTTATTAATCTTCACAAGTTAGTACTAAATAAATTATGCTAACATTTACTTACTGTCCTTGGTCTCATCTTTTCTATTTATTATGAAGAGCACAAGAGAAACATAAGCTCTAGCAGACCACTAGGCTAAGCCTGAAGTGAATATGCCATATTGAAAAAAGTAACCCAATGAGGAAAAATTATTGTAGCAGACTTCACAAGTGTTCAGAAAATATATGTAGTTGTCCCTCAGTATCTGTGGGGGATTAATTCCAGGATCCCCCCTCAGATATCAAATTCTGTGATGCTTAGGTTCTTTACATAACCTACACATCTCCCATAAGTACATATATAGACACACATACACACACTCACACACACACACACACACACACAAACACACACAGACACACACACATTTAATTTTCTTTTTAAGAGACAGAATCTCACTATATTGACCAGGCTGGCATCAAACTCCTAAGCTAAGTAATCCTCCACCTCAGCCTCTTGAGTAGCTGGAATTACATCCATGCCTCTTTGCCTGGCTCTCCCAGCCATCTCTACATAGCTTGTAGTATATAATATAATGTGAATGCTATGTAAATAGTTGTTAGACTGCATTGTTTAAGGAATAATGACAAGAAAAAAAAGTTTGTATAGGTACAGTGTAGACTTAATTTTTTCCCAAATACTCACATACATATACATACATATGCATTTACGTGTGTGTGTGTGTGTGTGTGTGTGTGTGTGTGTGTATTTTGGTACTGGGGATTAAACACAAAAGTGCTCAATCATCCAGCGATATCACCAGATCTTTGTTACATTTTATTTAGAGGCAGGGCCTCTCTAAATTGCCAAGGCTGGCTTTGAACTAACTTGTGATCCTCTTGTGGCAGCTTCCCAAGCTGCTGGGATTACAGGTATGGGCCACCACACCCAGCTCCAAATATTTTTGATCCACATTTGGTTGAACTCATGGATGTGAATGCACAGATATGGAGGGCCAACTGTATTATATAGGTGTGTAGTTTGGAGACATCACAAATTAGAAATCTAAAAACAATCAGATATAAATTCAGCAATCCATATATGATCTGAAACTTTTAATTCCTATGCTATTTGAATCACATCAAACAAATAAATCAACTTGTTAAATTTCATATTATAGAATGTTTCTTTCAAAAAAGATGTAATTTATGAAGGATGGATGAGGTTTTAAAACTATTTGGGAATACCTACATAGCCTGATTCCACAAAAGGATAGAATATGGCAAATATGTCATTATATGATTGGTACCTTATAGCAATGAAAAAAAAATTTCCCTGAAACTAATTAAATAATGTAAACAACAACAACAACAACAACAAAACACTGAAGCAGCTTTATATCTGAATTGCTGGATTCCTAGACATTTTGTAAATTAAGGCCTAAATATCACAAGTACACAGTCTTACTCAGAGGTCAACAGAATATAACAAATCAAGCTGAAGAAGAAGGGCAGACTCTGAGCCAAACACAAATAAGGGAAAATTATTTGTAAGTATTTCCTGAGACTATACTTTTAGGTGAATCTCATTTAAGAAATTTAGACACATTCTAAATTTGTAATATTAAAAAGCAGAAGAAAATTCTAAATAACATTTAATAGATTACTCTTCTCTTTTTTTCCCTTTCATATAATTCCTTACTGCTATGCTTTGGATATGATTTGTCCCCCCAAAGGTTTATGGGCTAGAAACTTGGTCCTCGGTATGGCAGTGTTGAGGTGAGGTGGCACATGCCTGTAATCCCAACAACTCCAAGGGAAGATCACAAGTTTCCAGGCCAGCACTGGCAGCTTAGCAAGACCCTATATCAAACTAAAAAATAAAAAAAGGACTAGAGGGGCTGGGATGTGGCTCAGAGGTAGGGCGCTCGCCTAGCACGTGTGCAACCCGGGTTCGATCTTCAGCACCACGTAAAAATGCATGCATTGTGTACAACTAAAGCAAATAAATAAAAATAAATATATTTTTAAAAAAGGACTAGAGATGTAGCTCGGTCTTATAAAACACACCTGGGTTCAATCTCTGGTTAAAAAAAAAAAAAAAACCACCAAAAAAAAAAAGTGGGGACCTAGTGTTAGGTAATGAGGTCAATGGGAAAAGAGATTCTGGTCTTTGGACTATCAAATATAATAATCACTTTCCATCTTATGTTTAATCTCAGATAAAGAAAATTATTTCAAATAAAAAAAGTCAAGTAACAGAGAAAATTAATAAGCACAATCCCTGATGGCCCCTCCGCAACGCTGGCGCCAAATATAAAATCCCTGTTCAAAGAAGGGAAAGTAGAGCTGGGGTGCGGTGGCTTTTGGGGGGAACTGGGGGCATCAGGAGACTTAGGGGAGGGGCTTTGCAAGCACCAGGAGCTAATTAATAGGAAATTAGCCAGGGGGCGGCGCCTGTGTCCCTCCCTGGCTCCTCCTCCAAGCAGAGTCCTGCTCCCTGTGGCCTGCACAGCCTTGCACAGCCTTGCACGGCCTTGCACATCCTTGCACACCTCCACCTTGGCGGATTCGCTATTCCCAAGCAAAGTTGAAAAATGGCTGACCTCACCCAGCTATTGGAAAATGAAGTATTCTATACAACGATTGTCCTTTCAAAAATGATGTTTATGAGTGCTGCAACTGCATTCTATAGACTAAGGAGAAAGGCTTCTGCCAACCCAGAAGACTGTGAGAGCTTCGGCAAGGGAGAGAATGCCAAGCAGTCTCTCCGGACAGATGACGGGTGGACTGTGTAGGAAAAAGCCTACCTGAATGACCTTGACAATGTTGTTTCTGTTTGTTGGTATCGGCCTGCTGTGTTCCTGGAGTGGTCCAGGCCTGTCTACAGCCATCCTGCACTCCGGGCTCTTTGTTGGAGCCCGGATCTACCACACAATTGCATATTTGACACCCCTTCCCCAACCAAATAGAGCTTTGGCTTCTTTTGTTGGCTATGGAGTTACTCTTTCAAAGGCCTACAGGTTGCTGAAGACTAGATTTCACCTGTAAAGGAAATCAGGTACCTCCCATGCAATTCTGTACTTCCAGTATATAATGAATATTTTCTGAGGATTTAGGTAGGAAGGAAGCAGAGAAATTAGGAGTGGGGGAAAACCCATTTTAAAGATTAGCAATGCTAATATCCTTTTATTCTTGCTTCATATTGGCTGTAGACATTCAACAATAATTCTTAAGCCTTTGTGTGATTCTTTTAAATTTTGATTGTTATAGTTTGCAACATTCATCAACATTTTGTATTATGAATTATAAAAAATTGATTGCATGTATGTGAAGTCTGTATTTCGAAAACTATGGAAATAGAGATATGAAATAAAGAATTTAATGAATAAAAAAAACAAGTAACACTTAAGAATTGAGAAATATCAAATGCTAGGGAAAGACTCAATAAATCACTTTCATCTGAAAATAATTAATTTTTTTATATAACCTCAACACTACAAAATAAAACTAAGTGCACTAGGAACCCATTAAAAAACATGTTTCCATTTAAATTAGCAATAATGTATACTACTTTATACTTAGCAAGGAAATTCTACTTATTTTGTCAAGGTCCGTTTTTTTTAAAAAGCCAAACCAATCTTCTCTATCATTACATGAATTCACATGCTGTTTGAGTAATAAAATATGTACATTTCAACCAATAACACAATAGTAAATCAATAATTACCTAGAATCTGAACACTAGTCAAAATTATTACAAAATTTTCTGACTACATTTTGTTGCAAGTAAGGGGGTATCCTTGAATAAAAGATTAATCACTGATATTCAGAAGGATGATTCTGGGTCAAGCAATCTTTTGCTGCTTTAAGGTCTTTGTTTTATATATACAGAAAAAAAATAGTTTCTTATACATTCATTCTGGGTTCAATCCCCAGTACCAAAAATAAATAAATAAACAAAAATAAAATTCATCAGTCAACACTAAGTAAAAATTTATGTAAACATCTGGGGAGGAACCAAAAGAAAAAAAAAAGCTCTATTCATTAATTATATTCAATACATAATTTGTACTGCAATCTATTTTTTTAACAAATATTGGAGGTAGCTCATATTCACAATTTATTGTGACGATCTAGTCACCATAGACCAGTCTATCACAGAAAGCCCCATTACATCCACAGAAAATGGAAAATAAATAAATAAATAAATAAATAAGCTGGGCGCGGTGGCGCACGCCTGTAATCCCAGCACTTTGGGAGGCTGAGTCAGGAGGATCACGAGTTCAAAGCCAGCCTCAGCAATGGCGAGGCACTTAGCAACTCAGTGAGAGACCCTGTCTCTAATAAAATACAAAAAAGGGCTGGGGATGTGGCCCAGTGGTCTAGTGCCGCTGAGTTCAATCCCCAGTACCAAAAATAAATAAAAAAATAAATAAATAAATAAATAAATAAAAGTGGGCTGCTCCAATAATTGACAGTGAGAAATAACCCAAAATAAATTGCACAGTTGCTGGTGCAGCTCAATGGTAGAGTTCTTGCCTAGCATGCTCGAGGCTTTGAGTTTTCATCCTTATTCATATTATCCCCAAAGCAGAAGTCTAAAATGTCCAAATCCTTCCATATAATAAAATGTACACACACACACACACACACACACACACACACACACACTTATGCATACATATATATATATTATTTATTTATTGCTGAACTGCTGAGGCTGGCCTAAAGCTTGTGATCCTGCTGCTCCAGTTTCCTGAGTTGCTGGATTTAGTGATGTGCCACCAATCCTGGTTTACAATCTCTTTTCTTGCCAGTCCAGTGGTGCACACCTGCCTTCCAGCACTCAGGACATTGATGTAGGAAGATTGCTTCAGCTCAGGAGTTCAAGACTGGCCTGGCCACCATAGTGGGAGATTTCATCTCAAACAAACAAACCCACAAAACTGATTGTCAATATTCCTTTCCTTTTCTACCACTAAAAACTGTATCCATGGGTGCTCTACAATTGACCTACAGCTCCAGACTTTTAGGGTTGTTTTTATTTTTTATTTTGAGACACATATCAATTCTCTTGACATTACTGATCCTCGACTTGTGATCCTCCTGCCTCAGCCTCATAAGTAGCTGGGCTCATAGATAGATGTGCACCCCTGCCACCCAACTCCATTATCAGTTTTCAATAGTGCAGTCAATTAAGTGCAGCTACCATACTGACCATTATATCTCCAAAACTTACTCGTGTTTAACTGAAACTTTGTAATTAATGACTAGTATACTAGCCTATTAGAACTAATAGTAAATAAGTTCCCTTTCTATTTCTGGAACAGTTTCTGGTGCACTTGGTGTTCTCCAGGCTGGTAGGTGTTCTCCCATCTCCAGCCCTTGCCAGGAAGCCAGCCAGGTCAGCCACTGTGACTATTACTGTGGCCACATTTTGTGGATGAGAGAAGTGCTAAATGTCTTGCCCAAGGTCAAAGAGCCAGGCAGTGTGAGTTCCAGAGCTTGAGTCTCCACAGAGCAAGGATCTTTCCTTCCAGGAGGGATTTGTTCCAGCCCCTCAGAGCCTCCACCCACCCCCAGGAAACACACTTCTCAGAACCTAGGACAGACAGGCTCAGCAAAAAACAGGAGAATATAACAGGCATGGGGGTCTTGGCACTCTCAACAGGGTAGTGAGTGAGGCTCAGGCACAAGAGACCCCCACATGGGGCTCAGGAAATGAACTTCTGGTGCATGTCTTGGCATTGCTGGGTGTGAATGGTGAATGGGAGGCCAAGCCTCCCCTGGCACAGCTCACAGTCAAGTCCCTGGGTGCCTAGAGGCAAGACAAAAGGGAAGGCTGGCACCCCATCACTGCAAGGGCCCATGGGGGGTACTGTGGGCTACCCACCTCACTGCACTCCTGATGTGTTTCACATAGTACATCAAATAAAAATTTTCATTAAAAAAAGAAGCTGGGATGGGGTTGTGGCTCAGCAGTATAGCATTTGCCTAGCATGTGTGAGGCACTGGGTTTGATCCCTGGCACCACATAAAAATAAACAAATAAAATAAAGATAGTGTGTGTGTGTGTGTGTGTGTGTGTGTGTGTGTAAAGAACTTTCTTTACAACATAAACTACTGGACTAGCCTCAGTCCTTATTAATAGCTGAGGAAACTGGAACACAATAAAGCAAGGAACTGGCCCAAGGCCAACCAGAAAGTTAGTGCTTCAGTCTTTGCTGTCTATCCAGGGACACCTTGGTGTGCTCTGAAGCCCTGTGACCTGGACCCTGCACCCTCCAGGTCCATAATCCCACTCCTTCAGCTCCAAGTGCTTCAGCTGCAGGGCCAGCCCAACCTGAGGG